>CM035424.1:149314125-149494125 GCA_020310875.1 Ceratopteris richardii | reverse complement strand
TGAAAAAAATCTCAAATTGATAGGGAACCCTTACTAAATTGTAGGCTTTATCACATCTAAGTGTGATAAGTGGCTTATGTGTTGGAATTGTACCTCTTTAGTAGCACTTTCACTTGATATAGTGATACTCTAACTCTATGTGCTTACTCATGGCATGGAACATATGGTAGACAGATAAGTACACACTATTGATGTTATTATACATGATTGGAATCTCATTGACCTCCAAATTCAATTCAACCACAAGCTTTTTGAGCCATATAATCTTACATGCTACTTATGAAAAAGCTCTATAATCAGATTGTATTGAAGATAGGGAAGCTCTGAGTCTATAATTCCTCAATACATCCAAGATTTAATTTCTGTACATCAGACAAATACCATTACTCTTATATATGACCTCAATACCTAAGAAATATCTTCTATCTTAAAGATCTAAGAGCTTGAACTCATTTCCAAGCCTTTCTTGGATTTCCTTATGCATTATCCATGATCAGCTATAATAATCATGTCATCTATATACACAAATAATTAGAGATATCCCTCACCTTCTCTTTTGTAGAATAATGATGCATTTTTTTTTCTTTTTTTTTTATCCACAACTGATCAAGTGGTCTACAAGCCTTTGATTCCATGCCCTCTAGGCTTGTGTGAGATCGTATAGTGCCTTTTTTAACCTCAAACATAATGTTCTCGGATTTATCTTCAAAACCTAATGGTTGGTCCATGTATACTATTACTCTAGCTCCCATTCGGAAAATCAGTCTTCACATTGTGTTGATACATCTTCTAGTGCTTGCTTGTTGCAATTGCAATCATTTTTTTGATGGTCATCATCTTCAACACATGATTAAATGTTTCATACTAATCTACCTAAAATGCTTGACAAAATCCGTTAGCTACAAGCCTATATCTATACATAGCAATGCTAGCATCTGAATGCTCCTTTACCTTACATATCCACTTTTTTTCAATGATCTTCATATCCATCTTCCATGGCACTAATGTCCAAGTGTGATTATCTTCCAAAGCCTTTATCCCTACCTACATAGCTTCTTGCCATTTATGCATTGGCTTCTCAAAACGTGGTTTCATTAACAACCTTACTCATATATGCATAGTATCTAGCCATGAATGACTTATAGGTAGGTCTAAGAACTCGATACCTTACCCTATCTGGCCTTCTTATCTCACCACTCCATTCATTTCGATATTTATTTTTTACCTTTGAACTCTCGCCTTTTTTGTATGCATTGAGTTGATTTTAGCTTTACCCATGCTCCTTTGCATCACTAAGTTTGTTTTATGTCCAAATTACTCAATTCCATAATGATTGTTTACTCCAATCGTTTGTTCCATTGAGAACTATGCTTTCTAGTTCTTCACTTGAAGTCTTCCTTTCTTCACCTTCATTTTCTTGCATAGATACATTTGAAGAATACCAAGGTAAACGCTCATCAAAATTGGGATACCTTGATACCTTTAACTCTTTTGTTGTGTAGTTGTAGCATATATACCCCTCTTTTCCACCTACATACCCTATAACACACATCTCTTTGGTCAATCATCAAGTTTGCTCCTTAGTTCAATTTGAATCAACATAGAGAGTATATCCAAAAACTCTCAAGTGTGACACATAATAGTGAGAATAAGTCTTTCTATAATTTCTAATCTCAAAAAGTTTTTCTTAAAAGAAAAGGAAAGATATGTGTGCTTAGCTACCAAGAAAAAGAGTTAAAAACAGAGTCTTTTTCAAGAACCATGATGTCCCTTATGTAGGAAATATTGGTATGAAAAAATTATGCCATTGTTTTGATGCACATTTTGGTGGCCAAAGATGCTCAAAGTATCAAGATTTATGCAAATCATTGCTTTAAGTGTCTCCTCTTAATCAATGCCTTGAATCTAAGCATACCCGATCTCCACTAATCTAGAATTGAACCTATTTTTGGTTCCAATAGTGTTCTTATTTACCCTATAGATCCATCTAGATCCAACAACCTTCACACTTGAGGTCTAGGGAAACAAACTCTAAGTGTTGTTTGCTTTCAAATATTCAATCTCTTCTTCAATGGAATGCTTTCGACTCTAGGTTCTACTTGGCCTCCTCATATGCTTAGGGTTCCTTAGATTCTTTTATTATACGCCATATAAATAGAATGGATAATTACCAATGAGTGTCATATCCATACCTTCCTAGGTTCTCTTTTCTCTTGTGAGCCTTTTGATTATTTCTTGAGATGATTCGGATACATTTTCTTACCTTGTGCACTTTGTCTTTACCTTTTTAATGCCATGACGATATCTTCCCTTGAATTATTTTTATTTCTCCTCTAATTCACTCAATTATTCAAATATATGTGAGGATTTGATTGATAGATTTGGAAAATCATCTTTGAATTCATAAGGCACACTAACTTTCTTGCAATTCACTTCAAACCACAATTTATTTTCATAAAAAATTCTAATGATTCCTTTAGTACCACGATTATAGAACATATAAAGCTATTCATTTAGGTCAAATCCTATAAACATATGCTTCTCTACCTTACAACTAGACTTGCCTTTGATTTGTAAAGCTACGTGTGCATATGCAATGTATCCAAATATCTTGCAGTGATTCAAGATTGTTCTTATTCCATTCCAAGCCTCATAAGGTTTCGTTACTTCGGAGGATTCTAATGGTAAACTAGTTATGACTTATGTGGCAATGGATACTGCCTCTTCCCATAGATAATTTGGACACTTCCTCTCATTGATCATTGACCTTGGTACCTCTATAATGGTTTTATTCCTTCTTTCTAATTCACCATTTTGTTCTAGTTTGTATATGGTTATAATCTCTCCTTTGATCTGTGTTTATTTAAAGAACGATTCACAATCATGGGAAAAATACTGTGCCCCTCAATTAGACCTAGTCTCTTCAAATTTCTGATTGTTTGGTTTTCTAGAAGTGCAAGGTATTTCTTGAAACAAGAAAACACTTAATCTTTATCATTCATGGAATATAATATAGTCCATATGCCACAATCATCAAGGAAAGATACATATTACGTTGACCCTAATTGAGGGTTCTTTGCTTCATGCCCATACATTAGAGGAGACTAGCTCCAAGATGCCTCCACGTATGTAACTACTTCTTAATCCAAGGTTTCTTAGTGTAAATCATGTGTTGTTTTGTAACTTTTGTTAATCCAAGAACACTTTAATCCTTGCTAATTTATTTTAAGTTTCTCTCTCCAAAATGAGCTAACCTTTTGTGCCAAACTTCTAACACATAGTGTTCGTCTACCATAATTGAACAATGCTATGCTCCATGTGCCTTGGAGCTTAGCGGTATGCCTATGGTTTCTCCTTTGGAAACCTTATTAAAAGCATTTTATGGAACTTCCAAATAAGGTCCATAATTTGTGAACCTTACTTGTAGTTCTTTCTCCACATTTTGTCCTACTTCTATCAAAGCTTTTGTGATGCTAGGTACATAGAGAGCTTTGCTTAGCAAGTTTGTATTACCAATTTATGTCTTCAAATTTCTAGCCCTCTCTACATGGTTCCTTATTTCATCTCCTCTTTTCACTTCATGCTTGTTCTTGGGGTCCTCAAAATTTAAGAATAGTGCCACAATTCTGGCTACATGATGTCAACATCTAGAGTCAGGATTTCTTTTGGTCTATTTATCCTTTGTAACATCCTAGGTCTTCCTTGTTAAAGTTTATATTGCCATTATATTCACAATAATAGGCTTTCTAAATGAAGTAAAAAAATAAAAAATCATTATAATGTATAGATTGAAATTTATAATGCATAGAATGAGAGAAATATGCTAGTGAAACCACAACTGTGATCCCAATATTTTAGGAAGAAGACAATATGTATACGGGATCAGAAAGGGTGACCCGTATGTGTACATATAAACTTCAAAGAATAAATCCTTGCATACAAAAGCTCAAAAGGGCATTATGTTCATTATCCATGCACTGGTTATGAGCTTCAAACCATATATCACATCCAACAGCTTTGAGAAGTAATCATAATACGAGAAATTCAAAAGTACGTAGTACCTCAAAGATGAAAATGAAACATCAAGTATATGTATTGATATGTTAAGTAAAATGCTTGGGGGTGTTCAAAAATTGCTAGAGCTACAAGAAAGGATCAATGATCCCTCCTAAATTATGTGAGATCTCGTTCTTTTTCCATGACACATTTAGAGAGGTTTATATAATCCCTTTCCGATAAATCTGGTATGTTGGGGGTGAATGATTGTCCCAAATTTTCCAATCATTTTTCAAACCACTTATTTGAATTTCGAACTATACTAAAAGTGAAGGCTTTTGGATCCTTCCATTTCTCTTTAAGTTTCGACTTCAAGGTTTTAAAACCTTTATGTAAAGAGCAAATAAAATTAAGGGTTTCTAAGAAGCATAAGCTAGGTATAAATGTGAGTATATAAAACAAATATTTAAGGCCCCTATAGGTATTATAATACCCATCGAACACTATGAATGGTTGTCTTTGATGATCATGGAAGCTAAGAAGGAATCCATTAAGACTAAAGTCTTGGTAGATTATTAAGTTTTTAACAAATTTACAATTCCCCAACTCATTTTGAGAGCAAGTTGCGAAGGATGTAGCTGGTGATGCCCTATACAATTTCAAGAATGGATATAGTGGATATAATTAAATATCTATTAACTTAGAAGATAGACTAAGGATAACGTTTGTGCCTATATGGGTTATACACACCAAAATGTCATTCAGACTCAACAATGATTTTACAACTTTCAACAACACAACGTTGATCATATTTGGATACCTCCTATTAAGTTCATTCAAAATCTTCAGGTTAACAATAACAAGAATGAATCTCTCTCACTTTCTTTCACATCATGTACCTTAATGCAAGTTTAATTTTTCACTACCTTATGTCCTCAATCTTGCACACTCTCTTAACCCTTCTTATTCTTAACCTTAGTTTTTTAATGTAATATTGCTTGGGAATCATAACTAACAAACTCCCAATTAGGAGTGTGATGGGCTAAGAACTTGCCCAAGAAGCCATGTTTGAGGATTGTTTCCTTATCCTTCATGCTAAGGTGTGGTTCCACCATCTTCTTCCTGTCATTTCTTGAGTGTAACAGGCATGCCACAAGTTTTATAGAATTTGAGGATCAATGAGGAAACTTAAATGCTTAAGGGATTTTCTATCTATGTTAAGATTTTTGGCAGTTGGATTAAGTGAACATATAAAAAGCATAAAAGCGAATGGTTTTTGTTTCACACACCACTAAACGTTTTTTATTTTGACTTCATAAACAAGTTATTTCCTATCTAAAACATTAAATTTAATATTCTTAATCTCTTTCTCATGTCCCAACAAACCATGCATATGAAATGCCATTCATTGATATGCCTAATAAAATGTATGCCGAAAGCATGAAGATGTATACCATGCAAAAGTTCCCAAGGTTAAACAGCTCTTCAAAACATGCATGGAATTCAAACTTAGAACTCCTTTATAATTAAGAGTTTTCGTTCACCAATGTGATCATAGTTTCCATTCCTATGTATGGCATGCTATAATGTGAGAATGTGATGATAAATTACACAAATGAGAGGGTCTTTACCAAATTCTACTCTTGAACAACCTACATCTTGCTTGAAAACTATAAACAACTTCTTCGGCTATCAAATGATGCATAAACATGACCATAGTGCTTTTGATCATTGAAAGCAAATTTGTGAATGAAGACATACTATTTCGAGATTTTTCTCCAAAGAGGAAAACGTTCTATTTATGGAAGAAGGCTTAGAGTTCTCTCCAAATTCAAAGTGATTAGAGAGAGTAATATACTTATAAATTTATAGGTGAGATTGTCACATTTTGCGAAACACACAATCCACATAGAGAGTTATAGAGATTGATTCATATCCATGTACACAAAACCAAAATGGCAAAACTATTACATGGTGCAAACATCATATAAGGTAATGAGATGATAACTTCACTTCAATGACTCTGAGAAGCTAAAATACTTGAGCAATACACAAGTGGCAATGAATAATAGATGAGGATGATGATAAATGTTCAAGTACAAGAATTTAAATGTTAAGTATAGTACATGGAGATGCTGGGGAATCCACGGAATAAGCAACAAGCACAAATAACACTCTAGAAGAGAGTGAGACCTCATCTACATCCCACAACTATTTAATTGGAGTATATATACGTTTTTCTCCTTCACTTTAGTAGGTAGATTTTGATTCCACTCAGGATTTGGTATATATTTGACTTTGAATTTGAACATGAGTCATGAATTCTAGATCACTTTAGAAATAATTTGAGTCTTGAATATTTATCCTCAAAAGGAGTCTTACGATAAATCCGACTATAATAAAACTTCTCTTTAAAAATGAATAAAGAATATGTGTGTGCATACACATTTCTTTTCACATTCTAATGTGTTATATGGATATTATTTCATTGATTTGAACTTGTTTAACTTTACTCCGTCGAAAGTTTTAGTAAGTATGTTTGCACATTCTTGGTGATTTGAGATGTATCAAAACTCAATGTCCTTGCTTCAAATCTCTCATATAACAAAGAGATAATCGAAATCATTGTGTTTTATCCCTCCATGGTGAATTGGGTTTGCTACAAGATGTAATGAACTCATGTTATCACCAAGTATATGTGGGGTAGATAACTTTATACGTAAATCAACAAATAGTATCTTAATCCACCTGGACCCTTGAGTTGCATTATCCGATCTTCTGTATTCAACTTCCATAGATGAGAGAGAAATGGTAGTTTTTCTCTTTCGCAATGATGAAATAATCTTAGCCCCTACAAATGAAAGATAACTAGAGGTACTTCTCATATCATCTTGATCATCCCCGATTTGCATTAGAAAATATCTTGATATCTTTATAAGAGGTGTATGAATAAAATAGTCCCTCATTGATTGCTACTTTGAGATACTTGAGTATTCTTTTGGATGCCTCCACGTCTAGCTTCCTAGAAGCATGCATAAACTGACTTATTGAAACTACACAGTGATTGTTATGTACTCTTGCGAGAGTAGGATAATTGAGAATCTTGACTAGGCATTGATATCATATCAGATCTTCAATGAGCCATCCTTCATGACCACTTAATTTGGAATTCTCTTCCATAGGTGTACCTGCAACCTTAGTTTTCCATCTTGAACTTTGTGACCATATGTTTGATGTACTTTTTCTGGGTAAGCTACTTACCATGCTCTGTATAGAAGACTTCCAATCCAAGGACCTATGTGAGATAACCTATGTCACTTATCCTAAACTCTCCCTTCATTCGATCTCTGATTCTTCTTATGCCCTTAGCATCATTAGCTCTTATTATGAAGCGTTGCACATAAACATAAAGGTATATGACTTCACTATGTGCTCTTTTAATTAATAGAGAAGGATCGACCTTACTCACCACAAATCCTTTGTCCTATAGGTAACTAGTTATTCTATGATGTCAAGCTATTGGAGCTTGCTTTAGACCATATAGAACTCTTCTTAATATGAAAACATAGTCAAAATGTTGTGAGTCTTCAAAATGACGGAGTTGAGCCGTGTATACCACTTCTTAGATTTAATCATTGAGAAAGGCATTCTTGATATCCATCAGATATATCTTCTAATTCTTGGAATCTATAATACTCATGAATACTCTAATTGTAGGCATCTTTGCTATAAAAGAATTTGTCTCCTCATAATCAATTCTTTGACTCTAAGGATATAACTTTCCTTCTCGTCTAGACTTGTAATTGTTTATGGTTCCATTAGACTTCCTTTTACCTTATAAATCGATTATGATCCAATGATCTTGATGGTTGATGTCATAGGCAGTAAGTCCTAAGTGTTATTCTCTTGTAGTGCCTCAATCTCTTCCTGCCTGGCATTGTTCAATTATGGCTTTTTCTTGGGTTCCTCATATGATGAGGGTTCTTCATATTTCATGTTCTTGGCCATCTATATAATATGCTTAGTGACTAATGATCTATCATATCCATACTATTCTGGCTTCTTCTTCTTCATTGTAGACCTTTTAATGGTTTTGTTGAGATGATTCTACTACACCTCTTAACTCTTCCGCTTTGGCTTTACCTTTAGAATTAGAAGACATGATACCGCTTCTCATTTTCTTCTTTTCATCCTCTCATTCACTTGAATATTCAAGTTTTTGTGTAGATTTTATTCATAGTGTTGGGGGATCATCCTCCAAATCAGAGGGTAATTTGAGTTTCTTGCAATCTTCTTCAAAGAAAGATTTATTTTCATCAAATAATACATGTTGATTTACTATGAATACTTTACTACTAGGATTATAAAGCCTATACCCCCTTTTTTTTAGGTAACAATCTATGAACACACATTTCTTTGCTTTGAAATCAAGCTTTCCTTAGATTTGTAATTTTATATGTGCATATGCAATGCATCCAAATTTTATCCAATGATCTAAACTTGGACTTCTTCCATTCCAAGCTTCATAAGATGACATAGCTTCAAGAGACTTTGAGGGTAACCTATTCATAGTATACGTGCTCATGGATATGTCCTCTAGCCATATGTAGTTCGGTAATTTCTTTTCATTAAGCATTGATCTAGCACTACAACAGATTGATGGTATACCGAGGGTTTTATCGAGGGAAATGAATGCGGCTTTATTTGCCGCGATGCCGGTGTAAAGGTCGCTCTGCCCGTCGATACCAAAGCGACGGTATATGCTTCGGTATATGCATCAGTATATGCATCGATAATAGCGGCACCCATATCGAGGCCTCTACTGGACCTACCATCACATATACCATCGCTTGCTGGATGTACCGACGCTTATTTCGATGACATTACCGGGAGTACCGTCGCGTATACCGACGACCATACCTGCAAAAGTTTTTTTGGGCAGAGTGTGTTTTCTTTTGCTACAGCAACATTATCATGATGTTTCTTAACAAAAGACAATACACTCTGCCCAAAAAAAATTGAGTACATGTGATGTGTACTCTAATGTCAACCGAAATATGATTTCATGAAACAGAGTATTATTGGACACAAAAGAGATAATCCGAATGAACCATGAACCATGTACAAAAGAAGTTATATATTTCAATAATGAAGCATGTACAATAGTGTGGCAAACCACTGTCATATATGATGCTTTTACAAAATGTGGCAAAGCAATGCATTTCCATATGAAAAGCAAATACAAAATTTTGGTGTTCCACTGCCATACACATGCAAAGAACGTTCCATATCAACAGTCCTGCAACAAACAACATTAATGGAATGAGATAAATTCACATGAAACTTACAACCAAGTAAAAACCAAGTTTATAAATTAATTACCTCATCACAAATGCTCCCATGACACGACTGCACTGCGTCCCTCCAAGTCCTCCAATAGTGCAATCAACCCATGATGATATCCGTAAGACTCCTCCGTTCGTGTTGGAGGACGACCCATTGCCAACTCCTGAAACAAATATACAAAAGATTAGAGGAACATACATGAGAAATTTAACACAAATAAATTTAATAAATGAAATGGTACTTACAAACTCCTGACGCATCGTATCATATCCACCGCTGCCCAAATGTGATGGTCCAACCGTATCTAAACGTGTGGCTACGGCATCTCGCTGCTGGCAATATCAGTCGGGAGTCTGCTACTGCTCATCACGAATCACGTCCCACTCCTCTGCATCTAACCATACAGGATTTGGTAAGCCTGCTCTAAAAGCATCACGAGCTTCGGATCCTCGATGCGACATAACCTCAGGTGCGGTGTGCAGAATCCACTGTGAACTGGCAAGAGATTGTCCATTGACTGGTCGGAACTCCTCATAAATCGTATGTGTGATATAATTCTTCCGATCTTTATCTTGCTCACTCCATTTCAGCATGATAGAGTATCCAAACTGGATGGAGCAAAGCTGTCGTATGCGTGCATGCATTGCTTTGCCAGCCGCATCCATCATCAGAGCTCCATCTCGGATACTGTACACCTTGGAGTCATCATGGTCATGAGCACCCCAAAGTGTACGTGGTGTTCCACGTGGTGTACTGCGTGGCGTACCTACATATGAGGTACTCGTCCTAGGAGTAGAAGCGGGTGACACAATGTCCATTGCACTACCTCCACAATAGCCGCCTCCTCCACCTCCAGACTTACCTCTAGATCCACTCTTAGAACCTCCTGCTCCAGAGCGTGACCTCGATCTACGAGATGGGCCAAAACGTGTATCGTGCTGAGGTGTTGAATGCACATATCTACGAGTAGAACTAGTAGGAGATGGCTGAAAAGATGGTCGTGGTGGAGTCACAAAGCTAGGAGACATAACTCCTATGGGAGTAGCACCACCCGTAGGAGTGACACCAGCGGGAGTGACACCGTCGGGAGTGAGGCCAGCGGGAGTGAGGCCAGCGAGAGTGAGGCCGGCAGGAGTAAGGCCGCGAGGAGTGAGGCCGGGAGGAGTGCTACCACGAGCAATCCAATACTGTGATGCAACGGCCATATACGCGGGAGGAGCCTGAGAGATGAACTCCAAAAACTGCTCCTCTGTCATGGAATGTGGAGTGACTGGAGGACTGTCTCCTATTGTGTTGTGTAATAAAAGAACTCAAATAATTAGCATGTGATAATAAAAGTAATATAGAGAATAAACAAAAAAGAAACAAAAATTAGTACGTTGTGGGGCAGACCTGATTACCATAGGAGAACTTACCCACTTCCGAAACTTGAGTCACCCAGAGGATGGGGCTCACAAAATGAAGACCTCTTAGAGGGAAGAGTAGATCGTTACAGGAATGCTTTGAACAGGGACTCTGCTCCTACAGACAATTTGAACAGCAGCAGGGAACATAATCACTATGAATGGAGGAGCAGGGATCGTACTCTTCTCACTGGAATGCCATCTCGCTCACCTACTGTGACTTCTCCAAACAATTCTTACCTTAAAGATTTTGCATCCGCATCAAGCCTGGAAGACACCAGACCTATTTCACCGTTAGGGCAGATTGGTTCCCTAAAGAACTCTCCGGCTGTATCAAATCACAATGCTGATGAAGGGTCGTCATCTCCTAAGAAAAGGCCTCGTTTAACTTGGGGACAAGGTCTTGCAAAATATGAGAAGGAAAAGATTGCAGAAGGCCATTCTACATGTAATAAAGGTGATGAATGTGAAGCTGCGTCTCCTGAAAGCTTAATCGCTCTATCAGATTGCCAGAAGAATCCTACAGAGAATGCTGGTACAGTGTTTCCTTGCAACAATCCATTAGGGGAAAAAATGAACCCTGAATGGGCCTTTTAGATTAAGGAGTGATTAGTGATGGACCAATCAGAAGAGGGTGGTGGCCACAGTCTATGCCCTATAAAATACTAGGCTGAAGGGTGGAGAGGGGACATATTTCTCCCTTATTTAATGAGCTGCCTCTAGAGAGAGAATGAATCTCGTAACTCAGTTGGGCCCAAAAATTCAAAATTTCTGAAAAGTTAAAAAACTCATCATAACACCTGAAAATGGACCCCCCATTACTTTTTAGGGTCAAAAGTACTCTTTTTGACCCCAAATTCAAAATCCGTGCATGTTTTGAGCTGAAAAAAATGAGTTTTTTCAAAAATACTCAAAAAAGAGTTATTTCCCTCCTAAACCTCACATTTTCATACCCAAGTCCCAAAAAGTCATCTTTTCCCACTACTTTCACTCTGTAGCACACCATTGAAGCTCCTGTTTCTACACTCCAACCTACCTGCATCTCCTATCTCGAATTACTGTTGTAGCTTGAAGACCTTTAGCTTCAATGGCAACATCTAAAGCTTCTAGGCGACCAAAAGATGAAATCCTCACATTAAGATGTCACAATATCAAAGCCACAGATGGGCAGTGGCTATCACATGAGAACTCCAAAGGTGCATGGGTGTACATGCAACCCTCTAGAGTTGGGCCTCATCGAGTTAGAGATCGTGGAAACTTAGATCTTCATTGGAAGGGAAAGTTACTTGGCTTCAAGAAGCATAGAGACAATGGGATGGTTGCTATTGTACAACATGTTTTTACAATGGCAACTATGAAACTTGAAAACTCTAGTAGTATGAGATATCCTGTGAACTGTAAGTATTACTCTACAATATTTTATGTTTTCTTGTGTCGGATATATTTCTGAACTATTTAGATATGTTTTTGTTTGTTTCAGATGTATTTCCTTCTACTTTGGTGGAAGAGCAACCACTTCATAGTCTTACAGGTACTTTCCAGGCATTGCATGCAGATGTTGGTGCACTAGTCTTTCCAAATATATCTCCTGCTCAACTTTACCATGATAGATTTTTCTTTTACACACATAGATATGTTGTACCCTCTACAATGAATGGTTTTGGAAGGTTAGAGAGAATTGAAGTACATTCTCTTCTTAGCTTGGAGTGGCCAAAACCTGATATATGGTCCGTATCATCTTTGAAGCAAAAGATGGTAATGGATATACATAACTCTTTGAAATTCACAAAAGTGTCTAGGTCTGTAGGTTTGCACTGGTCTTTTCCCATTCATTGTTTTGTATATTTATTCCAAGGATTCTCATTCCAAGAGACTTCCACCATGTTCATGTGTAAAGATATCACATATGAGCAAGTCGAAAGTCTTCTTGGTGAAAATTGGGGTTTGATGGAAGGAATTGCAAAAGGTGATAAATATCTCTATAAAATAGGTGGAACAGGTATAGCATTTCGATATTTGAAACAACGTACTTCATTATACATCAGATTCTACTATGATCGTTGGATGTGCAAACTTGGCAAATGGATACCATTTCAAAGTTCAGAGGGATCTTTGCATTCATTTGAAATAAAGCTTAGATTGCCCAACAATGAAACAGAAACTATTTTAGTGAATAATCATTGGACCTTGGCTAATCTGAGAGAACACTTGATGATTATGGGGTTTGAAGGACTAACTCAATCCATCTTCAAAATTCAAGGACATAAGGTGAGAAATGTTTCATGTTTTTGTTAAATTAATCTTTTTGTTATTGTTTATTTTACTTTAATGACTTCAATTTGTTGCAAATTGATTACAGGTGGGCAGAAGAATGGAATACAAAATGAAAGTCCTTGTAGATTGGAGCAAAGATGGAACAGAGCTCTCATTGTCATAGTTCTTTTGCAACCTGATAATGTCACTTCTTGGGCCCTAGTCATTGTATCTCATGGTTTTTGCACTTTCAAGAACCTTGTAAAAAGTAGGACAATTGATTCATGTTAGATATTGTATATACCTTATTCTCTGCAATGATAATTTCAAAACTTTTGGAATGTCAAAAATTCTGTTCACTACTTTGAAATGTGGTTGCTCATGTTTTTTTCTGTGCATTATTTTGTCATCCAAAACTCATTTTTTGAAATTGCACTTCTTTATTCTATACTTTTAAAAGTGGGCCCACTCAATTTAAAAACTTGAAACTGCTATAAAAATGGCTCTATGTGCTCATTTCTCACATTTGCACTCTCAAAGAGCTAGAAAGCACAGACTGCAAGCCTCTAGAAATCTCGCGCGCAAGCAATGGCTGCTAGCACTTCCACTCCCATGAAATCTCCTCGAGATTTATTCATGGAGTTTTTGGAAACTACAGACTACAATGGTCGTACGGATTTGTATGACCTAGTCTGTAGAGTCCCTAATCTTGAAGGGACAATAGCCATGAATTCCGATGTGATCGATGGGATCACAGATTTTATGGAACTCTATATTTTAAGATATGCCATAGATATTCCAGCATATGAGTGTAAATGGGTCCCCTGTGACCTGCTTTTTTACATTCATAAAGGAGATGAGGCATTTGCGAAGCGCTTAAAGCGTTTCATGGCGATTGCTGAGGCTTCAGGGCACCTGTTAGATGACACAGTGCCCTTAATCAAGCAATTAAATAAGAAAAGGAAAATGGGAAGAAAATATCTTTCCTACATAGCAACAACAATCTTTTTTGTCAATGAGGAGCCCGAACCTTCACCCATGGACCTACCCCATCTTGTTACTGGGGGTTTTGTAGATGACAAGAAGGAACCCCAGACAGAAGCTCTCAACTTATTAGAAGAGAGTCAAAAAATTTCCAGAGAATTTCCTCAAGGAGTAGTGGACAAATTAAAGGAAGCCAGTACACAGAAGAGTCCACCCTCCAACTTAGACCCCGTGGAACCCACTCTACCAGAGGTAGAGATGGAAATGTTTTCAGTTGTACTTGTTGATGGAGAGGAATTTTTGTTCCTGCACGATATTGAGAAGGCATTCGGTCTACGCCTCGACGAATGCCTTAGTATTTTCAGCTCAACCTCGGATGTTCCCATGGACAACACTTCTGACATTATCGAAAAGGCAACAATTCCACTTGGTGAATCAGTTGCAGACACCATTGCATTAGTGTGTGAAGAGATTTTGAGCCATGCCAACCAAGATGCCAGTGAAGAAGATCTAGCCACAACAAGGGAAAGAATTTTGGAGAAGAAGATTCCAACATCCCCTGTTGTGGAGCAAAGTGGCATGGCCCATTCATCAATTCCACTAGATGCAATGGGAAGAGGAGAGGATGAAGACAGGCTTCAAGATGTAAGTCTCTACTGACATTTATGGTTGTCTCATATTCATACAAGATGTATCTATTTAATTTTATGATTGTCTATGTGCAGGAAACAATTGAAGTGGATAAATTTGCAGCAAGGAGTGGTGGTGACCGTGTTTCCCGGGGCCATGGCTCTTCCTTGGCACAGTACATTGGAAAATTGCCAAAGGAAGATTTTGTAATAATCCACAAGGACTTTTCCCCTCAAGGACACTTCATGACTTGGTGTATGAAGGCCTTGAGTAAAGTTTTGTGCCTATCTACAATAATGCAAGGGACCAATTGTATATTTCTAGTTAGGAAGTCCCTTGCCCTTACTACCCTAGGAGTTAACTTTAGAGGAAAAATATTAGGTCAAATAGGAATAGCTTTGGGTCTTGGATTGACAGACCCTCAATTAATATCCCAATCAGTTTTGACTTACCAATTGCCTCTATCTTTTCAGAGAAGAAAGAATGTAGTGGAGAGGCTCAAGGCCAAGAGCCAATTGTAAAAACTTTATAATACCAATGTTTTGTTTTTCCAATTTCCATGTGCATTCAATCTATTATACCTTTATGGTTTGACAATCTCATAACTTTTGCACAGTTTAATCAGTCTTTTTCCATTGTTTCTTGTAATTTTTGTTGCCCAAAATGCATGGAATGGCTAAGGAATGCAAAAAAAAGGCCTGCCACAGAAACGCGGGGATGGGCCCTGCAAAATTTTTGCAGGGCCCATCCCCGCGTTTCTGTGGCAGGCCTTTTTTTTGCATTCCTAGGCCATCCTATGCACTAGATTACCTGTATTGCAAGTCTATCTTCTCAATTAGCACCTTCACTTGGGGAAATGTGGAACACTCTTTTTATATGCAATAATTAGAGAAAATTAAGACTCCTCTGGGTGCATATAAGCATGCAGCAGTAAATCAGTGCATGTATGTTCATAAACATTGCATAGCTATTGGTCAGGGGTTTAGCATGCAGTGCACTCTAGCTAAGGCCAATCATATGCCCCCATGTGCATGGCATGGGTTTTCATGGCTTGGAAATGCCAAAAAAAGGCCTGCCACAGAAACGCGGGGATAGGCCCTGCAAAAATTTTGCAGGGCCCATCCCCGCGTTTCTGTGGCAGGCCTTTTTTTGGCATTTCTTGGCCATGAAATGCATTAAATAGCATTACCACTTACAACAAGTACAGAAAAAAGAATGATACAACTATGAAAAACACTTCAAAGATGTACTGGAAAAACACACCTACAAACATAGGAGAAATAAACTTCAAAACATGTACACTAAGAAATAAACATTTGGGAGAGCAAATATGAGAAGACAAAGATTATATTCATCATTTGGGTTTTACAAAATATTCATCGTATGGGATATACAAAAGGTTATCCAAACAAGGGAGTACAAATTATGGTTAATGGTTATTCCCTCTAATTCTCCTAGCTAGTTGCAAATCTTTAGGTTGTATTGTCACTCTCTTTGCATGGATGGCACATAGGTTAGAGTCCTCCAACATTGATATAAGATACGCCTCTGCAGCTTCTTGGAGAGCTTCAATGGCTATCCCTTGGATACGAAGTCCAGCGCAATAGCGTTGGATCTCTTCCTTCACAACTCTTGCAAATGACCTTCGTGGAATCAGAAGCTCCACAGACTTTTGATAGTGTCGAATCTCCGCAAAGGCTCTGGTTTGCTTTCTGCGCCTTTGTGGTGCTCTTGCATTTGGGGGGATGTTGGGTTGTGGTCGTTGTGGTCTACGACGTGGTTGATAGTTCTTCTTTCTTCTTGGAGGACGCCTAGATGGTCCTTCCTCATCATTTACTTCCTCTGCCCGACCTTGCTCTCTTTCTTCATCGGTTGGTCTTTGTCCTTGTCTTGGGGGGAGTGTCTTGCCTCCTTGTGTTACTCGATGGTTCACGGGGATATCATCATTGTTCCATGGTGGCTCATTTATACTTTCTTCATCTGAGGAACATGATAAATTTGATGTCTCAAACACAACTCGTCTATGTCCTCGTTGTTTGGGCCTTGCCTTCATTGGTGTCCTGATTGGGGGCTCATCATGAGATGCAGAAGGGGAATAATTTATTTCTTGGGATACATCTCTCTCTGGTGAACCTTCATCCCCCTGCGATGCAATGCTACCGGACTGTGTCCCTGCACCCGAGTTTCGTCTTGAAGAGTGGCTTGTGGTTCGACGCTTCTTGTGGGGTGTCATCCATGTTGGGCGCTGAGTACCTTGCACATGGCTAGGGTAGACGACATGATCCTTCCTAGCAGTCTGCTTTGTGCGTGCCATTCTCTTAGGTTGTAAAGTGGTAAAATGAGGGAGGACACCTCTATTTATAGGCTTTCACTTAAGAATTGTCCTGTTCACATTTAAATGGATAAAAATTAGTTTTAAGACATTAAAAGTATATTCACAAAAATAGTAGAATTTTATTTGAAATGAAAGGGGTTATAAAAACCTTGAAAAGTATAATGCATTTTAAGAGTTCGGAAATTATTTCCAAGCAGAACCCTCGCGGACTCTTTGTGCACGCCATTGGGCATGATGTTCGGGTCCTGACGATGACATCCACTTCTCTCTTGCAATATCATGTTGTAGCTTTCGTGTAATCTTTGCTAGTTGTGACTCACATGCCTTTTCCATTACATATTTTCTAGCAAATGTCGCACGAAAGAACCAATTGAACATTTCTTCTAAATAGTTTGATTGGAGTAGACCACCCCCATGACGAGTGTTTTTAAAGTAAACACCTCTAGCCCTGTAATGTGACTTCTCCATTCCTTGTGTACTAAAAATGTCCAGTGACCCATATCGATTCATAAAATATGCTCCATGTGCAAAAAGAATATGCTATGATCTGGTCAATAAGATATACACATAGTGTTTAAGACCAAATAAAAAAATGTAAGCGAAACTTACTATGTAATGTGTAATGTTGCTTTCTCCCCAAGATAAGATGAATGACTGTGTAAACTCCTTCAAAGTCACTTGGAATAATTCTCGTTGTGAAGCATTAGTGGAAGCCAAACACATCAAATGTAACAATTGATCGAACGATGACCAAACCTTCTTTCGCTTGTTAATGAGATCAACCTGACTATCATTGTCAGTTGTAATTGAACAGAGGTCCTTCCAAAGCTCCCATTTCCCATCATCTTGACTATTCACATCTTTTTTAAAGAAACGTCGTGCCTTCTTCCCAGTCATTGAAACTTGTTGTAAAATCTCTTGAGACTCACCATACTTCTTAACAACTAAAGATACGTGGCCACCGTGACAACCTATAGAATTCAAAAGATCTTCTATTTTCTGGATTGCTATTGTAGACCTCTCTAGTGGTTTCATTGCAAATGCATATTCAACATGGAGCTTCAAAAGCCTATCAAAGATCCTCATGAATGCATGCAAAGTACAAAAGTGAACATTGACTAATGGAAATGGGATAATGGGGTTCCAATCATTGCTTATTTTATCACGAGTCGGTTCCTGTAACATTGGACACCTCAAAAGTGATATCTCCCATTCCCTGTGATTCAATGAGTCTGTTTCATCAATTTCTTCAGAGTCATCAACTCTCGTCAATGCCCTTGCATGTTTAGATTGTCTCTTAGATCCTTTGTAACCTTGTGTACAATATGGGCAAGGATAGAGACAAGATGCTCCTTGTTTACAACCTAACATGCATTTTATACTCTTAAGGTCTCCACCCAAATGCCATTCTACATCAAAATCACCTATATCATCTACAAAAAGCTTTTTCCCATGTATTTGAGAAGAGATTACTTCCGTAATCCACGGAGTCCTACTAAAAATCCATGAAATAACATTATTTGTTTCTTTGGGAACTTCTATAGCACCTAACCACCAGATATCTCTCTCTGATTGCACACTGTAAGTCAAATGGTCCCTCCCTCCTAAAGTTTCATCACTCATTGCATGGTCCATAATTTCGTTCATTAGCGTCACACTCAACCTTTCTAGTCGCCGACCCTTTATGATTTGACACTCATCAAGCTTCAGTATGAACTTTAACTTAACATTACAGTCTGCACAAAAGAGAAAACATTATCTTAATATGACACTTGAATGCAATAGAACTTCAACACCAAATAAAATGTAGTAGGGGTACCTTTGATTGTTGAACTATAAAAGTGAACCATTGCTTGTTGAAGCTTCTGAAGATCCACAAATATATTGTTGAATTTAGTGTAAGTAAATCCTTGTGTAGATAGGATTTTTGATTGCTTCTTGGGAATATTTGGATGATAAATAGAGGCAGGCATAGTTTCTTCTATGAATAAATATTGTCCAATAGTACGAGTCACATCGTCATTTGAAGTTTTTTTATTGATAGACAATTTATATGGGCATGGAAATATACTTTGAGAAATACCTTGTGATTGTAAGGCTTGCCTGAGAAGGGTGTACATTGCAGTATACCCATTTCTACTGATGCCTGCTTCGTCACATATTGCCTGCACATCTTGCACTGTGATAAGATTTTTTAACTTCTTTGAAAACTCAGCTTCAACAACAACTCTAATACACTTTCCTATGCGTGAGTCTAAAGCAGAAGTGATTTCTTTGGTGTTTATACAGCTATTCATCAGCTTGAATTGGTCTTGTGTTGTTGATGAAGCAGTTATGTCTTCAATAAACGACCTACACAATGAAATATTCCATTACAAATCTTCATTAAAACATATAAAAGTAAAACAAACACTCACCTTGTTGCATATATACGTCGTTTGCGTGCTCCACCACCTTTTGAAAGAGCTTCAAAGGATGACAATGATCTTTTCCTATGTCTCATACCAAGTGGAGTCTCTTTCAGCTGCTGGAGATTGGTAGTTAACTTTGAAATTGTGCTTTGTTTTGCTTCAGTATCCTGTTCCAGATCTGCAAGTTGTTTTTGTAAAGATATGATTGTGCTTTCTAAAGTGACCACCCTCATATGATGGATGTGATGTTGTTGGAACCAATACTTAGCAGTAGCAAGTGAATGTGTAGATAATCTCTTGCAGTAACCTAATAGTCCAGCTTCACCCGCACCAATGAACTGAAGTAAAGTTGAGAGGTTATGGAATGTTGGATGGTAAGAAGATATTGGATCAAGAGGATAGAGTGAACCATGAGCCCAAAGATCAATACTTTTTTCTCCAGCTGCACGACGTTCATTTTGAGAATTGACATCATTGTTGCATCGTGTATTTGGAGCAAACTCTCTAGGCACACGAACATGGATACTTGTTGATGCAGGAGCATGAGGACGTTCTACTGTGAAGTTTGTGATACATGTCAACACCATCTTTGCTAATGACCAACAATATCAAAAACAAAGATGAAAAACCGGTTGGAAGGGAGTCTAAAGCATAGGTTTTGCTCAAAAAATGTGTTTTCTTGTATGTGTATGGGTTAAAGTGTATTTTTCCACTAAGTATGGCTGAAAATGATGAAATTTGAAAAAAGTCATTTTTTGGGGGAAGCATAGTCACGGATTTGATGATGTGGCACTTACTTTTGGAGGGAGTTTGAAAATTATACTTTTTCTAAAAGAAACTTCAGAAAATGGGCCCAAAAAAGTGACTTCTGACATATATATTAAAAAATAGGCTCTTTTGAGTTAATATACACTGAAAATGAGACTTTTTAAAAAAATTCATTTTTTTATTCAAATACATGTACGAGTTTGATGATGTGGAAAGTAGATTCTCTTTCTCTCTCTCTAGAATAAGAAAGAGAGAGGCCTATTGAAGCCTAAAAAAAAGCCTACTCCAGCCTACTAAAAAGTGCCCTATTAAATGCACTTTGTCCCCTTAAACAAGAACAGAATTAAGCTTAATCCCTAAAAATTAGGGATCCTTACAAGGCCCATGCAGGGTTCATTTTTTCCCCTAATGCAGTATGCACTTGTCAGGAGCCCTGACTCAGGTGGCCTAAAAAATGGATGTGAGATTGAGAGATCCTCTCTGTCTCAGGATATTGCGGCTTGTCCTAGTGATGGGTCTTTATCTAAAGCGCATTCTGAGAATGAAAATGAAGGCATGACTGCAAACATTTCAACTGTGAAGGGTCCGTCTTTGGACACTGCTTTACTGCCCTCTTCTGTCCTACAGGAAGCTGAAGTGCTTTTATCAAATCTTTCAAGAAAGGGACTTTCTACTTTATCTAAAGACGTTCTTATTCAGCTGATGGAAAAGGTTGGAGAAAGAAGCAGACTTCATAATTTTCGGAACTCAGTCAGAAAGGAATGATTTTATCATAGAGAATAAAGATGATAGTATTTTGATGTCTGAGCATGATGAACACTTCCGTTTGAAGTGGAATTCAAATGATTCTATTAAAAAATCTCATTTTAACGAAGATGGAAACATGATAGAAGATAACGAAAGGGATAAAATTCCTATAAATGATCTCAAGCATGAAATAAAAGAAAATACATGCTTGCAAGAAAATTTCGATTAGGAACCAAACATATGTAAATTTCAAACTTCATATACATGTGTTCCTGACTCTGCACATGATGAATTTGAAAGAATCATAAATAAAGATACTTATGCTCATATAATTAAAACATGGATATCCAAATTCACTGAGAGTTACAAAGACCAGACAAGCCGCCAAGAGGTAGACAAGCAAATAAGGTGGCTTGTATACATATTTACTGTATTTATGAATGCAACCCTGTTCGATGCAATTCAGAGATGGCTAATCTTCAAACATAGCTTCTTTGGTGAGCATATATCAAGGGAGATGGGTTTGAAGGGAAAAACCCTAATAAATGAGAATTGACAAAACTAAAAAGAAATTTGTAAATAGAAATGTATATATATCTCCTGTTCTTTGCTTCAATCTTAAGATAGATACAAGGAATCAAATAAAAATTAAAAGGAAAGGAATTAAATTGGGAACGCTTATGGTAATGAAAGGTATGAATTCAATATAATTCAAATAGATGTTTTTTAATGTTCAAATAAATGACGTTTTTCATTATGTGATTATTGAATGTGATGCTACTAATTTCTCTTATGAGGTTTTGAGTACAGGTGTTGATAAGGTGTTGATATGGAGCTGATCGAAGATCTAGAGTTTTGACAGATTGTATAGGAGGCAACCACTTTCAAGCTGCATACTTATGTTTTATTGCAAATGGGTTTTTTGAAGCTCTTTCATGGATTGCATGTATACATGAGTATTTTGATAGACCGATATTTCTTATCATGTGTTCAGTGTTTGAATGCAGGAGAAGATTGAAGCAAGGAGATGGAAATGGGAAGTGAAGTGAAGATCAGAAAGCCTTGCCTTTTTTCTTAGTTCTCGCGTTAACCCTAATCTTTTCCTTGCACCAATTTCAAGTTTCAATGCACATAAAGTATGCATATTTTAAGTTCAGAAGAGCACGTGCTTTGATTCCAGTAGGTGCACGTTCATTTGCACTTGAAACTTATTTGTAAATATCATGAGTAAGAGTAGAATCAAATAATGAATGGAGTTGAATGAAGAGAGTAACTCGCCTTGTGAGAAAAATTATGAGTGGTGAGGATCTTTGTTTAGAATCCGTAACCAGTATTTCCATGCTTGCACCATGATTTTGAATTCTTGCATCTAAAGTATGCATGCATAAATATATATGTGCACCCATAGATGCACATCTAATTGCACATGAGTTAAATTTAAGGTGCATGATCAAAATTCAGTTTGAGTTCGAGTGGGAAAACCTTGCCATCGAAAGCTTGATATCTCCTCTTTGCACCATTGTGTTTGTTGATGCATGTAAAGTATGCATAAATAGGGCCCATTACATGCCCATGCATAGACACAATGACTTCCTATGCCCATGCACTTGATTCTTCTCATTTCCTTTGAGTTTTCGAAAGTCTTGCAGATGCCTAAATGAGGATTGATGTGGTGCATCCGGAGGATGCACAGGTTTAGAGGGGGTGGATGTGTTCGAGATTCGAAGAAGTCACCTATGATTTGATCGGAAGAATTAATTTGAAGATGACCTGCTGCAAATTCATTGGCTCGATTGATATGTTCCGCTCTTTGGGGAGTACATCTATAATCCTAAGAAAATGGCGAGACCAACCTTTTGCTACAAGCTCGGTAATAAGTGCGACAACCATGCAGCAGCTCAAAGAACATATATCTACTTATGTATTATGAAGGTCTCGCTCAATGGGGATTAAGGGTGGTGCTTCTATTTTGGGAGGTCTTCAACGAGAGGGCACATAGGTGCGGTGGAAGGAGCCAGAAGCACTAGCATGCCAATCAAAAAGGAAGGGAACTTCCCATATCGAAGGAAGAAGATAAAAAAGGAGGGAAGATATACACCTGCGACGGGAGAGTTGAAGGGGGGAATTCAACAGATGGGAGATCTTCTTCAGCATCATGGGTTTCTGAGGGCATTCAATGGGGATGCTAACTCATGGGGCTCATTGTGCAAGTACCGATAGAGTCCACACGCATTAGTGAGGCTGCGGGTTAGCCGGAGAGGTCCTTGGTTCTCGGACCTGAGAACACACATCGAAGAGGAGGGTATTCAGCTGAAATCAGGGATTCGGGGTCTGCGGAGGCTGTTGCTAATCCATGGAGACAGCTATTTGGTTGGACATCAAGAGAACGATAGCTGTGAACGCTCAGACGGGGGTCTATTGAAGGATTGAATCCTATCGCTTTATTATGAAAGTTTCCTTTGGACGGATGGGAAAGATTTCTCATGAACTCTGATCGGTGAAGCACTAAGGGGAACAAACTCGAATGGGATGCTTGACGGAGGCAGAGGCCCCTGTTAGTGAAATAGCATTTCAGTCTACTCCGATATCTCTTGGTTCTCTTGGGCGCTTCTGAATATCTGGGTCCTATACAACTGGGAAAAAAATCATAGCAAGGCAGCTTGTGATTTGAAGCTATGGCAAAGGCTATTGTGAGGACATGAACTGATTGCAAGAGCAGAGACAAGGTTTCTGGGAAAACTGAAGGGTATGAGGTTTCAGTTAGATTTTGTCGAGTGCTTAATCCTCAGGATAAATGATATGATGTGATATGAGTACAATGGTGTTTCGAACTTGACAAATCAAGATTTTTTAGGTTTTCTTTCTGCTACTCCAAATTCAAACAATATTTTAGCTCGATCTCTACTTCTGTTATGGAGGATTTGTCTGCATGTTCTACTTTAGGAGGAATGTTGCATTCGTGAAGAAGCAGCCATGTTCTCGCAGATTCTCTTCATGAGGTACCCAAAATAGGGAAAGAAAAAAAAGAAGCCAAAGCCTGTAAACAAAGACAAGACTGCAATGTCTGATTGGGGATGTTGGAAATTCTTTTTTGAAGTGATCAAAGAACTAAGGAGGAGACCTAACATAAATGTGAACAGGGAATCTGATTACATATGAAGGAGGTCAATGGATTCCTCGTATATGTTTTGATTCACCCATCTAACAAACTACGATTATATAAATTCTGATGGATTCTTCATACATGTTTGGGTTGGCTCATCTAACAAATTCTTAGTACATGCTGCGATAAGAGATGACAGAGTCCAAAACAAAAGAATTTTTGCTGAATATGCTGCTGACATATGTACGTGGACTAAAGGTAGAGGCTGCTAAGTTGACACTAAAGATGACCTGAGGTTCTCATATGAAGTGAAGCTGAAGCTGTAGGTACATAGCAGCTGAGCCTAAAACAATAGTTGAAACTCGGCAAAATTCAACTCTTGAGGAAGCTTCTGAAGTTAATGCTCGATGGGCAGCATATACTGCAAGGGAGAGTGGGCCTGACGGCATTTCAAGGAGATATAGCACTGCCATCGACAAGCTGAGCAGGCAACATTTGGGGGAGGTTTTTTTTCCTCGTTTTCTTCTGCTGTGTGTTTGGACAGGTAACAATACTAGAAGGAGTATGATGATAGCTAAAGCTGGGCACTGGAATGCAGCATTATCATCAGTCACATGTGTCACCAGGTATTTCAAGCAAAGTTTGTGCACCCAGAGACACACGATGAGATCAAGTTTGATTACAAGGTAAAAAAATTTGATAAAGTCTATGAGAATGTCCCTGTTTCAGCAACTGTTGCCGAAGGAAGATTGACAGGCAATTCATGGCAAGATTAGAAGGACAAAAGCTCATCGGTCGAGTCTATGGCAACTTAGAGGCAAGGGAATCATCCCATGGAGGGAGCTAGCTGCTCCACAACTTGTAGCTCTTGTGACATAATGGCAGGTGTTTCTTAAGTTACTAAACTGATGTATCATGCGGTCCTGTGGAAGAGACGCTGGCATGGAAGCTGTGGTGCTTGTGAAACTGCTTCAATAGTGACTATGCCACAGACATATTCAAGATCAACTTTGGAGTTTCGATCAACCTTTACAAGCAGCACCAGTTGCACATTGGGAAGAGAGAAACTTCCTCACCTCATTCGTGCTGTTCGACAAGCAGGTCTTATTGTTACATGTGAAACCTACTCCAAGGAGAAAGCAGATTTTTTATTTTTTTGAACATGCTTAATGGAAAGGTTAGTGCTGAGAGAAGACGAATATTCAAATAGCTTGTTGCTGCAAGTGAGTTATAAACTACAGTGTACACAAACACAGTGAATCTTCTAAATGAGGGCTTCAATGGTACTGTAAGTTTTTTGTTTCAGCGTCTCAATTTGCAAATTGATAGCCTGGCAAGTTTGAAACTCGATTGCATAGAGTTCATGGATTGACTTTCGTACTTACATATTGTTTAAAAATTAGGTAGGAAACTGTTCATTTATGTACATACGCTGTTGTTTTGGCCATTGCCTATTTAAGAGTTTCTTGTTACGATCGAAATATATTATACGAGTCATGTGGTCGAATCTGAACATATGGAAAGGTCTTTGCGTACGTGACATCGAATTTAATACATATATAGTGGCAGACATTAAGTTGCAATAGATTTATCTTTCCCTTTTAAAAGTTTTTTTTGTAATTGTTTTCCAATCAACTACTAAAGAACCCATTCTAAAAACGTTTGCAACTTAGAAGAGATTATTCACGTAAGTTTTAGGGAGGAGTAACATACTCGCTTTTCTTGAATTTCCTTATTATTCTATTGTGATCATCGATGGATTGTGAAGGGGATGGTAGTGCAACTCCTAAGCTTAAACTTCTTAATTCTCACAATTTTGATGATTTCACGTGGCGATTCGGTAGTAATGTTCTGCGTCCAAATACCATGAGTAGAGGAAATATAATATGTGTGAGAAATGAGAAAGAGTTCTACGTTTTTAAGAGTTCAGATAAATGACTAAAGAACACGATTTATGCTCGTTTGAAACTTACATACCTTCGTTTTCCTGATGAGAAAGAATTTTTCCTAAATACAAAGCTAAAAATTATGCGAGTGGGTTTAGAGTCAATGGTCAAACGATCATGTTAGTATAGAAAGATTCACAATGCATCAATTTTTGTGTACTCATGGTCTTTGAGGCACTCTGCTTGTTAGATCTATTTTAACACTTACACCCTCCTTTCCAAGATCTCTGCGACAACGTACAAGTGTTTTATTCAAAAGTCCTCTAGTCTAGCATCCTCATGAAGATCCAATGCACCAAGATTATCTATCTCTATATTGATGGCTTCTAAATCGCTTGCTATGCTGGTTTCTCCCCGATCATCGTCTATTGCTTTGTCTTCTCGAATAATGACCTCTTCTTCAATGCCCTCTTCTTCTCGAACAATGATCTCTTCCTCCTCGAGTATCGAATGAATCTCTGAATCCACAAGAGATGGACTTTCTTCTACATCTATGTTCTAAAAAAATTTTCTACTACGTGGAGCGACTTGTAAAACAAATAGCCACTCTGGTTCTATTGGATCTGGTATAAAAACAACTTGCTCACTGTGTTCAGGAAGTGCAAATCTATCCCTTTCATCTGTCCATAATCTTGTGGAGTGGACTTGAAGCAACCCGCTTTTATCCCATCTCACTGTTGTGTTTCTTCCAGAGGTGACTACTTTGAACCATTTCACATAAAAAACAAAGTAATCAAACTTTCTGAAAGATAGTTTCAAGATGTCTTGAATCACACCACCATAATCTAACTTCTAGAGCATTATCATCTCTTGCACTCGCTCTACTTTTTTGCAAAAAATTCACCATCACTCCACTATCAAAAGTAGACCTATTTTGATCGATTTGTGGGATTCAAAAGTGTCATCCATGAGACCATAGTGCACCGTATCTAATATACTCCCAAGCACATCCTTTTGCGTGTTCTTCTTCTTCTTTAGAGATATCTTCAGTCGTTGCTTTTGCTTGTGAAACCGCGGTATCTAGCCATCTACTCATTGGAAAAGGCGGAAAAGGTCGAAGACTTTCTAGAAGAGGCAAAAATGTAGTGGAACAATTTCTTCGAAACTAAGCTCTTTCCTTTGCGTTAGTTTCCTTGGCAAGCTCATACCTTTCTAACCACTTCTGCATAGGCTCAGAGTTAACTATGCAAAACTTCATTGCCTTCTCTCTAAAAGCTGCATCCATTTTTCTTTGCAATCCTTTACCTTCTGGTTCATCGCCTGCGAGACGAACATCTTTATCATCGCTCCATAAGCGAGGCATTTCGGGATCCGACATATGTAGAAACTCAGTTATGAATACAAGAGATTCTTGTACAAGCCATCCCTCTACCATGCTACGCTCTGGACGTGCCCTCTGTCGAACAAACCCTTTTAATGTCTTCATAAAGCGCTCTAAGAAGAACATCCATCGACTATGGACAGTTCCTGCTGTTGCAACCTCATCTACCACATGAACCAGTAAATGAAGTTGAATAGTGAGAATACTTGTGGGAATGTATTTCTCTACCATACAAACAGCCTCGATAGCATTGAGTTTCGCACTCTCTATGCTATCTCTATTTATCTCTTTAGAAGATATCCACCGTACTAAAGAACTAATTTTATAAATGGTTCTTCGTACATCCTCTGAAAGACAATCTTTTAAGGCTACAGGGAGCACAAACTGTAAAAACTTGTGCCAATCATGAGACTTGAGTCCTCCAAGATCATCATTTCGTGTGAAAGCAGTCTTTAGACACCTCATGCATCTAGTAGGTGTTCCAAACTCTGAAATTGTTTTCTTCACTTATTGCTCTTCCATCCGTGAAGCATCCAAGGAGCTCTTGGTAACGATACTATTCCGTTGGGCTTAGTAATAGCCCACAACTCTCGCATACGACCTCGCTCTTCTAAGTCCTCCCTTTGTGCTTTGCTTTCTTTCTTTCTGATCAAAGTTTTCCAAAGAATCTCTCCCACATTATTAAAAATATGCATCGGGTCCACCCAATGATTGATCAACAATTCACTCCAATAAGGGAGTTCATGAAAAATGGACAACCGTTTCATGCCAGCAACTGGATTTTCTGAAACCCACAGTTGTTTCCAATCGCTAGCTTTCATTTGGTGTTGTGCTTCTCGACCAATTTGTCCTTCACGTAAAACATGTCCATCAGGCAAACATCTATGATGTCCTTCATAGACAGTTTTACGTAGTGCTTTGGAATAGCGTGCTTCGAGTCGTGCTCTACATAAAGGACAAGCATGGTAACCGGAAATCGATAAACCTGAACATTCACCATAACCAGGTCAATCATGCATTGTCCACATAAGTATGCATTGCACTCGCACCTCTCGTCTTCTTATAGGTTGAGACATGTCACGCACAGTAATCCCATCCCATAAAATGGGTAGTTCTTCCACAGGTGGTGCAAGATATACATCCATGTTTTTTACCTTATACTTATCTGGTACAATAAGAGCTAATTATAAATGACCTTCATTTGTGGACAACCATGGTGGGATATTATAATTGACCAAACATACAGGCCATGTGCTCCATGAAGAACTGCATAATCCAAATGGATTCACTCCATCCATAGCTAGGCCTACACATATGGACCGAGGCTCACTAGCAAACTCTGGCCACTTACAATCTATGTGCTTCCAAGCATCTGAGTCAGCATGCACTCGCATTACATTATCTGTAGACCTGCTCTTTGTATGCCATGACATTAACTCCGCTATAGATTTGCATCTAAACATGTTCTTAATTCGTGGAATGATAGGAAAGTGGCGAAGAACCTTTGGGGGGATTGCTTCACCTACAACGTCTTCTCTAAATCTATTTGCTCCAGACTTTGGACATACGTGGAGATGCTCATACTCATTCTGAAAGAGAATGCAATCATTCGGACAAGCATGAATTTTAGTATAATCCATTCCAATGGACTGTAAAAGCTTTTTTGCATCTGCACGTGTTGGAGGCATGTCATTGCCCTCTGGCAAAAAATGATATTTAAGAAGCCTGCAATAAGCAATTAAAATGATATTAGTAAATAAAGTTATTGTGATACAACAATGAAATCCAATTTGTTATCCACTTACCTGAACAATTCAGTGACACTAGTATTTGACCATCCATAAATGGATTGCAGATTGAGCATCGCGAACGACGCACGTAGTACAGATATCTTTGCTCCATTGTAAAGTGGTAAACGAGCTAGATCATCAGTGTAGATGTAATCTCATCTTCATTTGAAGCCACCTTGATAACAGTTCTTGAAGTTCTTATTGCCATTATGCCCATAGTTATTAATGTATCTGGATGTAGGAGCTCCATCTCCTCCTTCTTTATATACTTCTCCTCTTTGGATCCTTGAGTTCTTGAAGCAATTATTTGTGATAGGATTTGTGAATGCACATATGGAACAATGTGAGGAGCTTTGATATCTTCCCCTACCTTGTCTACCTCGTTATTCTTTTCCTCTAGAACTTCTCCCTTTACCTCCAAAGTTAGCTTGGGAGGTGCTTTCTTGTTCATCAAATTTGTTCCCTTTACCTTTGACATGTTTACTTCTAACTTTATTAGTTCATAGGGTTGAGGATATAGATTTTCTTTAAAGAAAGAAGAAAAAGTCTAACTAGTTTACTTGAGTCACTAGCATGAAAAATGGAAATGAAGGGAGGCTCCTCACGTGTAGTTCTTGTACATTTATTTTTCATGTAATGTAAGAGAAATTCCCACAAAAAAGAATACATTTATTAATTTTGTTTATGGAAATGAATAGGTTTTCTTTGTTCATGCATGAAAATATACTTATCCTAACTAATATCATTATGATTTGTCTATCGAAACATATGCATTACGATCTCATGATTGTTTTCACGTCCATGTTTTTTTCCCTTTTACTTGCTAGCGCTAATTGTTGTACTTACTGTATCATACTACACACTTCCATGGTGCAAATACTAGACATGATGTGCTTCAAAACTTATATTAATATGAGTCTAACAGAGAGATTGTAGAAAATATCCAAGCTCATGACATTTTATAAATGCATATCTGCATTTTACTTCATTGGAAAAGTTACTATGAAAATTTACGACAATCTTGAAATTTTCCATGTCATGGGTGAAGATTAAGGAGATAATGAACCTATTAAATCCCAAGGGATTCAATACATTTAGTAGGGGCATCAAATTCTAACCACGCCAATAGGAAGAAATCCAAACCAAGCAAGGTTAAGGGACTTGCATAGGCTTCGGAAAACGAAATAGCTACAATAAAGTAGAGACTTTTCTTTAATGCAACTTATCTTTTGTACTTTCACTTAAATAAATGCAGTTATATGCATCCATGCACATTTCTTTCCCACATGTTTGCATTTAATCTCACCTATAGGTGTTGGAAATATGTTGGAAAGTAGAAATAGACTTGGAAACTTCCTACACTCCATTTATATAGAGGTATTCAACTTAAAGTATAAAACCTCACTTTCAAGCCAATTCAGCTATGGATATATATTGTAGCATCGCAAATTGATAAACATAATTATCTTTTTTTTCCCTCTCACCATAAATAACAACATGTAAACTCCTTTCTTTCTCCCTTTCATGCTTTGTCACATTTTTTCTTTGAATGAAGACTACATAGAAACAACACGAATGGATCTCTCTCACTTTCTTGCACATCACTTACCTTAACCAAAGTTTAAATGTTGAGTACGTTATGTCCTCACCCTTGCATAGTCTCTTGAACCTTCTTGTTCTCAACCTAAGTTTTTTAATGTAACATCTCTTGGGGATTGAACTGCCAAACTCCCATCTAGTAGTGTAATGGGATAGGCACGTGCCCGTAAAAGCTATGTTTGGCAATGAATAGTAGATGAGGATGATGATAATGCATATAAGTATTGAAATGTAAATTATAGTACGTGGACATGTTGGAGGAATCAAGGACTAAGAGATAAGTACAATAAACACTCTAAAAGAGAGTAAGAGCTCATTTATATCTCACAACAACCATTCTCCTTGATCTTAGTAGGTATTTGATTGATTATACTTAAAAATCCCACTACCATTTTGGTATTTATTTGACTTTGAATTCAAACATGAGCCAAGGATTTTGAATCACGAATACTTATCCTAAGGAGGACTTTTACAATAGATAAGACTATAGTGAAATTTGTCCTTAGAAATTAATAAAGAACATATGTATACATACACATTTCGTTTTACATTCCAATGTTATGGATATTTTCAAGCACTTAGGCTTGCCATGTTCACAAATAGATCCCATTTAAGCCTAAGCTGCTTGAGTCTTCATTCCCTTGCAATCTGATCAAGTGCAACCATTGGTCTAAAACTCTTTAACTTTACTCCATCCAAAGCTTTAGTTAGCATGTCTCCACCTTGCTGCTGAGTTGAGTTGTTTGAAACCTCAATCTCCTTGCTTCAAATCTGGTTTCTTGATATTTTTCTTTTATACCTTCCAATTCTTGGAAGCTACAATACTTCGAGTACTTTGCTTGTAGGAATTTCTGCCATAGGAGAAACGGTCTCCTCATAATCATTTCTTTGAGTTTCAGCATATACCTTTGCTACTATCCTAGGCTTGTAACTGTTTATGGTTCCATTAGAGTTCCTTTTTACCTTATAATTTCATTCAAATCCAATGACCTTCTTACTTGATATCTTAGCAACTAAGTACCAAGTGTTCTTCTCTTGTAGTGCCTAAATCTCTTCCTCCTTAGCATGCTAATAGTATAGCAACTTCTTCTCTCCCTCATATGATGAGGGTTCTTCAATTTTATGTCTTGGTCCCTGTCTACACTATGCTTAGTGTCTAATGAGGTGTCATATGCATAATCTTTTGGCTTCTTCTTCTCCCTTATAGAAGTTTTAATGTTTCATTGAGATGATTCTGCTACATGGAAAGATGAGAAGATAAGTAAGCCACAAGAACGTACTTATCAAGTTGAGAGTGACTAGAGTGAGAAATATACTTAAAACGTAAGAGGTGAGATGCCAAATTTCACGAAGCACACAATCCACATACACAATCATAGAGATTGATTCATATCTCTATATGCAAAGCTACGTTGATGGAAATATTGCATAGAGAGACTCAACTGGGTGTAAATTTCATGTTCCAAACATTAGACGAGGTAATGAGACCCAAATTTTGCTTCGTTAAATATAAGAAACTCAAAAACTTGAGAAATACATACGCAGCAATTAATAGTAGCTGAAGATGATGATAAATGTTCAAGTATTGAAATGTATAGTATAGTAAATGGACATGTTGGAGGAATCCAACGTATTATTTACTTGATCAGTGGAGAGAAAAAAATATAGAACTTGCACAAGCTAAGAGAAAATCCAACGTGGAAGAGTAGATAAGATATGACTCAGCGAAAGAGAAGTTTTGGTGTTATAGAGTTGAATCAATCAATACGATATCTTTGCAAAATAGCTTCTCCATGATGCCGTGCTTTCATTAGTATTACCTATCCAAAAATAGAAGAAAACCAACAAAAAGACATATGTGAAAATATTCGTAAGTTTGCACGGCAACAGGTATGCTTCCAAACCACGGATTCAAATAGAAATAGAGAAGCTTACTTTTCTTTTCAAGTACCTAGAAAAACAGCACTTTTCCAAGCTTTGTACCTATAAAACAGTGAGGAAATTCTAGAGAGCGGATAAAATCAAGGTATTTTCTTATACCAAACTAAATGTAGATCCTTAAACGAGGTACTTAAAACATCATTCAGGAAAATTTCATAGAGACACTTTTATTGTCTTATGTATGCTCTAACTTTCTCTCATACAACATTTTTTTTAATTCTTTCACCTTCACCTTCACTTTCCAACTCGAAAACATGATGTGGATAAGATTTAGAGAGAGAATATGAAACTTTTCATCCCTAAATTTTGTCGAGATGTAGAAACCTAATTATTCATTCTAAATATTATCTCCACAATGTAACTCGAAAAGTTCAAAATGAATTATTTCACTATCAAACGACCTAATACAATTATCTTCCCTTTTGAGAACCCTTTCCTCATTGTTGGAATGAAGGATAATATGGCAAAAGATCATTGTAGTTCACCCAAGTCAAATCTTCAACAGGATATGAGTGCCATTTGACCAAAATCTCTACTATAGATCTATTTCCAAGTTATTTTTCCATCCTATCTAATACTATTTTAGGCTGAAGATCAAAAGATCCATCATCTTTTATATTATCGTTGTCCTACAAGACACGAGAAACATTATGTACATATCTTTTAAGTAAGCTAACATGAAATATAGGATGCACATTTAAATTTTTAGGTAGTTTCAACAAATAAACAAGCGATCCAATCTTCTCCAAAACTTTAGAAGGACGTGTGTATCCTGGAGAAAGCCTATGACCCTTTCCTAGCAACGAATAAGATTGGTGAGGATTGACTTTAAGGAAAACCATGACATCCATCTTCTCAAGCCTTTCTTTAGATACTTCTACTTTAGGTGGAAAATGAGAAAAGAAAGGTGGAGTCATAGAATTATAACCATACATAGAGTCATTTCTATAGATGCATGCCATGCATTGTTGTATCCAAACTCAACTAAGGGAAAATATTCACTCTAATTATCCTGCTTTTGATATTCACATACATATGCAACATATCTTCAAGTACCTGATTAACCCTCTTGGTTTATCCATCAGTTTATGGATGGAAAGATATATTCATATGAATTTGAGTTCCAATCAATTCAAATGTTGCTCTCCAAAAGTTTGATGTTAGTCTAGATTCTCTATTAGAGATTATGTTCTTAGGCATTCCATGCAGTCAAAAATTTATTTTACAAATAGTCTTGAAACATTCATGGCATTATCAGTCTTTTTGTAGAAACAAAATGTGCCACCTTGATAAGTCGATCAACTACCACAAATATGGTATCATGTTTACTTCTCATTGTAGGCAATTTAGTGATAATGTCCATAGAGATAAACTCCTACTTTTGATTTCGAATATCCAAACGTTTACGCACTCTAGACATTCTCTTAAACTAAGACCACCTATTGGCACTTTAAACATTTACTAACCTATTTTCTAATATCCCGCTTCATACATGGCTAGAAGTAAGAATAATTTTTTAACGTAGGTCCTTGAATAACCTAGATGTGTAGAAAAAGAAGCATCATGAAAATCATGCAATATTTTAACTTTTAATGGAGACTTAGAAGATACATAATTGATTGTTACAATACAAAGATCCATTCTGTAAATGAAATTCATCTTGATAGATCAATTCCCTATTTGCATGCAAAAAATTCAAGATAGGTGTGTAGAAAGATTCATGTTTTAGTTCTCCTTGAATTTGATTGAGTAAATCAGAATTTGATAGAGAAAGAAGACAACATAAAGGTCTCCCACTCAATGCATCAATGAACTTATTTTCCTTATGGACCAAATACTTAACGCCAAAATCATACTGAGGATATAATTCAATCCAATGCTTTTCCTATTTTTAAGCAATGGTTATGTGAAAATGTATTTTAGACTCAGATGACCTATTTTCAATTCAAACTTAACCCCTACGAGTAGATGTCTCTAATGCTTAAAAGCATGTAAAATAACAAACATTTCAAGGCAATCAATAGGATAATTAAGTTCATGTTTTCTTAGTTTTCTAGATTCATATGCATCCACTCTATCATCTTGTAATAAAACACATCCTATTTCACCACCACTTGCATCACATGCAACTAGAAATGGCTTTCCCATTTCTCATATTTTCAAAACACAATTTTCAATGAATTTTTGTTTCAATGATTTAAATGATTTTTGATAAGCATCACTCCACACAAATCCTACATTCTTTTTAGTCAACTCTATGACAAGATAAGATATCTTAGAGAAATCCTTAATATGTGCTCTTTCATATTGTGCCAATCTTAAAAAGACGTTTAACATCCCTTATAGTTTTTGGAACTATAATCATCTATGTTAGGGAGTTGGTACTTAAATTTAATTGATTTTTTATTCATCCCCCCTATAGTATACATAATCTATAAGAGCCATCTTTATTCCAAGGTGCACCCCAAGGTGAAACACTCGGTCTTATCAAGCCTTTCTTCAAAAGATCATCTAATTGAATCTTAACCTCCTTTAGTTTATCTATGTTAAATCTATAGGGCTCTCTAGAATATGCTTCTCTCGGGATAGAGCTCAATGGCATGGTCAATCTGCCTAGGTGGAGGTATACTAGGAAAGTCTTCTAGAAAGACATGCATATTCTTTCAAAAGATTCTCTACATAATTTGTATGAATTTCATCATTATCTTCCTCATGCAAATTGTTCACATACACTACAAATGTTCTACATCCATCATGTATACCTCTAATTATATGCATAGCATAAATGAGAATAGGCTTAGGATTATGTGCATCACCTAGAATGTGGATAGGTTCATCAAATGTTGAAAATTTTTGAACTAACTAGTCCATGCCTATAGCTCCATCACTTTGTTTCATTTCAATCAGATGGAAACTCCTAAAAATACACCTATCAAAAAAAGTAAATGCAATGTTTTCAATGTATCCTTTTGTATGTGTAGGCATCCAATGTCCATCTCTATAGAGAACAATAAATGTGTAGAATTAAAAAACAATAGCATAAAGAAGATCAACATATCTAGATCCCTTCACTTGATAGCAAGGCTCCTCACAAATCCCTTCAATAAAATTTATCTTTAGAGAACCACCAATAACCTCCTATTCATATTTGTGAAAATATATGGTTGTGTGGAGAACACTAATGCTTTTCTTCTTGCTCTTTGAATTCCTTCAATAGAACCTTTGCATGTGACTCCTCACTAAATTGTTGAAGATCAAAGAAATACCATAGCTCTTCAATCCATGGCTCCTAATCTTCAGCTCTCTTCTTCTCACCATCAAAATCATTCAATTTTTCCTTATTGAAAACTTGAGGGCAAACTCACCCACCTCCATATCTTCATAACTGTGTTTCTATCTCCTCTAGGCATAGTAAATGTTCCCACACCTTCATCCACTTCATTGTTCAACTCCATTGAACAAACTTGTTGTGCCTTCTAGTTTCTTTCCACCTCATTCTTTGCATAATTCTCCAAGAAGCTTATGATTAAGCTCATCTTGCTCATGAATCTTTTGTGTGAAACCTTCCATTGTTGTTGGATTGATTATGCTATGATACCACTTTTAAAGTTTCCTAGATCCCAAGATATCCTCAGTCAAAAGCTTTTCGTCACTCAAGAATAACAGGGGAGAGAAAAAAATGCAAAATTTGCACAAGATAAGAAAAAATCCGATGGGCAAGAGTAAGTAAAATCTGGCTTAGAAAAAGAGAATTTTTGGTATTATATATTTGAATTAATCAATACAATAGCTTTGGAAAATAGCTTCTAGAGGAAGCCTCTACCTCTCAATCAACCCCAAGCTATCACAATCACATTCACACTCACACTCCCTATCAAACTCTCACTCTGACTCACACTCAATCACAAGATAATTGTTTGATTTTTAGCCTCTTCTTGTTTGACACAACAAATCTCCTTCAAAATGGAGTTTATTGTCCCCCAAGAAGTGTGTGATCCACCATCGATAGAAAAGCAGCTCTCCCCGTGTTGCATGCAAAACATTCACAAAAGCATGTGTTTGTAGTAGTCAAGTGCTTTCTTTAGTGATATCTATCCAAAAATAGATGAAAAACAATGAAAAGATGTATCCAAAGATCTCTCTAAGTGTGCAAAGTAGCAGGTATGCTTCAAAACCACAGATTTCGATAGAAAATAGGGAAGCCTACTTTTTTTTAATTACTTAAAAAAATGGCACTTTTCCAAGCCTTCTATTTAAAAAATGGCTAGGGATTAGCTTAAGCTTGTGAGATACAAAAATGTTGAACTTTTTGATCTACACAATAGTGTTAGCAATTACCTAGATAAAAATCCATGAAGTATCACTTTTGAGCCCTACAAGTTTAGAAATCCTAGAGAGAGAGTATAAAATCAAGGAGTTTTCTAAATGTAGAGCCTTAAATGGGGTACTTAAAACATGATTAATAAAAAAATTCAAAGAGACACTTTTATTCTCTTATGTATGCTCTATCTTTATCTCATACAACATGTCTCTTAATTCTTTTATCTTTATTTTAAACCAGAAAACATGATGCAGATAAGGTTTAGAGAGAGAATATGAAACTTTTCATACCTAAGTTTTGCCTATCTACATAAAATGACTTATTTATTCATTCTAAACATTATCCACACAACAACAAACACTGTGCAAGAGAGTGAGAGCTTATCTACATCTTGGAGCTATTCAAATGAAGTATATATAAGATTTTGATCTCCTTGATTGTAGTAGGTACTTGCTGATTGATTCCACCTAAAGATTTCACTTACATTTTGGTATATAAATGATTCTCAATTCAAAATGAGTCGTGGATTTTGGATCACTTTTGTATTAATTTGAATCTTGAATATTTATCCTAAAAAGGACTTTCAATATTTATCCTAAAAAGGACTTTCAGAATAGATAATACTATAGTGCAATGTCTTCTTAGAATGAATGTGCATACATACACCTTTCTTTTCATAGTCCAATGTGATCTATCAATATTGTCAATCATTTAGGCTTGCCATATTCACCAATAGCTCCCCCTTAAGCCTAAGATGCTTGAGTCTTCATTCCTTTGCAATCTCTTGAAGTCTAATTATTGGTTTGAGCCTGTTTAACTTTACTCCATCCAAAGCTTTAGTCGACCTATCTACACATTGTTGCTGAGTTGAGATGTATGAGACCTTAGACTCCTTGCTTCAAATCTTTTCCATAACATAGTGATAACAGAAAACAATTTTTTTTGTCCTTGCATGTGAATTGGGTTTCCTACAAGGTGCAATGAACTCATGCTACCACCAAATATGTGAGGAGTAGATGAATTTTGAGCGAAAACAACATATAGTGTCTTATTCCACATGGAATCTTGAGTTGCATTAGCAAATCTTTTGTGTTCGACTTTCATAGCTGAGAGTTCAATAGTAGGCTCCTTCTTTCATAACCAAGAAATGATTGTAGACCCTACAAATGAAAGATAACAAGAGGTACTTCTATGATGTCTTCATTGTGCCAAATTCGCATTAGAAAATATCTTGATATCCATATTGTCAATCAAAATCACAAGGAAGCTCTTTGATTTGTGGCATCCACTTGCATGATGCAAGGATATCCCGAAAGAGAGTTTATCTTCCTTGATGAAGGAAGTTCAGGATCCACAAAATGTTTGCAAAACTAGTTTAACTTTCATAAGAAGCATGCACCTTAGTGGTCAGTTGCTTTCTTTAGAAGCATACATGAAAAAAGTAGAAGACAAAGCATTTAAACTACATACATGCTGATATCCAAAACATACATGAGAGAACATATGCACCAAAATCACGAATTTGATTAATAATAAAAAAGCCCGTGGTTTTATGTTGAAACAATTGACACTTTTTTGGGCCTTGTAATGTAAAAACAATGCAAAATTTGAAACTTTTCGTGATAGAAAAATGTTCAGCTCTTCAATCTGAGAATAAAAATTTTAGAAATACCCTATATCTAAATTGGCCTTCCAATATTAGTTCTCAACTCTACAAGCACATAAATTATAGAGGCCAAATGAAATCTACATGTTATTTTGCAATGAAATAATTTCAAAGCTTAGAAGAAGGTACCTAAAGCGTGACCTATAAATTCTTGAGATATAAACCTTTTATTCTATTATACATACTCTACATTTCTCTCATAGACCATTTTTCATAATTCCTCCATTTGTTTTCTTATTTCAAGTGGAAAAAATGATGCGAATACGTTTTAGAGATATAAATTAAAATTGTCGTCCCTAAACTTTGTCTGTATTCATGAAATCACATTAACACTCAATCTTAGCATTAAGTACACAATCTATAACAAGAAATCAAAAGTTAAATTATTTTCGTATCATTTGGCTTTTACAATTCTTCCATCCTTTGAGGAACTCTATCCTTCGAGATGAAAAGTACGATAATGTGTTAGAAAATCTGTCAAATTAACCCATGTCAAATCGTCAACTCCGAATGTGAATCACTTTACCAAAATGTCAAGTAGAGATTACTCTTATACGATGTTATTTCAGGTGGAAGCTCAAAAGAGCAATCATCTTTCAACTTATAGCTATTTTCCAAGACATGCGCAGAATTAGAATCATAACTTCAAAGCAACCTAACATGAAATAAACGATGCGCATTTAAATGTTTAGGAAATTCAAATACATAAGCAAGACATCCAATCTTCTTCAAAAATTCAAAATGTCCTAGATATTGTTAAGAAAGCGCATGATCCTTTAATTTCCGAACAACAAGTTAGATTGTTGAGGATTGAATCTAAGGAATACCATATCAAATGTTTGAGATTCAAGTGGTCTCTTCTTCGAATAATAGAATTTCATATGTCGTTTTTGCGCTTCTTTCAAGTTTTTTCTTTTATTTTTCAGGTTCTACATTCATCTTCTGAAACATCTCTTTAGATATCTCTACTTTGTTTCAAAAAATTTAGAAAAGAAAGGAGGGAAACATGAGTAACCATAGATATCTCAAAGAAATCCTTTTTTATATCCGTGCGTTGCATTACTATATGCAAACTCAAACAAGGAAAAATATTCACTCCAAATATCTTTGTTTTTATTTTCATACACATGCAACGTATCTTCAAGTACTCTTTTAAGCCTCTCTGTTCTCCCATCAATCTATAGATGGAAAGCTATACTCATAAGAATTCGAGTACCGATTGCTTCAAATGTTTCTTTCCAAACGTTTGATGTCTCTATCAGATATTATGTTTTTAGGCATCCAATGCAATCTTAAAAACACTTTTCTAGATAGTTTTGCAACATTCAAGATAGTATAAGTCTTTTTCGTAGGAAAGATGCCATGTTATTAAGTTTACGAACTATCACAAATATAGATTTATGTTTACTTTTGGTCATACATAGTTTAGTGATGATGTCCATAGAACTAGACTTCCATTTTTGTTTTGGAACATCTAAAGCTTGCAACAATCCATACATTCTTTTAAACTAAGATCCCACCGATTAGAACTTTAAACATTCACTTACATATTTTCTAATATCCCACTTCATAGATTGTCCTCAATGCTTAAGTGTATATAGAACAGCAATCATTTCTTCATCATGAGTAGAATAAGTTAAGTTTTTTTGTTTTGTATTCATATGCAACCACCCTACTATCCTTTGAAGGAATAAATCCTGTTTGATAAATACTTGCGTTGCGTGAAAACATCAAAGCTTTGTCAATTTCAAATATTTTTTAAACATAGTTTTCAATGATTTTTTGTTTCAATGATTCCAATGATATTTGAGAGGGATTTCATTATAAAAATTATGCATTCCTTTCAGTCATCTTTGTGATGATATTGGCTCTCTTAGATAAATCCTGAATATGTGCTCCCTCATATTTTATCAATCCTATGAAGCTTCTAACATAACTTATAGTCTTATGAGTTATTCAATCAACTATTTTTCTCACCTTCTATATAAATCCCTTCCTTAGATATGACTCTTCCTAAATATTCAAGTTTGTGTCTAGCAAAGAAAGACTTACTTCCTTTTCTATACAATTTATGTTCTCTAATGTTTCCAAAGTTCTCTCAAGATGCACACCAAGTATATCTCCATGTTTAGAGTATAAAAATATATTATTAAGAAATCATGAAATGATATCATCCAAACAATTATAAAAAGCATTGCTCATCCAACACATAACTGTGATAGGGGCGTTTTTAACTCTAAAAGGTAAAACTGCAAACTCGTAGTTGCCATAAGGTTCTTGAGAAGCTATTTTGGGTATTTCACTAGGTTTGATTCTAATCTAGTGATAACCAGATCTTACGTCAGTTTTGGTGAATAAAGGTACACCACTTCATTGACATAACATTTCGTCTAAATGAGGGAGTATATATTTACTTTTAATCCTTGTTTCATTCAGCGCCTTATATTCAATGCATAATCTATGAGAGGTTGTTTTTTCTAATCTAGTGATAACGAGATCTTGATCAGTTTTGGTGAATATCGGTACTCCACTTCATTCAGTTAACATTCATCTAGACGAGGGAGTGGATACTTACTTATTTAATACTTCTAAAATAGGTGTTCACTCAGGGAAATCACTCCATCTTATTAATCCTTTCTTAAAAAGTTCATTTTAATTAAATCTTGAGCTCCTTTAATTCATCTATGCTAAATCTATTATGTCCTCTTGAATATGCTTTGCACCCTCTATCGAGGTCAATTGCATGCTCAAGCTGCCTAGGTGGAGGTATACCAAATACATCTTCAAAATTACATATGCATATTCTTTAAAAAGGTTTTATACAATGTTAACAAGTTTTTCTTCATTGTTTTCCCCATGCCAAATATTCATATATAATATAGATGTTTTAGAGGCATAACATATACCTTGAATTATTTCCATGTTAGCAATGAGAATAGGCTTAGAACTATGTTCATCGCCTAAAATGTGGATACATTCACCATATCACGTTAAATTAGTTATTCTTTGTTCAGAAACAATTGTTGTGGAATTTTTAACTAACGAGTTCATGCCTTATAATTACATGAGAGAGTTCCATTCGAATCAGATAAAATTCCAAGAAAACATCTATTAGAAAAAGTAACGACAAGTATTTCAGTGCATCCTTTCATATAGTGTAATCATCCGTTGGCCATCTCTACATTCCATGATATTTGTGTATTTAAGGGTATCACTAGAATCTTGACGAGCTTGAAAGATAGAAAACAATTTGTACTAATCGATTCAATAAGAAATCTAACTTTTGGCATTAAACTAGTACCCAGGATTATAACTATAGAAGCCCTTGGGAAAGACGTAGTCACCATGAACCATAAAGTAGAATTACATCTTTCCTCCCTCATCCCCTTTGTCAATCATCATACCTTCCTCAATTATATTTAACGTCTTTTCTAATGTAGAGAGAAAGATGACCTTGTTTAGGAACTCATAATTCTAGTTTTCTTGTTCTCCATAGGTAGAACATAGTCAGAATCTTTTCACCCACTTATGAAATTTATTTTCTCAGTTCCAATGAATGGGTTGATAGCTCTTTTGATTTTCCACATAAGTAGTTCTAGCAAGTATATATGGAATATGCCCCTTGAAATGATTATCAATCTACTTTCCTTTTGCAAATTGAATGTCTCCATCTTCTAAACATTTTCTCTAACAACATCTATGAAATCTACACATCTAATTTGTTTAAATTGGAGATTGAGTTCCACTCGAAGTCCTCTAATGAATTTCATCTTTAGAGCAATCACATTAACCTTTAATGCATACTAATGAAGACGTACAAAAATCTCTTTATACTCATCCACAATCAATCTATGTTTTTCACTTGCATATTTTCAAAAGTTATAGAACTCCATCATCTTCTCCAAATTATAATGTCAAGAGCTCCCTAGAATCGCACTAGAATGCATCTTAATTTGTATATAGAACTTCCACAACAATTTAATATCTTTATGTAAAAGCTTCCCCTGCTTTGTGGGATTTGGGGGGTCCCGTGGGCACTAGTCCCCTTCTCTTGTACTTTTCTCTATTTAATTCAAGTCCGGGAGAGTAGGCTAATGCCGAACTTCCTTTATATTAAAAAAAAAAGTTAATATCTTTATGTCTTAGAATCCTCATGTTATTGAGGACGCTCAAAGAGATCCTCTAGCTCCTCAATCCGAGCCTCAAGGTTCTCCCCGATCTTCTTCTAACCATCGAGTTCTATCAAATGTTCCTTCTTAAAGACGTGAGGGATAACGTATTGGCCTCCATATCCTCATGATTGCATTTTTTCCTTTCTCTTGGTCAGTAACACATTTTGTACACCATCATTAACTTCATTGTTGAGCTTCACAAACAAAATCTTGGTGCCCTCTAGTTTCTTTTCACCTCATTCTCTAAATATTTCTCCCAGAAGTTTCTAAATGCGCTCTTCATTCTCATGGATCTCCTCTCTCAAAGCGTCCATAGCTTCCTCGGATGAATTTGCTTTGATACCACTTGTAAAATGGTAAAAAAACCACAAGCTCTCAATTAGTGAAGAATAACAGAAGAGAGAAAAACTTTCACAAGATAAGAGAAAATATGACTCAACATAATAGAGAATATGTGAGGTAGAAAGAGAGGCAATTTTCTATTATAGATATGAACCAAATACAATAGCTAGTGAAAAATAGCTTTATGGAGAAGCCTCAACCTCTCCATGAACTCCAATCAATCTCAATATCATTTGCACCTACACTCACAATCACACTCTCACTCATAATCTTGTTATCATTCACAATCACAATCACAAGGAAAATCTCTGATTTCTGGCCTCCCACTGCATGATGCAACAATCTCGTAGAATAGATTTGATCAACCCTTATGAAGGATTCTGGTGATCCACAAAATTTAGGTAAAGTTGCATCTTCAAGTGCTACATGCAAGAAGGTTCCTCAGGAAAATCATGTAATATTTGATTTTTCAATGGAGATTTGGAAGACATGCATATTTTTTTATAACAATATAAAGCTCCATTCTATAAATTAAATTCTTGATAAAACAATCCCTCAATTCTATGTAGAGAATTCATAATACGTGCGTAAAAAGAATCATGTTGCAAATACTCTGCAATTTGATTAATAAAGATAGATTTTATTATGGAAGCAAGATGACATAAAGGTTTTAAACTCAGTGCATTAACAACCTTATTTTCATCACTAAAGAAAATACTTCATGTAAAAAATCATAATCACTTAATAGTTCAATGCAACACTTTTGCATATTGTTAAGCAATGGCTGTGTGAAAATATACTTTAGAATCTGATGATCTTTCTTCAATTGAAGCTTCACCCCTCAAAGTAGGTGTCTCCAATGCTTAAGTGCATGTACCACAACAAGAATTTCTTGATCATGACTAGGATAGTTAAGGTCATATTTTCCTGATTTATAGATTCATATGATATCATCCTACCATCATGGGAAAGAACACAACTTATTTAATTACCGCTAGCATTTGATGCAACAACAAATGTTTTTCCCATTCCTGGTATTTTTAAAGGATTTTTTTTGATAACTTTCCATTTCAATGGTTCAAATGATTTTTGACATGCATAAGTCCACACAAATTCAACATTATTATTAGTGAGCTTATGAGGGGATTAGCTATCATAGAGGAATTCTTAATATGTGCTATCTCATGTTGCACCAATTGCAAGAATTTTCTTATATCGATTATAGACTTAGGAACTTGATAATGAACTATTGGATCTTCCTAAATGTACAATATTTGGTACATAAACTCTTAATCCTTTTTCCATACAATTTAGGTTCTTTGAGTGTTTCCAAAGTTTTCTTGAGATATACAACATGTCCATGAATAGTTTTGGAGTATATAAACATATCATCAATAAATATTAAGATGAAAGCATCCAAATAATCATGAAAAACATTGGTTATAGAGCACATAAATGTGGAAGGCGTGTTTGACAATCCAAAATGTAAAAATTGTAGAATCCTAGTGACCATTATGTGTTCAAAAAGATCTTTTGGTTATGTCATCATTTTTTAATCTAATCTGGTTATAACCAGATCTTAAGTCCATTTCGGTGGATAAAATGGAATGAATGTTTATTTTTTATTCTTCCTTTATTTAGACCCCTATTTACAATGCATAATCTATACGAGTCATCTTTCTTCTTCGCAAGTAAAACAAATGCTCTTGAAGGTGAAACACTCACTCTTATTAATCCTTTCTTCAATAGTTTATCTTATTTAATCATGAGGTCCTTTACTTCGTTTGTCAAATCGATAGGGTGCATTTGAATACGGTTAATAGGATCCTCAATCCACCTAGGTTGATGAATACCATCTAGCTCATCAAGAAATACATTCGCATTTTGTTGGAAAAGGTTTTCTACATATTTCAAAATGTTTTCTTCATTGTTTTCCCGATGTGGATTATTCACTTACACTAGAATTTTCTTTCAACCATCATGCATAAATTGAATAATCTACATGGGAAAAATGATAATAGCCTTATGGCAATGTTAATCACCAAGCATGTGGATATATTCACCATCTTTCCTTAAACTAGTCATTCTTGATTCACGATCATTTGTTGAAAAATTTTGAACTAAACAGTCCATGCCTATGATTATATTTAGACAAGTTCATGTCAATTGAAGTAACATTACTAGAAAAACATCTATCAAAAAATTTAAAGGCCAAGTTTTCAATTTAGACTTTTGTAAAGTATTATTTTGCATTTTCCATCTCTATGGGCATTGATATCTATGTATTTAAGGGTATCAGTAAAATCTACACCAACTTAAAAGAAATAAAGGAATGTGGATCACCGAAGATGATAAAAAAATCCAACCTTATGCATACTAATCAAAACCCAACCTCCGTCATCTACTATGTCAATCACTGTACCTTCATCAATTATATTTATCCCCCTTTCTTTTGTAGGCAAAAATATTGCCTTGTTTTGACACACATAGGTGCAATGTCCTTGTTCTCCACAACAAAAACATAATCCAAGCCTTTTTGTCTACTTAATAAACTTAGGGTCCTACATGCAATGAATAGGTTGCTGCGTCTTTTGAGTTTCCATCTTAGCCAAATTTGGAACTTCAAAAATAAAAGATTGATTCTTCTTTGAATTGTTCATATTTGCTATAGCAAGTCTCTATGGCTTATATCATGTTCAAATAAATCTAGATCTACTTTCCTTTTGAATGTTGAAATTCTTTGTTTTCTCATTTTTTTTGGGCATTGCAACAACATCCTAGGGATATCCACATCTTCTTCTCCATATGATAATGTGGAGAACAATAAGACTTTTCTATGTGCTTCTGAATTCCTTTCGTACAACCGGACTAGAATGTATGAAAGTCTAAATATAAGAAATCCACCATAGTTAAGAAAATCCATGAAGATGTAGGATCCCCACCTTATGCCCTAGACTTCTCATTGAATTGAGGAAGATCAAAGAAATCATGTAACTCCTCATTCCAATCGTGTGCATCCTAATCGTGCCTCTTCTCATTATCAAATTCATCCAATTTTTCCTTCTTATATACTTGGCATAGGATAATTTGATAGCCCTCCGTGTCCTTGTGATTATTTTTTGTCTTGATCTTGGCATGTTATATGTTCTTGTACCTTCATCAAGTTCATCACTGAGCTACGCAAGTAAACTTGTGCTGCCCTCTAGTTTCTTTCATCCTCCTTTTCTGAGTAATTCTCTAAAAAGCTCCTGAATAAGTTTCTCCTACTCATCAATCTTATTTGTCCATGACTCAAGAGTTTCCTTGGATCCATTTCCATTCATATCAGGTGTAGGGATTCCACATTCAAAAGACCCCAATCACTTAATAACAGTAGAAGAGATAAAAATTTGCACGAGATAAGAGAAAATCTAGCACAACAAAATAAAAAATATGTGATGCAGAAAAAGAGAGACAAAGAGAGACAAAGAGACACAAAGAGAGAGAGAGATATATATAGAGAGAGAGAAAGAGAATCTTGTATTTTATATTTGGATCAAAGGAAATAACATATAAGAAATAGATTTGTGGTAAATCCTTAATTTGTGGGCAACCATTAGCTATCTCAATCTCATTCACACTCATAGTATCAATCACACTCTTACTCACAAACCCATTCTCAATCACAATCACAAGCAAGATTTTTGATATGCGACCTCATCTTGTAGAATGCACGAATCTCCCAAAATAGGGTCGATCTTACTTCATGAAGGAAGCATCTCATCCACCAAACTAAGGAAAGGTCGTCTCTAAGTATTGCATGTAAAACTTTCATTAGAAGTAAGCGCTTTAGTGGTGTTTTACATTGTTTATTGGCATGCATTAGAAGTATAAAAAAAAGAAACAAAAGACATATACATTGATGTCGAAAAAATGGATGCGAGAACACTTATACAACCAAATCAAGAATCTGCACAACAATAAAAAAGCCCATCTTTTTTTCAACTACTGGAAAATCAATACTTTCTTCAGCCTTGTAACGAAAAAAAAGGTGCCAAATTCCAAAATGCTTTTGAGCGAAACAAATGTTGGTCTCTTCAATGTGCACAATTATATTAGAGACACCCTAATGAAGCTTAGCCTGAAATATCAGTTCTTAGCCCTACAAGTTAAGAAATTCTAGAGGGAGAATAAAATCATAACCTTATTTTACAATGGTCTGATTTTGAAACTTTCTAGACTTTAAAAGGTCATGCATATCATGGAGAAAGTATATGACACTTCCCTACTATAGATTGATTCTTGAGCTATGATGCCGTAATATCTATTATTATTTTAAGTCGTTATAATCCGTAGCTTATTTGTCTTGCAAGATATGACTAGCATCAAGTACATATCTCTTAAGTAAGCTAGCATGAAACACACGATGCACATTTCAATGTTCAAAAGATTCCAACAAATAAGCCACATATCTAATCATTTTCTAGATTTAAAAGTTCATGCATATCATGGAGAAAGTATATGATCCTTCTCTAACAACAAATTAGGTCCTTGAGGATTGACCTTAAGAAATACTATATCATCTCAACTTGTCCAAGTCATAGAATTTCTTTCTACTTTTTTGACCTTCCTTCGTGTGCTCATTAATTTCTCCGAGTTCTTTATCTATTTTCTCAACCATCTCAATAAACATTTCTACTTTATTTCAAAAGTTACAAAAAGAGCATGGCGTCACACAATTATAACCATACATAGCTTCAAAGGAAGTCATTTTTATATATGTATGCCATGCACTATTTTATGCAAGCTTAAACAAGGGTTAACTTTCACTCCAGTTAAATTACTTTTCCTTCACATGCATACACATCATATCTTTGAGTGCTCTATTAACCCTCTTGGTTTCCCCATCAATATATGGATGGAAAGTTGTACTCATATGAAGTTTGAGTATCGATTTCTTTGAATGTTGCTTTGCAATATTTAATGTGAAATTCTATATAAAAAAATATTATTTTCGGCATCCCATGCAATCTAAACATATGTTTTACAAATAGTTTTGCAACATTCAAGGCAATATCACTCTTTTTTAGAGGAAAAAAATGTTTCATCTTAGTAATTTGATCAACTATGACAAATATAGTGTGATGTTTGATTTTGCTCATAGTAAATCTAGGGATGAAGTCCATAGAAATGGAATTCCACTTCTAATTTGGGACATCCAAAGGTTGCATCATACCAAGCATTCTAGTGAGGGGATTACCTATTGCAACCTATTGTAACAATAATTCATGATTTGTGTCACTTGCATCATATCCAACCACAAAATCTGTTTCCCATTTCTAGTGTTTTCAAAATAGTTTTCAATGACTTTTTGTTTCAATGACCCAAATGATTTTTTGAAAAGTGGCATGTTACACAAATCATGCATTATTGTTACTCAACTTTGTGAGGGGATTATCTATTGTAGAAAAATCCTTAATATGTTCTCTCTCATATTGTGCCAGTCCTAAGAAGCTTCTAAGATCCCTTATGTTGAGATATCAATCTCAATGTGTGATGATCAAGGACGACACATATCACTTTTCATTTCACTAACTATTATAGTGGTTACAATGATATATGTCATGGATACTTTATTGAGCTTTACTAGATGAACATTTTCTTTTCTAGATCACTCATTCAAGAACATTATGCTTTTAATTATGTATTGTTCTTTATATATTATGATGGATGTATTGTTGTATTTGCTCATTCTTGTATATTCTCTAAATGTAATAGAAAAACAAGAAAATGATCGTTTTTCCTTGCCTCAATCTATGTGTGCTCATCTCTTTATATGTGAGAGTGTCTGAGAACACTCTTCCTTATATCCTCTCCCTTGACATGGTATTAGAGCCATTGTGGCTATAGACAGCTCATGGAGAAGTGTGACAGTGAAGATTATGTGAGAAGGCATGGAGAATGCATACTTTATAAATGATCTCAAATGGCTCCACGACCACAAGAAGGGATCCATTGAAAAATTAGGTGAGTTTTTAAAACTATAGCTTGCATTATGTTAGAATCTCTCAAACATTCTAGCATCCGAAATTTCAAGCGAATCTATGTATTGTTGGTACACAAAAACTGTGCTTTTTTGAGATTGAACTATAAAGTCAACTTTAGGGTTCAAGCAGAAGACGTGCTTCTACTATTTTTGCAATTATGAATTGCTACAAAAGTCCCAAATCCTGATGGAATGAGTCAACTTATGAGTGATAAGTTGGATAAGAACAACCTTCATGCTTAGATATTCAAAATGATGAACTTCCTAATGGAAAAAGGCTAAGAAGTACATCTAAGGAGAGAATGAAAATGCTTTATAGTTACCAGAGAGGAATCAGACTTGAAATCACTTAAGTGCATATGAAGATTGGAATCAAGGAGTACCAAAGGTAATGTATTGGGCATGTGAGGAGAGGTATGGATACAATCCAGTGATGAGTAGGTGTTGCAATAATCCTACTATACACCTGCCAATGTGACTTGAGGGAACCATCGTAGATAGCTTTAGATTCCCAAACATGCATCTAGGCCCACTAAGTACCTAAGAGCATCATTTCCAGATGTTTGTAACAAAACAGATACCTTGCACATAGAAACACTATGAGAAACTTGCTATTTTTGACTTGAACCACTTAGAGATATGAGTAGTTCTCACTCTCTAATAACAATTGACCCAAGACCTTTTAGAAACATCTAATTGAAGGTCTTAGCTAAATATTCCAAGTTATTTTGCTAATTTAGAGTGAGTATACTGTGAGAAATAAGTTTAGGAACTTACATGTGTGATCCCGATAGTTTAGGAAGAAGAAAATGTGCAAATAGAGGTAGCTTGTTTGATTCATAACTCAACATCCATTGAACCAAATGAAGTGAAATCTGATATATAGCAACTAGACTATTCATGCTACCTATAATAAGTTAAATCAAATCAAATGATCAAGAGAACTTGATTAAACAAAATCGCCGAAATGACTAGGTTGACATGAACTAATGAATCAAATTGTATGTGCTAATGAATATGATACAAAGGAGATGTATTGGACTTACTTATACATATGTGAGATCAATTTATGCTAAACCATGAGTCTCAATGTCTCTCTATTCTTTGTCATATCCCTTGACTTAAAATCACATCTATTTATACATAGAGAGAGGATTTGAAAATGGATTTTCCCTCACTTGAAAGTGTTTCTACACTTTAGGTGTTGATTGATTTGATTCCACCACCAAGTAGTCGTGGTTCTTCACCGCTAATATCACAAGATTCCTTCAACTCATTTCCATTTACTTTAATCCAATGAGGTAAAGTCCATAACTTTTACAAGAGGTACTCATATGCACTTCATAAGTGATCCAAATCAATATGTGACAAATCCTTATCATTTGGTCAAGCACCTGGGCTTGCCAAATGTACCAATAGCTCCCCCTCAAGCATAAGATGCTTGAGTCTTCAATCCTTTGGTATCTTCTATAATCCAATCATAGATTTAAACCTGTTTAATTTGCTTCCATCCAATGATTTGGTCATCATACCTACACATTGCATATGAGTAGATACATAGGAGAGTTGTATCTCCTTACTCACAATATTTTCCCTAAAAAAATGATAATGGAGTTCTATATGCTTGGTCCTCACATGAAATATGTGATTAGCAGCTGATGAAGTGAACTCATATTATCTCCAAATATGTATGGAGTGCCGAACTCCAATCCTAAATTTGTGTATAGGGTCTAGATCCACATAAATTCTTGTATTGCATTTTCTAACCCCCTATATTCAGACTCAGTTGAGGAGAGAGCAACTATTGCTTGCTTTTTTGAAGACCAAGATATGAGCTTTCTACTTTCAAATGAGAGATATCCTGATGTTCTTCTTCTATCATCTTTGGAACCTGCCCAATCTGCACCAACGAATAGATTTATATTAAAATTAGATTTGTAGGGGTAATATAAACCTTCATTTATTGTTCCTTTCAAGTACTTCAATATCCTCTTTGCTTCATCCATGTGAGTTTTCCTTGGGGTGTGCATGAATTGACTAAACACACTTACTCCATAGCAAATATCAACCCTAGTTAAAGTAGCATAGTTTAAACTCCCAACTAGGCTTTGATAGCTTGTGATGTCTTTAATAAGTTCTCCTTCATGAGTTAACTTGTGGTTCACCTTCATGGGAGGACCTGCAACTTTAGCTTCTTGCATTTTGAACTTGGCATTGATATCTTCAATATACTTCCTTCGTGTAAGGAACATCCCTTGATCTGTGTAGACTATGTCCAATCCAAGGACGTAAGTGACCAATCCAAGATCACTTATCTTAAACTCCTCCTTCATTTGGGCTTTCATTCTTCTTATACCATTAGCATCGTCACCTCTAAGGATTTCATCATCCACATACACACATAAGTATATCATTTTACATTTACTTTCCTTAACGAAAAGTGAAGAATCTACATTGCTTGATTGAAATCCTTTATCCTACAGGAAGGTAACTAGTCTATGGTTCCAAGCTCTAGGAGCTTGCTTCAATCCATATAAAGCTTTCCTGAGTTTAGATACATACTCAAGATGTGATTTATCTACAAGTCTTTGAGGTTGTGCTATGTACACCTACTCAAAAATCCAACCCATTGAAGAATGCATTTTTTACATACAATTCTTTGAGGCAGTTGCACTCATGAGTACTCTGATTGTAGGCATCTTTGGCACAAGAAAGAAAGTTTCTTCATAATCTATTCCTTCGGTTTGAGAAAACCCTAAAGAAACAAGCCTTGCTTTATACTTGTCTATTGATCCATCTGAGTTCTTCTTAACCTTGTAGATCCATCTAGATCCAATGACCTTCATGGATGGCTCCTTGGGAACCAATTCTCATGTCTCATTCTCTTGAAGAGCTTCTATCTCTTCTCGCATTGCTTGTCTCCATTCTGATTTCTTCTTAGTTTCTTCAAATGTTGATGGTTCTTTTGAGTTGATATCCAAAGAAATATAGATTGAGTGCTTACTGACCAAAGAAGTTTCCAACCCATACCTTTTTGGATTCCTTTTTTTCTCTAGTTGATCTTCTTATTGTTTGTTGAGAAGATACCTTGTTGTCTAAGTAGGAAGCCTCAAACCCTTGTCATCGGGATACATATACCTCCTTTTTCATACATTGATTTGACATTGTTGTGATAGAATATCCACTATTTATGTTCAAGAAAAACTAGTGCTATTCGTATAGTACTTATCATTTTAGTTGCAACAAATGATTCATAAACTTCAATGATATAAAATTCTGAGTAGCTCTATGAAAAATTCTTGATTTGTACTTCTCCAAAGTACCATATGTTAGGGAAGTGCTATAATGTTGTTCTCTTTGACTAGACATAACCAAGATTTTGGAATTATGCTCTCGACTACAAGATCACCATGTAGGGGAAATAATACAAGAATATAAAGCTATTACAAGAAATCCCACAGATCGAGAACAATAGATATGGGTTGTTGGACTAGATAAGATACAAGAGATCCCTCAAACTCTAATCTTGCATATGAAGAAAGGGATTTGAGTTACAAGAATTCCCTTCAACGAGATGAACTAGGTATGAGAAATAGTTGGAGATGATCTCAAAATATGAGATTACAAGAGGACAATACAGGTTCTCCATAATACTAGAATAAAAGGACAAGAGGAATGAATAAGAGTGGAGATTCGGCCAGAACTTGAGAACTAGTTGTTGATATATTTAGGTAGTGATGTGTGTGAACACTCTAGGACCGCCGGGGCACTTTTTTCCCTCTTTAGGAGGTTTTTTTCCCCCGGCTTGTATATACGCCTATTGCCCTAATGGGCTACTCATCTTTGTACATTCTTTAGTAATACATTCAGTCTTGTGTGTTGTGCTCCAAGCTTCTTCTTCTTCCTTGTGCTGTTCGCGTGCTTCCGCAGACGTTTAACTCCAACAATTGGTATCAGAGCAGGTCGTTGCTTCTTCTAGGGCGCCGTCGACACTCCTCCGTTTGCAGTCTCAGATTCGCACAAAATTTGGTGAGCATACTCAGGGTGTTTCCGAATGCACTATTGCAGTGCTTGTGCAGGCTATTTCGTCCTTTTGTGCCAAAGGTATATACCAGTTTCTGTTCGCCAGTTTAAGCGTCTCGAAGTCTGCTACAGGTCTAGCAGAACTCGTCTGGGCAGTTCTGTTCAACTTTTTAAGATACAGTCAATTTTCTGCATCAAGGTATTTTAGTCACTGGCCATGGCTGAAAGCAGTGATGTATTCCGTACGTTGGCTGTTGAGGATAAGTTGGATGGTACCAACTACCCATTATGGGCTTATATGATGCGACATGTACTAGTTGCAAAAGGATTGTGGAACATTGTGCAGGGTGTTGAAAGACGTCCTGTTACACCTGTAACGACAGGTACTGCAAATACAGGTGTTGGAGCTGATGAAGATGGTGTCGAAGATGATATTCCGCAGATTCCTGTTCGTGCTGTTGTTTCTGTTGCACCTCCTGCAGAGCAGATTCGTTGGGATGGCAGAGATGCCCAGGCACATGCATTGATAGCTTTGTCTGTCAAACGTGCCATTATTCCTCACATTCGCTCTTGCAGAACAGCAAAGGATGCTTGGGATACACTTACCACTTTGTACCAGGCTAGGAATGAGGCTCGTGTTGCTTACCTCCGAAAACAGTTGGAGAGTGAGCACATGAATGAAGGTGATTCGATGGACAGTTTTCTTACAAAGATCAAAGACCTGAAGGAACAATTGATTTCTGCTGATGAGGTTATACCAGATAGCTCACTTTGTGCAGACCATTCTGAATGGCCTTCCTGATTCATATCAGAGTTTTGCCTCTACTCTTCAATTGATGATGAAAGGCAATCCGAATGCCTTGTCATTTGAGGAATTAGTCTCTGTTCTGTTGCAGGAAGATCAGTCCAGGCAGAACAGGTCCATTATGCGTGTTGCAGATCAAGCTTTCCTGGCTAGTCAGAAGGGCAAAGGAAAATGGAGCTCTTCTACTAGTAAGCAGAAATCTGCAAATGCTGCACAATCGAAGAACCAGGATAAAGATGAGAAGAAATCAGAAAAGCAGAAATTGTTCTGCAAGTACTGTAAAGGAAATGATCATATTATAAAGAACTGTCCAAAACTGGCTGCTAAAGAGGCAAAGAAGAAAGAGGCTGGAATGGTTGTTGCAGAGGCCTCTACACCAAAAACAGAGTCTGCAAATCTTGTGCAGGAAGAAGAATGGGCGTTTACTACTGTCTGCAGTTTTGACCCATCTTCTCATGATCAGTGCATGTCTGTAGTAGACTCAGATGTTTGGTACTTTGACAGTGGGGCGACCAAACATATTACCTCGCAGCATAGTTTCTTCTCTTCACTCGAGCCTGCCCCTACAGGGAATACTGTCACATGCGCCAATAACTCCTCTTATCCTGTTATGGGAGTTGGTAAGATCATTCTGACTACTGCTGATGGTAGTTCTTTCACTTTGTCAGATGCTTTATTTGTGCCAGGGATCAAAAAGAACCTGTTATCAGTTTCTGCATTAGCCAAGATTGGCTTGGTTGTGAAATTCGTTGATGACAGGTGTACAGTCCATGATCTCTCAAATGGCGATGTGATTATTGCTTCTGGCATTTTATGTCGTGGGCTGTATAAGCTCATAGACTATGAAAGATCTGTGAATGATTCGGCATGTGCAGTTCATGATTCTCAGGCTATGTCAGATGCAAAGCTTTGGCATGCACGCTTTGGTCATCTGAATTTTGCTAGTTTGTTACGCCTGCAGAAATCTGAAATGGTGTCCTCTTTGCCCAAACTTGAGGCACCTGGAAAACATGTTTGTGAAGGCTGTATTTTGGGCAAAATGCAGCGTTCTTCCTTTCCAAAAGATGGTTCAGTTCGGGCTATGCAAAAATTGCAGCTTGTACATAGTGATGTCTGTGGTCCTATGCAGACACCCTCTTTTGGAAATTACCTTTACTTCGTGACTTTCATTGATGATTTTTCCAGGCATGCATGGGTATATCCACTCAAAGCAAAGTCCGAAGTGTTCATGTGCTTCAAACAGTTTTTGGTTTTGGCTGAAAATCTGTCAGCATGTAAAATGGGCACCCTCCGTTCTGATCGAGGGGGGGAATATATGTCTTCAGATTTTAATGCATTTCTGGCTGAACATGGGATAAAACACCAGTGTACAGTGCCGTATACACCTCAACAGAATGGAGTTGCTGAACGAAAGAACAGGTCACTCATGGAGATGGTGAGGTGCATGGTCAAAAGTCAGGCTTTACCACATAGTTTCTGGCTTGAGGCTGTCATGTGTGCAACATATGTACTGAACAGGTGTCCCACCAAAGCGTTGCAGTCTATCACTCCATATGAGGTTTGGCATGACCGCAAGCCATCTGTTGCTCATCTGCGTGTTTTTGGTTGTTTGGCATATGCATTAGTGCCTGAAAAACATCGCAGAAAATTGGATGATAAGGCAGTAAAATGTATTTTTGTTGGGTACAGTTCTGAAAGTAAAGGCTATCGTCTGTATCATCCACAGACTAAACGCATTCTGGTTAGCCGTGATGTTGTCTTTGTGGAAGATGCTATTCAGCCATTGCTTTCATGTACTAAGGAGACATCTGTTAGCTCCAAAGACATGTATGATACTTTGATGCCTCTTTTTACAGGTGGACAGGCTAGCGCTGGTCCTAATGAGGCAACTTCTCAGCCTTTGCAGGTTTCATATGATGATGCAGATCATTCCATTTCTGATGCAGATTTACATGATGCACTTGTTGATGAGAGAGCTGATATTGAACAGGCTCTCATAGTACCTCCTTTGCATCAGATTGCTATGCTATGGCTGCATCTAGTCTCTGTGATGAGAATGAGCCTATTTCTTTTGATGAAGCACAAAATTCAGAAAATTGGATGGCTGCTATGCAATCTGAATATGATGCTATAATGAAGAATGGTACATGGTCTTTATGTGACTTGCCTCCTAGCAAGAAGGCCAATGGCACTAAGTGGGTATACAAGCTGAAGCGTAAACCTGATGGTACAGTTGACAGGTATAAGGCTAGGCTTGTTGCAAAGGGTTATGCGCAGGAAAGAGGCATTGATTTTGATGAGACCTTTGCACCTACATGCCGTATGACTACTGTTCGGAGCATTTGTGCACTTGCAGCCCATCATGGTTGGAATGTACATCAATTGGACATTAAAACAGCATTTCTGAATGGTGACTTGCATGAAGAAATGTATGTTTTTCAGCCCCGTGGCTTTGTGCAGAAAGGGCATGAAAACCAGGTGTGCAGGTTAAAGAAGGCGTTATATGGTTTAAAGCAAGCACCACGTGCTTGGTATGAGAAAATACATGCCTATCTAATTGCACATGGTTTTGAGAACAGTCCAACTGAAAGCACCTTATATGTTAAGCGTGCTAATGATGTGCTTCTGATCATTGCTGTCTATGTAGACGACATGCTGCTCACTGGTCCTCTTGAGAAGCACATTGCTGATTTCAAGGCTGATTTGCATGCCTCATTTGAGATGTCTGATTTGGGGCATTTGCATCACTATTTGGGCATTCAGTTTATGCAAGTTGATGGTGGAATGGCTTTGTGTCAAACGAAATATATTGACACATTATTGCAGCGTTTTGGCCTTGAAGACTGTAAGCCTATTGCCACTCCTATGGAGACAGGTTTACGATTGAGTCTTCATGATGCTGGAGATGCATTTGATGCTGTTCTCTATCAGCAGGCTGTTGGATGCTTGATTTACTTATGCATTACTCGGCCAGATATTCAGTTTGCTGTCTCACAGATGAGCAGGTTTATGCATTGCCCAAGAGTCATGCATTGGAAAGCGGTTAAGCGCATCTTTCGCTACTTGAGTGGTACTCGGCTACTTGGTTGTTTTATCCCAAGGGGGGATCACTACCGCCAGATTTGCATGCTTTTTCTGACTCAGATTGGGCTGGTTGCTATGACACTCGTGTGTCCACCAGTGGTTTTTGCTTCATGCTTGGTAGCTCATGTATATCTTGGTTGAGCAAGAAGCAGCCTACTGTGGCCACTTCCAGTTGTGAGGCTGAGTATAGGGCAGCTTTCACAGCGACTGTTGAGTGTGTGTGGCTCAGACGCCTTATGGCTGATTTGGGTGTTGGCCAGTCTTCTGCCACCCCCATCTTCACTGACAGTCAGAGCGCATTGGCAGTTGCGAGGAACCCTGTGTTCCATGCTCGCACTAAGCACATTGAGGTGCATTATCACTATGTCAGGGAGAGGTTCTCTGCTGGGGAGATCAGCTTGGCATATGTGCCCACGCAGGAGAACATTGCAGACCTTTTCACGAAGGCTCTGCCTAGGGAGAAGTTTGAAGCTTTCCGCAAAGCTTTGGGCTTACTTCCTTTTGTGGAGTGATTTCCACATAGCTCGGCACTTCCTTATACATGAGTGCCAGCTCTTTGTTCACCGCATCACTCCCAGGGGGGATTTGTTGATATATTTAGGTAGTGATGTGTGTGAACACTCTAGGACCGCCGGGGCACTTTTTTCCCTCTTTAGGAGGTTTTTTTCCCCCGGCTTGTATATACGCCTATTGCCCTAATGGGCTACTCATCTTTGTACATTCTCTAGTAATACATTCAGTCTTGTGTGTTGTGCTCCAAGCTTCTTCTTCTTCCTTGTGCTGTTCGCGTGCTTCCGCAGACGTTTAACTCCAACACTAGTGACTTCTTAAGCTCCCAAGATTTGCATCCGCAAGATTGAGGATGTATCTAGCAAACTCCTCCTAATATAGCTATTCAGGAGTAGTTATGAAGTCATGATTTCATCAATGGTATTGCCAATCTAAAATAGGGCCTCTCCATGTCAAAATCAAGCTAGTAGATAGTAGATCTTAGAGTTTTGGCATGTTCCAAACATGATGGAAGCATTATCACTCTAAATTCAGAATGAAGCAGGAGATACAAAAATTGACATGGAATCTAAGGTTCAAGATGGTTTTCTTCATGTACATGACATCACTTTTCCTTCAAGGGGCAAGTTCCATGAGGAAGATTCATGTTCTTTATTCTTAGCTTCACTGCATTCTTCTTATGAAATTCTCCAACCTTGATTGAAGCTCTATGAAGGTTTTCTAAAGGCTCCCAAGTACGAATACTCAGTTCATATTCTTTCAAATGATGAAGGTGCTTCAACATTCCTTAGGATATTCTCAAATATAGTACATTCTTGAGTTTGAATTCTTCATGATCATCAAACTAGATAGGTGGTGGAGGAATAAATCTTTTCTCCATCAATCCTTAAATTTGATCCGGTTCCAACATGGATACATAAAAAACTAGATGTATTCTTATTATAATCATAAATTAGAGCTAGAAGTTTGTTGGAAGTGGGGTAGGCCTCAATAATAATTAATCACATGTTTATAGGATCTTCCAACACATGAACCTTAGCATACATACCTTAATACTAAAAAATAGATGAGTGATAAATAGAGAGATAATAAAAAAGATTTTCATAGTGTATGGTAAGCTACAATGCTTGCCTACACTAACTAATATTTAAATGTCAAATTACAATTTGTGAATATGATAAAAGTTGACAGTATCTAAATCTAGGTAGAAATAAGAAACTAGATATAATAAATTATTTGTAAAAAGTGCCTAAGAGGTATGAAGAGTCTGTGTGTCTTTGAAAATGTAGAGAATAAGAACAATTTAGAATTGTTTTATAGCAAACTCTAATTCTGAAATTAGGGTTTTGAAAACCCTAAGCCAAAAACTAGTGAACTAACAAGTGTGGGATTGATATACACTAGCTCGTCATAGTAAATTAGCAAGATGTTTATAATTGGCTACCAAAATCTCCTCAATAATTGTGCTAAATGTAGATCACACCTCCTCTAGAAGTTAGTTACCTCAAAGACTAATTGATCCTTGAGATTGGTGATGTCATAAGTGACCCCTAAGATTTTTTATATAGGCTTCAAGGCTAAACTATAAAATTAACGATAAAAAGCTAGAAAAAAAACACTTAAAAAAGAATCATTTAAAGAAAGATTTTTTTTTGCTTTATTGCATGCTTTTTGAATTGTTGTTTAAGCCTTTTTTAGTTGGTTTTGTGGTTCATCCTTGAGGCCTATATAAGGAAGACTTATGGGTCACTTATGGCATCACTTGCGCACCAATCTCAAGGACCAATCAATCCTAGAGGTATCTAACTTCTGGTGGAGGTGTCCTCTACTTTTGGTGAAGCTCTCTAGGAGATTTTAGTAGCCAATCATCATCATCTTGCCAATTTACTATGACTAGAAATTCTATATCAATCCCACACTTATTACTTCACTAGTTTCTAATTAAGGGTGTGCCTCTCACTCATGTATTTTTGAGTATTAAGGTTTATATGCTAAGGTTCATGTGTTGGAGGATCCTATAAACCCACCCCACTTCCAACATTTGGTATTAGAACATGGCTGACATACACCCTTGACAAGATGAGTGATTATAGACTTGAGCATGAATACAAAGGTATCTCGCACCAACTCACTATTGCATACATGTCGGAATAGAATGGTTTTGTAGAGGAAAAGAGTACAATACTTGTTGAAATTATGTGTAGTATGATGTTATCCAAAAAAATTTCTCTGAAGTTTTGATTTTATGCGGTACATACAGCTAACCATATTCTGAAATTGTCTTCCACAAAAAAGGGCATCACACCTTATAAAGATTACTTAGTCCATGGGAAGAATGCCAATGTGAGTTATTTCAAAGTTTTTGGTTCTCCATCTTATATTCACATTGAGAGGAGGGATCATGGCAAGCTTCATGTAAAAGCCATTTATGTTGTCTTTACTAGTTATGCAATTGAAAGCAAAGGATATAGAGTGTATCTTTCAAAAACTGGTGATATCCTACTTTCACACAATGCATATGTTGCAAAAAGTCAGATCTATGATAAGAAGGAAGAGATTCAAGATTTCATAAAAGAAGATGACTATGCATTTCTGAGAAGGAATTTGGATTCTTATATCCTGCCATAACAGGGGGGCGATGAACCTTCTCAAACCCTAAGAGATGTAGGTGAAGAGACAATTTCATTACCTACATGAGTACTTATTCCATCATCAACATCACTTGATGTTCCATCTGATGAAGTTGGAGAAGGTCCGAGACTTCTAAAAGAAAGAGATATTAAAGAACCAGAAAGGATTCTGCTACTTTTTATGCATACACCAAAGTGGTTATATCAAACATGTAAGGATAATGGTATAAATGAATACACTAGAAGAATCAAAAGTCAAACAAGGAGACAACAAAAAGACTAGGTAAATTATGCAGAACATTTTGAGATTCATAATATTTTAGCTTCTACTTCACTTGAGAATGAACTAGATAGTGTTCAAGATACACTCTATGTGGGAAAAACCTATGCAAGAAGAGATTTCTTATACTCATAAGAATGAAAAATGAAAGCTTTCTAGGTTACCTTAAGGTAAGAAAGCTAATGGTGTTAAGTGGATCTTCAAAATCAAAAGAAATGCAGATGGTACCATAGACAAATATAAAGCAAGATTAGTTGTCAAAGGTTATGCACAAAAGAAATTTATTGTCAATGATGAGACTTTTTATCCTACATCTAGAATGAAAGTAGTCACAACAATAATTTCTTAAGCTACATTCTTTGGTTGGAAAGTGTACAAGTTAGATATCAAGACTGCATTTCTTAAGGGTTATCTTCATGAAGATGTTTATGTTTAGTAGCTAGAAGACCTTGAAGAGACACATAAAGAGCATTTAGTATGGAAGCTTACTAAAGCTTTATATGGAATAAAGCAGGCACTAAGAGCTTTGCATGAAAGGATACATCTCTATCTTCTATCTATTGGTTTTGAAAGCTAAGATGTGTCTCTCATTCTTTGTGTTGAAGTTTAGAAAGATGTTTTGATTATTATTACCTTAAATGTTGATGATATGATCATGAAATGTCCCAAGGGTTTAGACCTTCAATATTTTAAGGCACAACTTAATCATACATTTGATGTAAATCACTTAGATATTTTGCACTATTATCTTGGGATTGCATTCATATACAGAGATGTGTGTATCTACATGACACAACAAAAGTACATTGAGAAATTATTGGAAAGGTTTGAGCTAATAGATTCCAAGCCTATGCAGACACCTATGGATGCCAATGTGTCATTCGAGTCTAAAGGAGATTCAAAACCATTTGATGTTACATTATATATTCAAGAAGTTGGAGGCTTGATATATCTATGTAATACATGACTTGAAATTCAATTTGCAGTTTCTTGAGTATTTAGGTTCATGCACAGTCGGTTCAAGATTCATTGGAAAGCAATTTAAAGAATTCTGAAATATTTGAAAGGAACTTCCAATTATGCTATGGTATTTCTAAGATCACCATATATATTACTTAGAGGTTTTTCAGATTCTGATTGGGTAGGTGATAAAGACACAAGAAGAAGCACACAGGGATATAATTTCTTTCCATTTTCTTATCTCGTAGATGTCAAAGGAACGACCTATAGGTGCTAGATCTTCAAGTAAAGCATGGTATAGGGAAGCCTTTATAGTTACACTTCAATATGTTTGGTCTCAAAAAATTGTGAGTTATCTTGATGTTCAAGTTCATCTTTCGATTTAAATATTTTGAGATAGTCAAAGTGCTATTGCCATTGCAAACAACCATGTTCATCATAATAGGACAAGGCATATAGAGGTATATTACCACTACATTCGACAACATGTATCTAAGAAGCACATTGAGCTAGTCCACATATCTACAAGTGAAAATTTTAGAGATATTTTTACTAAAGGATTGTCTAGGAAACAACATGAGAAGTTTAGTTGCTTTTTAGGAATTAAATAATTTCCTTCTGGTTCTATATTTGCACTGGTCTCATGATTTAGCCATCATTTCTAAGTGGGAGTTAGCTCTCCTTAATGCAAAAGCTCAAAGGAATAAAATGATGTAAAAACCCTTCTTGTGAGCACAAACTAGGGCTAGGTTTTTATCCCAATATGGACCTCTTCTCAATTAATTTTATATACCAAATAAAAGCTCTCTTCAATCTCTATCTAATAAGCTAATAAAAAATTTGACCTTTGTGCCCAAAAATTAGCGAAGTCTCCAAAAATAGGGTTGCTATTTTCTAGGGTATTGGACTATTCTCCCATTGTTTCCAACAAATGTGGCTGGATTAATATGCACCAAGATGGTGAAATGACCAAAAGTTTGATGCTATAAATTTGCATAAGACGTTGAATTTTGCAAATTATTTCAAAGTAGCCAAAATTTATCACCAATGTGATCTGAAGAATTCTAAACATGATATTGATATTTTTTCGGATCTGTATGGATGTATTGCTTGAATTCTTGGTGAATATCTATGAGGTACTAGCCTCATCTTTGGAATATAGGTTCTTAACATGAGAGTTGTACATCCATCCTTGGGTTTTGTCCTTAATTTGAAAAGAAGGGATTTTTCTTGGAAGATGTATGATCATTGCTAGTATAGAGAGACTCTACAAAAGGTTAAAATGTTAGACCAATCATTTTGATGATACTTGATGGTGCAATACACATATTGCTCTAGAACTTGATTCATTCATTGTATTTTTACATCAATGTGTGGATGATTCGATATAGATAATTTAACTTGGATATGAAGGATTTTGATCACTAACAATATCATTACACAATCCATGAAGCATAAACATTTATTTGAGAGAATGTCTAGCACTAGTTGCACCTATGATTTGTTTGGTAGTTGTAATGAAGTGTTGGGTCTTTGGAATCTAGCCAAAATAACAAGAAAGGAATCATACGTATCAAACCTTGGTAGATATGTGATGAAACCCATATATAATGAAGTCCATGGCCTTCCTAATATACGTAAAGGTTGCAGCAATCCATGAGGTTTATGATGCAAAATCTTAGAGTCATTACAAGTGTCACATATTTGTATATTATTTTGGAATTCCTTCCAACTTTTAGGCCACCAAAAATTTTCTTATGAAATTTTCTTATGAAATAATTATCATGCCAAGTGATATCACATATCAATTAATAGGGTGGTTACCTTGATGTAACTCTCAAAGTTCTCCTTTTTCCGCTTGACTAGTATTTGCATCTACAAATATGGAAATGAGGTCTCCAAGAATCCCCTAATAGTCATGAAGTACTCCATGTTATTCTTCAAGATTTGGGTGAACTATGATAATGCTTAAACACGAAGTTATGCCTCATTAGGGCACCTATGAGGTTGCATATTGTTGTACGATTTAAGTTGCTACAAGAATCCATGAAAAGATGTATGATCACCATCAAAATTTTTTGGCATGCAAATCTTCAGTTCGATCATGAAGGATGAGCTAGGGCATTGATTTAACTGATGCTTTCATAATTTTCTTAAATCACTCGTGATTCTTTCTTGAAGTTCATGGATATGTTCTCTTACATGTATGGCATGTCCCACCTTGACTTGTGTCTTTTGATGAGTTAGGTCCTTGACTTGCCAGGATCTATTTAATTGTGTTCTCCGTGATGTCTAATCTTCGATAGAACCTAGTCTTGCCAAAATATCAAGGAAACACTAGATTGTGACATCTCACTAGACATGATAAATATTTTGGAATTATGCTTTTGATTACAAGATCATCATGTAGGGGAAATAAAAAAGAATATACAACTATTACAAGAAGTCCCACAACTAAAAACCAAAAGTTACAAATCATTGGGCTACAGAAGATACAAGAGATTCCACAACCCAAGATCCTAGTTATGAAAGAAGAGATCTAAGTTATAAGAGATTCCTTGAGGTAGATGAACCAAGTACAAGAAATATCTAGAGAATATCCCATCCTACAAGATTAAAAGAGGACAAGAGAAGTTATCCACAATAGTAGACAAAATAAGAATAGAACAAGGAACAAGATTACAACTTGAACTTAGAAATGGAAAGTACTTACTTCAAGATCATGACTCTTTGAGCTCCCAAGAGTGGAATTTGCAAGATTGAGGATGTATGTTGCTAATCCCCCCTTAAATAGGTGTTCAAGGGTAGTGAAAAATTGATGACATCATTGATGATTTTTAGTAATCACAAACAAGAGCTTTGAATGTCAAAATCAAGTAAATGGACAATTGCCTTAGGGTTTTGGAAAATTTTAATTGTCATGGAGTTATTAGTTTCTCCAAATTCTAACCAATCATGAGTTACATGGAATTCAACGTTAAGGATGATTTCTTATGTGTCCATGACAAGATCATCCTTCTCCTTGAGCATCCAAACCCAGTTGGTGCCAATGCCTTCTGTCAAGGGAGTTGATCTAGTAGCTCTCAAGTCCCATTGTTCATGAAGTTATTGTATTCTGTTCACATCACGACCCTAGATTTGGGATCATAGAGTTTATTGCTTGTTTTTCTTTTTATTGAATGAGCTAATCCATTTTGGTTATATTTGCAATATTGGTTTTTCCTTATCTCTGCTCTTCTATACTCTATGATTGCCTTGGTCCTTCTACAACCCACTCCTTTGACTATGATTTGAAGATGATTCATCCTTCTATGATGTCTGCTCAGGGTAGTAAAATGTATAAGCCTTATTATCCTTTATGTACCGTAGTAATATACTTTTAATGTTTTTTTAAAAAATCTTGTTGCTTTGGCAATCTATAACATGTACATAACATTTCCTTCCAAATATGTTGAAGTAGGAAACAAAGCACCTAGACTGTGAGTCTTAGATCATGATGCTTGGCTTGACATCTTCTCTCGTTTGTCATTGAGACCTCTGCATTTCTTCTTATATGCTACTAAAGGCATCTTGATCCATGATACCATGTAGGAGATAATAAAATAATATAATAAACTAGTAGAAAGATTTGAGGGGGATTCTCGCCAATTTTGTGTTCTAGAAAGAGGGGATTTAGAGTCATATTAAAGGCATCATTAGTTCCTTGGGATGTTAAAGGTTTCCTACTTACATCCTCATATGATTGTATCACGAGATAGTCTTTTAAATTGCATCCTTGTTTCATATGGCCTCCTGGAATAACACTAATTTTTACTGAGAAAGGTATGGAAACTTTCTGCTATGTTGGAGCTAGCATCTCCATTCTTATGTAGGAGGAGTTTCCCCACTGATGGAGTAGCTATCAAAATCATCTGATATTTAGCTTAGATGGCAATCTAGATAGACTATAGATGAAGGTCTCAACAGTGTGCAAATTCAATATATAACTTCACGTAGTCCATGCTTATATAGATTTTACAAAGGGACTTGGTATAACTAGACATAATTGGGAGAGAAAAAATAGTTGGCAAACTATAAAATGTCACATTAAGGTACTATGAGTAGATTTCTTAGTACCATAAGGCTCTCCTTCAATGGAGATGCAATGGCCAAGGAGTTTATGCCCTACCTACCCTCATGGCTAGGGTCATTAAGATCATGTATTACCATCAACGGTCAAACATAGACCTCATCTAGGTTGTACTCTTAAGGTTCACACATGCTTGGTATATCACAATAGCTTCTCCTCATAATGGGGGCCTTACAAATTAGGCTTCCATGGACAATTTGTAGTCCATTGAGGGTTGATTAGTGATTATGTCTAACTATGGAGAAGGAGAAATCTAAGGGGTCAATGCTCAAAGTGAAAAAGGAAACTATAAAATTCATAAAGAGTTTGATGGATTTTAGGGGGGGGTGGCATTTCTTCCAATGTGATTCATTTATTAAAAAGGAACTGAATTTCACAAGCATTTCCAAGAAAATGGGGTGACAAAAAAGAACTTGGTATTGTGTGCTATTGAAATGTACAATGAAGTGCATACGTGCAATTACTATGGGATAGAAAGTGAAAAAAGAAACAACTTTAGATATGCACACATCAACTCCTTAAGAAGCCTTTATGAGGAATTTTCCTAAAGCTAATCTTCATCATGAACTCTCCATTTGTCATCAATAAATTTGAGAGCCAAGCCAATCTTGGCTAAATATCTATTCTTCAGTCAACATCAGATTAGTAGACTCTATTTTAGTCATAGAGGCCTCTACAACAACCATTCTAGCCTGTTTTGTCTTTGCATCTTTTGCATCCAGTTTGGGACAACTCTTTATGACACAAGCATTTCCCTTACAATATTTGAAAAATTGTTTCTACTTTTCTATTTTCTTCTCACCTTTGTCTTCCTTTTTGACTATGTGGCATCAATAAATTTTTTCTTACTAGTAGATGAACTCCATTTGTCTTTTCCCTTGTGACTACTTACAAAATCGTGATCCACAACATGCATAATTGACATGTTGTGCCTGGAGTGATCTCTATGAAACAAAACATAGAATATATCTTAAAATGTTAAGGCATTTGGATCCCCTTTCATCATACACTCAAAGAGTAAAAGCAAAAATCTAAGATGAAACTTTAAGACCATTAAGCACTATCTAAACAAGCGAGCTATCTAGCAAGACTTCATTAGTAGAAATGAACTGCTCCTTCAAATAGTTTATCTTTGTCAAAAAATTTACATAGAATCTCCTTCATTCATATGGTTGCTCATGAAGTGTTTTCAAAGAAAAGCCTCATTTCTTGGCTAATATAAGGTAATAATTGTATCCCAATAATCCTTTGTTACTTTGTAGGATGAAATGTGAGGGATAATGGCAAAGTTGAAAGAAAACACTATCAATGCATATTTCTCAGCATCTCTACCATCCCAACAAAGTTTGTCTATAGTAGGTGAAGCAAGGAATATAGCAAAAAAATAGGAATTTGAAGATCATCATATTCAACAACATCTCGATTACCTTTAGTAATTGTATTTGTTGGTGTACTAGGATGTTTTTCATTGCCCTACACAATATTCTAGAACCCTTTTGCTACTAGTACATGATGCACCATATATGCTCACAATGGGTAAGTAGTACCATCCAACTTATCCTCAATAGCCAACATCGAGAATACATCATTTCTTTGAACCATGCCCACTCAATTAATACCTTGATGTACAAAAATAAATGTATCTCAAAAGGTTAGACGCAAACACCTTGTCAAGCTCTGCTAAACCTATAACAAACTTTGAGATGCTTGTACATGCGAACCAAAACTCGTATATCTGTTTGGTACAAAAGGACAAAATTTTTGTGCATAGTCATTGGGATAGTGCATTCGAAGGCCAAAACAAGCCGAGATCAAAATTTTGATGCCACAAAACAAAGTTCTTTAGGACTCCTAATCGCCTCAAGTATGCTCACCAAAGTTTATGTGATTCTAAGATTATGGTTGAAGGGGTTTCAATGACACCCTAGATGAAGAGGCAATGTGCTTTGATACCAATTGTTGGAGTTTGAGGTCCATGGAAGCAAAAAACTAGCACATGGAAGAAGAAAAATGCCTCAAGAACAACAAAATATGAAATGTATTACCAAGTGAATGTACAAAGATAATTCATCCATTACAATTATAGGGGTATATACATGTAGAGCTTCCTCAATCACAATCTATCATGTAGCATTTCCTCAATCACAATATATCCCGAATCACAATCTTTCAATCACTCAAGAGTAACAGAGGAGAGAAAAATGCAGATATTGCACAAGACAAGAGAAAATGTAATGTGGAATAATAGAAAATATATGACTCAGAGAAAGAGGACATTTGATATTATAGATGAGAATTAATGGTTTCAATAGCTTTGAAAAATAGCCTCTTGACAAAACCTCTACCTCTCGACCCCCCCCAAACTATCACAATCTCATTCACACTCGCACTCTCAATCACACTCTCACTCTCTCTTACTCTCAATCAGAAGGTAATTCTCCGATTTTTGTGTGTCCCCTTTGTCGATGCCTAGCTCTCCCTATATCACAATTCAATCGCTGCCCAAAGAATTGTGCGATCCACCAAATTTAGAAAAAGTCCAGTTTCTCCAAAACTTTCACAAAAAGCCATGTGATCGTAGTGTGCTTTCTTTTTCATACCTGTCAAAAAATAGGATAAAAACACCAAAAAGACATATCCGAAAATGTCCATAATTAGACATGGTGACATCTAAGCATGAGAATCACATATTCAAATAGAATTAGAGAAGCCCTCTCCTTTTTTTTTAAGTGTTGGAAAAGGACACTTTCAAAGTCTTGTAACTAAAAAATGGTGACAAATTAGCTTAAGCTTGTGGTAGACACTTTTATTCAATTTTCCAATCTGCAAAATATTACTAGAGATGACCTAAGTCCACATCCACCTCCAAATGCCACTTTTGAGCCCTCCAAGTTTCAAAGTTCTAGAGAGAGGGTAAAATCAAGACATTTTCTTACAATGAACTAAATGTAGAGCCCTCAATGAGGTACATCATTCACATAAATTTCACAGAGACACTTTTATTCTCTTATACTTGCTTTACCTTTGTTTCATACACAGTTTTTCTTAATTCTTTCATCTTCACCTTCAAATTTAAACTAGAAAACATGATGCTAATAAGGTCTAGAGAAAGAATATGAAACTTGTCATGCCAAAAGTTTTCCTACATGCATAAAATGACCTAATTATTCATTCTAAGCATTATCCCCACAATGAAATTCAAAAAGTTCAAAATGAATTATTTCAATAGAAAAGAGGTCTATTCCAATACAAGCAGAGGAAAAAACCTCCTAAAGATGGAAAAAGGTGCCCCAATGGGCCTAAGAATGTTCACACATCACTATCAAAATATATCAACTTAGATATGTTCAATGCCTCATCCTTACATAACATCACCATTGTTCCATGATTCACCATTTTTGAAGGCACCCATTATCAAGAGAATCCATTTGAGAGTGTCTAAAAATGTTATTTCCTTACTTTGGACAACTATGTAGATCATCATCTAAGATAATTTCAGAACTTTCTATTTTCGTATGCATCTTATTACATAAATGCCTCATAGTTGTACTCTTTTTACCTGTGTTTACTCATATCAATGTTTCTCTAGGTTTTAATGTAATGATCCCAAGATATCTTGGTTGCTCAAAAAGACTATAAGATCTTTCCAATGCTAGTTGTCTTACTCAAGATGGACTATTCACGATCTTCAATAGACTAGATTCGAGACATGATTCCTCTTAGATTATGTATATACAAGATGAGAGCTTTAAGGCAACTTTAGAAGACTCAATTATTTTTAAACAAGCCAAAAATTACAGGTGATGGATAAGATGTGAAGAGCCAAATTTTCTCTACAATGAGAGTTTTCTACCTCCTTGATTGCCAAAATAGTGAGCAAGATATGGGTACCTAAAGTGGCAAGAAAAGTCTAAAGCATGCAAGAGGCAACCTGAGAAAGGGGCCTACTAGCTTATTTAAACTCGCAAAGTGATAACATTCATAGGATCTCAACAGCTCAAAATAGTTTGTATAAAGAAAACCTATAAAATATTCTCTCGAAGGTACGATTCTCTTTCCTAAAAAATAGGATCCATCACACCTGAGTGTGATAGGTGAATGATGTAGACATATGATGGGGATTAAAAATCAAATTGCATGCAGAAACTTTTTTTCTTGGATCCTTACTTCATGATCATCTAATTCTCAAGAAAAGAAATGATTCATATGCTTATAGGTTGGATGTTGATTTCAAACACTCCTCAATCTTCAACCTTCAAGACTTCATCCACATTCCTTTATTCAAATGTCCATTTTGAGCTTTAGCAGCTTGTTTGATTTCAATGCTTTGGTGAGCATTTTTGCACATTGATCTTTCGTAAGAATGTATTGGACTTTAAATTCCTTAGCCACTGTGTATTGGTAGTATACCTCTATATGTTCCCTCATATCATGGAACATAGTGTTGGATGATAGGTACACACTTTTTGGAAAAAAACTCACCATACTCCAAAAATCTCTAAAGCTATAGCCATATTATGTATTATTTAGAACTTCACAAGAGAAATCATCGAAGAATCGGTCTATAACAAACAATTCAAAAATGCCCCCTATCGAGAACAAAATTTGAAAAGTGTCATGGATTGTTTCACACCAAATTTGATGTTTATTTTTTTTTTGTTGAATGGGATTGCATGTCAGTTTACATTCTCTACATGCTTTTTGGAAAATCATAAAAGCTCATCACTATGGCATGTCAATTACTATATGATAGAGGCTATGGGTCACATTAGAATCATCACTCAAGAAGTTCAACGATGTACACCTGATGATCAAGGAGGTCCTCTGCTTAAAGGAAGTGTTCTGACATACTTGGGGTAAGTGTGCTTAAAATCTTGAGGACTTAGAGGAGCTCATATCAACCAACCATCTCCATCACTTGTTGATATAGTGTAAGTAACAATTCTACATCTATCCTCAGTTGTTCATTCACTTGTTTCTAATTTCGGGATAATCAAAATTAGGGTTTTCTATAAAATAGCTCTACACTATTCATATTCTCCATATTCTCTCACATACACACTCTTCATACCTCTCTAGCACTATACCCACAATTTCATGTATTTAATTCCTATTTTTGCCTAGATTTAGATATTGTTAGTTTGTATCATATTCATGCACTATAATTTTACATTGGAATATAATATAGTGTGGTTGATCATCCTAGCTTACCATTATACTTCCAAAGATCTTGTATATTCTCTCTCTATTTCTTGCTCGTCTGCTTTTGAGTAGTAAAGTGTGTCTGCTAAGGTTCATCTGTTGGAGGATCATATAACATGTGATTAATTGCTATTGAGGCCCACCCCACTTCCAACATTTTTTATTAGAGCATGGTTGACATACACCCTCAACAAGATGAGTGCTATGGACTTGCGATGAAAACCAGCTTGAAGGAATGTCTAACTATCCAATGTGGAGCTTTATGATGATGAATTTAATAGTATCTAAGGAGTTATGGAATATTGCCAATGGCACTTATCCAAGGCCAAGACAAGTCAGAGAAGCTGTTTCTTCATTTTTTGAAAGACCTAGTATTTCTATTTTTTGCTCAACAGGAGGTTAGTGAAGAAGAAGGAACTAATTCATCATCAGGAATCCGTACATCTACCAAATTACTTCCTATAGAAGAGCAATCCTAATGGAATTCAAGGGATGCAGAAGCACTTTCATATATTGCTATGGGAGTCAAGAGGCATATTATAGTACCCTAGATTAGGCGATGTAAAACCTCTCGTCTGGCTTGGTTGGAGTTATAGAATCTCAATTAGAGCCTAATGCCTCCTAAGAAAGATTATCTAAGGAGACAACTAGGAAACATAAGGATGAAAGTTATTAAGGTTTATGCCCACTCATCTTAAGATTCAATGGAAATTAGTTAAGAGATAAGATTCGAAGTTTTGCAAACATCAGAAGTTTTGTAGGTTATTCAATGCTTACCATCATGACATTGAAGGGGGGATTCTTGGAAACAATGTCATCATAGTCCAAAAATCTCCAAAACTATAGCCATATTATGTATTATTTATAACTCTCCATAAGAGAACTGGTGGGAGAAGGGGTCTATAACAAACGATTCAAAAGTGAAAGTGCTCGAGTTCAAACCCCATGCACAACCAAATTCAAAAAGTGTCATGGATTTTTTTGTGTCAACATTTTACGTTAGATTTTGCTTTTTGAATGCGATTGCATGTGGGTTTATGCTATGTGCACGCTTTGTGGAAAATCATAAAAGCTCATCATTATGGCATCTCATTTACCATATAATGGAGGCTATGGGTCACATTTGAATCATCACTCAAGGAGTTTAACGCTCTACACAGTGATCAAGGAGATCCTCTACTTAGAAGAAGTGTTCTTACACACTTGGAGCTGTGCTCTACATCTAGAGTACTTGGAGGATTTTGTTTCAGCCAACCATCAACATCACTTGTTGATATACTTTGAGTAAGAAGCCTACATCTATGCTCACTTGTTCATTCACTAGTCCTTGATTTAGTGATAAGCAGAATAAGGGTTTGTTGTAAAATACTTCTAAGCTATAAATATTCTCCCTATTCTCTCTCTCTCTCTCTCTCACACACACACACTCTTCATACCTCTTAGGCATTATACACACAATTTCTTGTATCCAGCTCCTACTTCTACCAAGGTTGAGATATAATCAATTTGTATCATATTCACACATTGTAATTTGACATTGGAATATAAGATAGTGAAGGTGAGCATCCTAGCTTACCGGTACACTTTGAAAGATCTTGTCTATTCTCTCTCTTTTTCTCACTCATCTCTTTTTGAGTAGTAAGTTGTGTATGCTAAGGTTCATCTATTGGAAGATCTTGTAAACATGTGATTATTATTATTGTGGCCCATCCCACTTCCAACAACACTAATCATCTTATCACCCATGATCGGAAAGTGATTAACATGCAAACTCAATCCATGCATAATGTTCTTGAACCATATGATATCACAAGTTACTTGTACCGATGATCTCTATTCACCTTCTATTCAAGATAAAGGAGTTGTTGGTTCCATCTTTGCCATCCATGAGATGACTTTTTTACCTAGTATCACAACATATCCACTTGTAATTCACTTATCTTCTTTGGATCCCAGCCAATCAACATTTGTACATGATTTCACCTACAAATCATCTGTACATTATCTACAAGTGATGGACTCTAGGTGCATACATAGATTGAAACAACACACCAAATGTATATGTGAGTTCACATCATGTGATACTGATATGGTTCAAAGATTCCACAATAGATCTCTATAAGTGTGCATCTTGGACTTGATTGCCTTCAAATGTAGTTAATTCCATTGGCTCTCTCATTGCAACTTGTAAGTTTATACTATTTAGTACATCGAATATATGCTTCCTTTTCATGAGCTAGAGGCAGTTTCCTTACCTTGCACACCCACTCATTTCCACTAACCTTCATGTCTTTCTTCCTTTCAACTGATGTCCAAGTTTCATTATCTTCCAAAGATTTAATTTCCTTCTACATAGCCTCTCATCATTGCTTGCATTTATTTCCTTCATCAAAGCATTTGGGTTCTCCAATCACTATGATCATGTATCAAAGTGCCTAAAAATGAATAAATCATATTTAAGCCTCTCAAGTGGATATCATACCCTCTTCCTTCTCCTTTCCATTCGTTTTGATGCATGTTCCATAAAATCTGGGTCTCCCCTTCTCTATATGATGGTCATCGAGTTGTATCCCAATGTTTTCATCTTCTTCAATCTCTATTATCTTAGTTTTTCCTTCGTTCCATATAGCACTTAGTTTTCTTGATGTGGGACTCTCCGATCCATGATGGCTTTCTTCTTGAGCTTGATTTCTTTGTTTGACTATGAGCCATGGTCTCTGGTTCTTAATTTCGTTTTGAAGTCCTTCCTTCCTCATCTTCTTTTTGCTACATAGATCCGTTTGAAGAGTACCAAGGTAAAGCTCATCAAATCCCATAGCCTATGGTACCTTTTGGGTTTGTAGCATTTGACCCCTCTTGTTTACCTTGGATATCCTATAAGTACACATATTATTGATCTATTATTTGGTTTACTTCTTAGTTCACCTAGTATTAAAACATAGCAATTACAACCCAACACACTCAAGTGTGATACACCCAATTTTCTACTATACCAAGCTTCATATGGTTTTGAAGCATGTATACATGTTGTGGGTGTTCTATTAATAACAATTATGGTAGTGGTAGCTGCGTCATTCCGATAGGAATTTGGCATTCCCTTTTCCATCATTATAACCCCACCACATTTAGCAATTTACATATTCTTCCTTTCTACTACACATCCTTGTGAAAGATATACTACACATACTACTACTCTTCAACTAATAAAAGATATCTAATTTTTCGATCATGAAATAAAACCAACTCATCCTTGTGAATTCATGAATGCAATAAGATGGGATATTAAAAAAGTAAAAATTAAAGTGTAAAATAAACACGTTTCCTCCAAAAAACCTGCAAAGTACATATATTCATGCATCTATCATAGAGAATGTATTTTGTGCGTTTAACCTCGTAATAAGAAGGCATACGGTTTTTACATACATTGATTTAAACTTCCCCACACCCGTAATCAAAATTTACAAAAATCTAGTCTCTGCTAATCTTGTTTGGATACTTAGAGCGGTATGCTTAAAACCACTCATCTTCATCATTTTGATGACTATAATTAAGGTATACACATAAATCTAACGATCTTTTGGATTTGACATCTGTAGAAATCCATTGAGTGTAAGTTTTATACTTTTTATTAATGGAGAATGTAAGGCATAATAATGAACTAGTAAAGTAAAGAATCTAGGCCATAATAATCAACTAGTAAAAGTGAATCATATGTTGTAGAGTACGATCTTTAGGCCTTCAAGGAGAATAATTAATATAGAGGTGAATATCAATTATAGTACTCGATAACAAGTCAAAAAAATGGAGTATCAAACTCTAAATCATCGGTAGAATGTCTTTACAACATTGACATGGATCGTACTCAGGTTGAGTTGAAAGACTTTATACTTGTAATGTTTGGATGGATCACACTCAGGTTTGGATGAAAATCTTGAGCATGAAAGGTCGAGTAAAAAGGATTCGAACACTGAAAATTTTCCTTCTATTTCAGCAAAGCCCGTATATTCAAAACCCCAATGACATGTTGATAAGCTTATGCAAAACCGGAAATACATGTTGATAATAAAGATATGCAAAACCCAAGTAGCTTATGAGGATTTAAATGTAGTATGATACGTCAGAATACATGCATTGTAGATGCATTGGAATACATGATACATCACAAAGATCATGGCACCCATGAGACATATCTCGGAAGGTTTTCAGTTTTGGTGGGAATAGCCGCTGCAAGTTTATGCAAGTTTTTGAGCTTAAAACATCAAAGTTGATAGACACTTGCAAGTGTTGTTGGCTAGTTTTTTGGGCTATGCATTCAGCCTTTTACTATCATTTTACTGCATATATTGAGCACATACACACCATGTATGCTTTTGTGGATACCTCTCATGTACGTTCATGCAGTCATTGATATAGTAATTATGTTTTTTCATAAATCCTTTTACGTTTGATAAAGAGGGTTATGGTGAGGTTTTCTTAACTGGGAGACACCGAGATGTCGGGATCTCTTCAGTGAAGCACATGGAAGACTTACTCAGCCTTGTCATAGGAGATGTATGATAGTTGTTTATAGGTGCTCGACAAGCCTAGTTGGCTTCTATTGGGTAACTTATTATATGCAGCGGAGTCAGTAACTCACTATGCAGGTAAACATGTCAGTACTTGCAGTTTTATAATATTTTGAAAATGGCCATATGCTCATTTTGCAGAGGATACACTAGCAAACATTTTCCATCCTTTTTGGTTTTGTTAACTATACAATGGTTGATTTAGTTCTTGCTATAGTTATTCATTGGTGTTTGGACTCTTCTAGCTCCATTATCATTCTATTCAGTTCTATAGTGTCATGGCATCAAATGTCTTAGACACATCTAGTGGATCAAGGTCTAGTGCCATTGTTTCGAGGAGGAGCTATAACTTTTAGGGAAAAGACCATTTTAAGATCCAAAAATTTGATGGCACAAACTTTGCTCTATGGAAGAATCAGATTAAAGATGTGTTGATTCAAAGGAGGCAATGGAAGCCAACAAATGGAATTTTAAAGAAGCCTACTAACATGGATGAAGATGATTGCGATGAGTTAGATGAAATGGCCAGGTCTACCTTTTGCTTGCACCTTGGAGATAAATTTTAGTTTACAATATTAGAGTGTGAAATTGTAGAGGAGCTTTCAAAGAAGTTACGCAATGCATATGAAAAAGAGACGGCATCAAATAAAGTGTATCTGATGAGAAATTATATGACCTTTACATGAAGGACACAGATAGTGTTGTTGCTTATCTAAATGATTTTGATCATATATTCTCCTAGTTACAGGCTCAAAAAATGGATATGGATAATGAAATGAAAGCAATATTGATGTTATGCACCTTGCCATCATCATGGGATATTTTTTGCCCAGCTATTAGCAATAGTGTACCTGGTGGTAAACTGATCTATGATGACAAACATGGAGGACTCTTGGGTGAGGAGATTCATACCAAATCTATGGTTGGCACTCCCAGTGGAGATGCATATAATGTTTATGGTTCTTACTAAGGAAAGAATCAGTAACATGGCAAGAGCAAGAACAAGGAAAATAATGGTCAACGGAATAAAAATATAAGTAAATCAAGCAAGAGGGATATGAAATGCTATTATTGTCATAAGAAAGGACACATGAAGAAAGAGTGTTATGCATTAAAGAATGCTAAAGGTAAAGGACATAATGTTGATGGGAATGTTAAACACTTACCTAAACCATCTACTTAGACTATGAAGATTGAAGAAATTAATGCTATTTTTGATGATGTTGATGTGTTGAAACTTGATAATACTATGTAAACGAAGGCTCTTGTGGCTAATTCTCTTTCCCACACGTGGCTAGTAGATTCTCGTGCTTCTTACCATGTGACACCACACAGAGAATGGCTCTCTAATTATGCGCAAAGTCTCTTTGTACCATGAGACTTGGTGACTCTTACTAGTGTGACGTTGTGGGGATTGGACATGTGGTTGTGTAGTTCATTGATGGTTCAAATTTTACTATGCATAATGTACACCATGTAACTCAGTTATCACATAGTTTGATGTCAATTGGTCAGCTTGATGACCTTGGTTACAAGGTGTTCTTCTTTGCTCAGTCCTTTCATATATCAAAGACCAACATGGTTATTGTAAAAGTAAGCAAAGTTGGCTCACTTTATCCTTTATTTGTATCACAAAAAGAACACTTGTTACCTGTTACTAAACAACCTATGGCTTGTATTTGGCATGGTCGTTTGGGCCATATATCTCATAGTGGAATGGAAAATCTTTCTCATTCTGGCTACTTATCTATGTTATCTTTCTGTGATTTTTCATTTTGTGAGAAGTGTCAGTCTGGAAAGAAAACCAAAAATGTGCATAGAACACACATTGACTCTTCAATTCAGCCTTTAGATCTCATTCATAAAGATGTGTGTGGTCCTATGCCCACTAGGTCCTTAGGTGGTACTCTTTACTTCATCACTTTCATAGATGATGCTACTAGGAAACTTTGGGTATATCCTATCAAATCAAAGGATGAGGTATTCCTTCTTTCAAAATATGGATTGCTTCAATTGAGACCAAAAAAGGAACTAAGCTTAAGGCTTTACATTCCCCCTCCAGCTCACATGAGACACTTCATGCACCTATCACATTTCTTCTCTACAAGAACCTTGAACTTCTTGAACTAAGAAGAGATATCTAATTTATCGTTCATGAAATAAATCCAAGTCATCCTTATGCAATCATGAATGCAATAAGACGTGATATGAAAAAAGTAAAATAATAAACTATAAAATTAACATGTTTTCTTCGAAACCCTGCAAAGTATATATACCCATGCATCTATCGTAGAGACGGTCTTTAGTGTGTTTAAACTAGTAATAAGAAAGCATACGATTTTTACATACAAGTGTTTAAATTTCCCCACAAATATCAATTGCTTGGTAATCAGGATTTACAAAAATATAATCTCTCCTAATCTTGTTTGAGTACTTAGAACTAGATGCTTGAAAACACTCTTCTTCATCATTTTGCTGACTATGATTAAGTTCTACACATAAATCTAACGATCTTTCGGATTTTACATTCGTAGAAATCCTTTTAGTGTAAGTTTTATAGTTTTTGTTAATAGAGAACGTAGGGAAGAATATAAACTAGTAAAGTAGAGAATAAAAAATAAATGATAGGTTATAGAGTACGATCTTTAGGCTATCGCGGAGAATAATTAATAAATATGTGAATTTCAATGATACTTCTCGATAATTATGCTGAATATAAGGTCATTAAAATGAAGTATCAAACTCTAAACCATCAGCAGAATGTAGTTATAACATTGACATGAATCACACTAAGGTTCAGCTGAAAGACATTATACTTGTAATATTGGGATCGATCACACTCGGGTTTGGATGAAAATCTTTAGCATGAAAGCTCGAGTAAGAAGGATTTTATGCAACGCAGTGTAGCGAACACTGGAAAGTTTCCTATTTCAGCAAACCCCGTATATTCAGAATCCCAGTGACATGTTGATAAGCATATGCAAAACCGGCAAAACATGATGATAATATGGATATGCAAGACCCGAGTAACTTGTTGAGGATTTAAATGTAGTACGATACGTCGGAATACATGCGTTGCAGATGCGTAGGAATACATGATGCGTCACAAAGATCATGGCGTGCATGAAACATATTCTATCTTGTAGCTGCCAGATAGAAGACGATGACACGCGTCAAATCCAAACAGAAGATGATGTATAATAGAAGATGAAACAGAAGGTGACAAATAGAACTTGTAGCCGAGTAGAATATGATGTAGCCAAATAGAAGATGATGACAGGCGTGAAATTCAATCTACCAATTTCGATCAAACTCAAACGACATATCGGTGGTGGATTTTGAAACGCTCAAGGTTAAGGTTTTGTGTTCACTGGGAGGCCGAAGTTAGATAGCACGTTGGTAGTTGGATACTAGTTTGATGTCTTACTTACTAGCTATTCTTCACTAGCTAGTTATCTGTGTGTGTGTGTGTGTGTGTGCTGATTGCAAAGCAGAAATTCTGTTTTTAAGATGCACTGACTTCAACAATAAGCACACATTTTTCTTAAGAGAAATGCAATACCACTGAGTGGTGTATATTTTATGTGCTCGCACAATCTGTATTCTCACGCTGGATCACTTCTTCAAGCAATGAACCAATTATTCAGGAATTATTTCAAGAAGATACTGTCACATGTCACTTCTCTCTTTTGATGTACATTTTTTATCTTTTCAATAAGTCTTTCTTGTCATTGGTTTTTTGTGTAGTCATCGACGGATGAAAAGATAGAAGCGTGGAGTAAATATGAGTGAATGAAGGAAAGGATAGGCAATGGATGTGATGAATTAAGGTATATTCTTGAGTGACTGTGAAATGATGAAGCTAAGAGAACTCGGATGCTGAGGAACATGAGCTTTTAGAAAAAGTCCTGGTAGTTCAATCCCTTACGGAAGTGTGACCCAACCAATATGAGAAAATCCTCCTCATCGCTAAATGTTTGCAAGTATGAACAAAGTAATTGGTTTCCAATAGAATATCCAGAAAGTCTGAGAAATGCATAATATATGTTTCTTTCTCGAGAGGGAAAGTTTTGCAACATGGCACGCATGTGATGGCTACTCATTTTATTGCAACATGGCACTAATGTGAGACTCCATAAAAACACGGAAAAGGTGAGGATATGAGATTCCCTCTAATATATTATCTATGTATTTTCTTTTCCATAATTACAATTTTCACCTTAACAAAAGGTAATGTAAAACATTAACAAAAGGTAATGTAAAACATTAACAAAAGGTAATGTAAAACATTTAAGAAAGAGGTTCCCATTATAGCTACTAATGAATCTCTTATATAGGTATAAATATTCATCGCATCGTGTGGCTTTTAATCAAAGGACATCGAGATTAGGCTTCATTATTCTTTTACACTATTGATATGGTTGTTTACAAATCGAAAGGTTTATGCCCTATTCAAAGGAAGTGGCCCGTCAATGTAAAGCTTAGTGGACATGAAGAGGAATAGAAATAAGTATATAAAGACCTTTTATCAGTTCTTAAATACATGCAACACTAGCTAGAACAAATACTTCTGATTGCCTCGAGGTTCTATCACATTCCATGTAAAACGTAGGGTTCCATACCTCTAACATTTAAGTATGCCTAATATGGAATAATATTTTAGTTCTAACCTAAAGCGTACTCTCATTCTGATTGCTCTAGATCGAAGGTAGATAGAAGCAGAACAAGTGGATGTTCAACGATGCTTGGGATGAAAGTCGCCTTAAGGTACTGAGTAATGAAAACTGAGTAAAGAGATTAAGCATACATTGATTTTAATTAATCATTCACAGCATGTTTAGAGAACATAATATCCTTTTTGTAAGCGGTTTAGCATCTATAGCCCTTGATCACTTGGATAACCAATAAACACATATCGTCTACTCAAGCTTCAAGCTTTGTCGTCAGCTCTTGTGGAAAATGAGTGTATCAAGCACATAGAAACATCTTCATGTGTGAGAGAGTTATTTTTTCCTCAGATTGCTTTTCAAATCAAGGGTTGAATAGATTGAACATGGAAAGGATATGTGACTTTTGGATAAAACAGTCAGTCCTTATTTCTCTTGATTGTTCATCAACAAAAGTGAAAAAATAGCCATTCCGTTTAAGCAAATCATTTTCTAGTTTTCTTGATTCATGCTCTACGTCTTTTGAAACTAATCATAACCAGACTCTGTATTTGACATCATGCAAATAATTCATTTCATGAGCTTGATGTAAAGTCTGGAAGGAAAATTACCATACTTCGTCTCACAATATCCTTGAGTTTTGTGTGTTGACATGACCTATTCTTTTGTTTCATGGGTCTATATTTAGAATCTTGTTATTTCTACTTATGATCATTTGTTTGATCATGGATTATGAAACATTGTAAACATTTTCCCTTCTTTTTCCTTGTGGCACGTATCAGCTACTAGGATTTGTATTGATCCTTAATGAGGAACCCTCTATGGTTGTAGTGGTAGTAAGGACCTAGAGTAATGATAAGAAAATTTCCTTATTTATTCAATGAGTTATTATATTAACTGCATGTTATATCAAAAATTTTATGCTCTCACTAATTTAAACACATTAGTCTTGTTTGTTTGCCTAAAAACTACATACTGTATCATGATTGTAAGATTTTTGGTTCTTGCAACCAACATGTATGTACAACTTATTATCTATACCCCTTTTCCCTATGAACGGATTCCTTAGAGAAAGTAATGATTGAGAAATATCTTGATTTTTTTCAAAGACAAAATAGCTTTAAAGGCCTCTCATTTGACTAGATTCAAACCTTAATACTATATTAGGGCATTAAATCCCATAATTCTTTGACACGTCTAGAGGCTCAATTTAGAAAAGTATCGTCTTTACTTTGAACGTATGCCAAATGTGTTAGATACTCAAACAAATAGTGCTCCATGACTAGGATCTTCTTCCAGAGAAAAGAAAATCCTTGCTCAACCTACATACAAGATTAGTGTGGCACTTACTTGATTCTATATGTATCAAAGTCATATCATTGAAGGGAATTTTTGCCAATAGAGATAAATTAATAAATCCATGACAAACAAAATTCTTGTGAGGTTAAACACATTCGATACATAGCATCACCATCAAGAAGGGACAAACCATAAAGTTATTGTGTACAAAGATTGCGAGACTTAAGAGTACTTTTATGATCACCTACATCCTCAAGAGAAGGCAATTTTGATGAGGTAACTTCCTATCCAGGTTAGACTTTTCTTCGCATACCATCAAAGGTGCAAGCAATGTTAGTTAGAGGCCGTATTAAGAAGATCATACCTTGCACCAAAGAAAAATGAAGACGCTTTTGATCAATAAGAGAGACTAACCACACCTTAGCATCTCCTTTTAGGAGATATCTCTTCAATCCATCAAGAAGATTCAACCTTGAACCATTTGTTTCGTGAGATGTTACCACGTGAAGAATTGTTTTACAATTTCAAGCTAAAATTTCAAGAAGGCAAACTTCTTGGAGTAAATGAGATCTACGAAAAGGATGGGCTAGTAATCTAAATGAACCAATTATATGACCTTTCAAGAAAGCCCAGAATCCAAGTACTTATGCAATGTCATTATAACCTTGTAATACAAAATTGTGGGGTAAATAAAGCAATGGAACTCATATCAAGGGAATCTCTAAGGTTCTCCATCATAGACCTCATGGGCTGTTGCAACCTTTACCTATTCTACAAAGGCCATGGACTTCATCAAGGATCTACCAAGGTCTAATAATTATGGTGTCATTCTCGTTATTCTAAATAGACTCCAAAGATGGCACACTTCATTTCAACTACTAAGCAAATCATAGGTGCAATGAGTGCTCGATGTTTTCTCAAATACATCTTTAGGATTCATGAATTGCCTAATGATATTTTTAGTGATGGAGGTGAGATTTAATATGGAGCTCTTGAGACATTCTTTGCAAAATCCTTGGTGTTCAAGTACAGATGGAAAAATAGAATGAATGAATCAAGTCATAGAACAATATCTTTATTGCACCATCAAGTAGCTTTTAGCATTTTGTAGAGTTTGCCTATAACAACAGTAACCATACATCTTCCTAGCACGCTACCTTCTTTTCAAATTATGGAAAAAACCCAAGGATGTATGTACAACTTGGAAATCATGTTAAGAACCTAGCTTCCAAAGATAAGGCTAGTACCTCATGGATATTCAGCAAGAACTGAAGTAAGGAGTCCATACAACCCGAATTAAATATTAGTATTATGTCAATCCACATCATGTTCATAATCAATCCTACCACATTGGTTATAAAGTGTGGTTATTTTGAAATAATTCATAAAATTTAAGGTCTTGTGCAACGTTATACCATCAAAATGTTTGTTCCTTTCACCATCTTGGCTGATATTATTATATTCACCTTCTAGCTCTAGTTATCGAGTACAAAAACAATACTTCTAGTTGTTCATGTATCCATGCTCGAACCTTATCAAATTTCACCATTAAGGGGGGATCTATTCCTCCACCACCTACCTACTTTGATGGTCATGAAGAATTCAAACTCAAGCATGTACTATATTCAAGAATATCCCAAGGAATATTGGACTACCTTGATAATTAGAAAGATTTTGACATGAGTGATTGTACTTGGGAACCATTAGAAAACCTTCATAGAGCTACAATCAAGGTGGCAAAATTTCATAGGAAGAGATAGAGAACATAATTCTTCCTCATGGAACTTGTCCCTTGAGGTGGACATGATGTCATGAACATGAAGGAAACAATCTTGAACCTCACATTCCATGTCACCTTTTGTATCTCTTGCTTCTTTCAAACTTTAGAGAAGCTAATGCTTCCATCACTTCTACAACATGCCAAAAAACTAAGATCTACCATCTACTTCCTTGATTTTCACATCAAGAGGTCTTGATAAAGATTTTTGGTACCATTGATGACATAATAAATTCATAATTGCCCTTGAACATCTATATAAGGAGGGGCTGGCCACATACATCCTCAATCTTGTCAATGGTAGTCTCGGGAGCTTAAACAACCACAATCTCCAAAGCACTAATTTTCAAGATATTTCCTTATTCATAGCTCTCCTCATATTAGTCTAGTATTGTGGATAATGTGTCTTGATCTCTTATAATCTTGTAGTATGAGATCTTGTCTAGTTATTTCTTGTACTAAGTTCATTTCTTTGAAGGGAGTTCTTGTAAATTAAATCCCTCTTTTAATACCTACAATTTGGGGTTGTTGGATCTGTTGTATCTTGTCTAATCAATCAATTCATACCTATCAATCCCGGGTTGTGGGACTTCTTGTAATATTTCTATATTCGTTTATTATTTCCCTTGCAATGTGATCTTGTAACAAGAGCATATTTCCAAAATCTTGTTCATGTCTAGTTAGAGGACACAATCTAGTGCTTCCCTAAGATATGGTACTTTGGAGAAGTACATAGCAAGACATTTTGCATAGGGCTACTCATACGATGAAGGGATTGACCTTAATGAATCACTTGTTGGACTTCAAGGATCACTACTATACAAGTGACACTATTTTTGGTTGAATATAGGCAATGGTTATTCTATCACATGAATTTCAAGTCAATCTATGAAAGAGGAGGTACATGTGAGGCTTTCTATTTCAAATAAAAAGGTATCTTAGTTCAAGAAGGAATTATATGTGCAAAAGGAAGACCCTAGAGCATAGTACCATTGGATAGATAAGTATCTCTTGATAGGTTTCAAAAGATGTGCTCTTGATAAAAGCTTGTATTTTCTCAAGAGAGGAGGGATGACAATTGTGATTTTACTCTATGTAAATGACCTTGTGATTATAGGAAACGATGATGCTCTTCTTCAACAAATAAAAGATGCCTCAAGCTCAAAATTTGAAATCAAAATTATTGATATATTTCACTTGTGATGTGTGTGGACACATTAGGATTGTCACAAACTTTCTTCCCTCTTGAGCAGGTTTTTTCCCAAGCTTGTATATATGCATATAACCCTAATCGGTCACTGATCTTTGAACATTCACTTGGTAATGCACTCATGATTATGTGTTGTTCTATAAGCATCTTCTTCTTCTTATTCCTTTTGTTGTTTATGTGCTTCTGTAGAACTCAAACCTCAACAGTTGATATGAGAGCTTTCGTTCTACTATTCCAATGATGATGAAAGGAAATTCTAATGCCTTACCATTTCAAGAGTTAGTCTCTATTTTCTTTTAGGAAGATCAATCTAGGAAGAATAGGTCCATTATGCATGTTGTAGATCAAGCTTTCTTAGCTAGTCAGAAAAGCAGAGGTAAATGGAGCTCGTCTACAAGTAAGAACAAATCTGCTAATTCTCCATGGTTAAAAATGGAAAACAAAGACAGGAAGAAAAGAGAAAAGAAAAAAAAATTACAATTTCTATAAATGAAATGATCATTTCATAAATATTTATCCAAAACTAAAGAAGAAAGAGGTTGAAATGGTTAATGTAGAGGCCACTACACCTAAAATAGAGTTTGCTAATCTTGTGTAAATTAAGAATGGGTGTTTACTACATTTTGCAGCTATGACCCATCTTCTCAAGAATAATGTTTGTTTACTATAGACTTAGATGTTTGGTACTTTGATAGTGGGACAAACAAATTTATTACCTCAGAGTGTAGTTTCTTGAGTTCATTTGAGCTAGCCCCTACAGGGAATACTTTCAGATGCACTAAAAACTCCTCTTATCCTATAATAGGAGTTGGCAAGATTATTCTGACTACGATTGATGGTAGTTCTTGCACATTCTCAGATGCTTTGTTTGTACGAGGGATCAAGAAAAATCTATAGCCAGCTTCAGCATTATCCAAGATTGGTCTGGTTGGAAAATTTGTTGATGACAAATGTATAGTTTAGGATATGTCAAAGTGTGATTTTAGCATGTGCAGTTCAAGATTTTTAAGCTATCTCAGATGTAAAGATTTGGCACGCATACTTCAATCATTTGAATTTTGCTAGTTTGCTATGCCTATAGAAATCTAAAATGGTACCCAAACTTGAAACAGAAGGCTGTACTTTGGGAAGAATGAAGGGTTGCTCCTTCACAAAAGATGGCTTAGTATGAGCCATGGAAAATTTGTAGCTTTTTAACAACGATGTTTGTGGTCCTTTGGAGACACCTTGCAGGAACTACCTTTACTTTTTGAATTTAAGTGATGATTTTTCCAAGCATGCATGGATGTATCCAAGATTTTGGTTCCTAGCATCTTGAAATATTGCGTTTGATCCATGTCAAGTAGATCTTTAAGTGATCCTCCCTTAAGAAATCATTCTTTCTAAATGATAGATATTCTGACACTTTCTTATGCTTAGCCTATTCTCTATTAATCTAAATTTCTAATCTATACCACAATGTAATGCAATTCCTTCAGAATGAGTCATGATTTATATCCTACAATACACCCATCATAACTCCTCTTCATTTGGTAGAACAATTACTTTCCTAGTTGATTCATCTCCCTTTTCCCTGGCACAATTTTTTTTTCCTATCTTCAAAAGCCTTCAAAACATTCATTATGGCTTCAATTCACTATTGGTACCCCTTGCATCTCTAAAGAACATTCAATCTTTCCTCTAGATGACTTTATTCATATATGCAACATGTTTCATTCTAGAATAATCATACATATATCTTTCTACAAGATTACGTCATCCATCAAGGTTTCTTTCCTCATGACTCCGATGAATGAATGTCTTGAGCCTTTGAAACTTAACCACCAATTTGAAGCCCCTCATATCTCAAATATTTATTTAGTATTGTTCTTACAATCAACTCTAACCATATTTGATATTCCGACTATAATTCCTTGTACCTTGTCCCTTGTTTTGATGCCTCCGTTAATAGATCAGTTTGAAATCGGGTTTTCTCTTAGCCTTCTATTCCATGGTGAGTACCTCGAGTTGTTTTCCATGTTTGGTAGAATTTCACCTTGTCATCATCACATTCGGGGTACATCATGGAAACCTATCTTGAAATACAAAACTCTTGATACCTTCATATTCTTGTTTCTTTTGTCTCTATCACCTTTACCTTTTGCTCTTTATCTCTCATGGAGAAACTATGAATACAAACGTTTCTATCCCAGCATTTTACTTATTCCAAAGCTAACCAGGGACATGCATGTAACATACACACCTAGATACGTTAATTTGAAAGGATCCACTTTCTTTCCATAGAAGGCTTCTTAAGGGGTTGATGAGTGCATATCTAAAGTTGTTTCGTTCTTCATTTTCTATGGTTCAATGTATATGGCATCTATCGCACATTACTTGTACGTATGCCATATACATTGAACCATATAAGGAAATATACCCATATAAACGTAATGCTACATTTTATAGTTTTTTCGGCTATTTGGTCTCTCCCAACAATGTTTAACTATACCCAGCACCATTGTAAAATCTATATAAGCAAGGCCTATGTGAGGTTCTATATAAAACTTTCACACTAGTTAGACCTTCATCTATAATCTATCTAGATTTCCATCTATGCTACATATTAAGAGCGTGTAGGTGGAAAACACCATCGTTGTAGCTGCATTGCTCTTAACGATTTTGTTAATTTTACTTCTCTATGTTTAATTCTAAATACCTCTTAGTCTTTGTGAATGGGTGTTCCATTTTTTTATAATTTCTTCCATGATATTGGAGATCAAGAGGCTCTAAGTGGCATAGGATAAGAAACATAGTGGTTTTAATGCTAAGAAGAGACAATTTAAAGATGTGTGTCATCATGCACAACTAGGAGGCAAGATGGTTCATCAATAGGATTATAAAAGATTCTAAAAAAGGCATAAGTTTTTAAAAATCCATCTCTTTCCAATATCAAGGTATTTGGAAGTGAGTTTTATGTACATAATCCAAAGAGGGAGAGAATCAAGCTTCAACCAAAAGCATCAAATAGGCACAATAAGAATCCTTATAAACATTTTGAACATAAGGATAATAAGATCATTACAAGTCACAATCTTTTGTTTACGAGGAGCAGCCACATATAGTGTGGGAGGAAAAGAGAGATTCCACTTTATCATTAGGCAAATAGGTAATTTTGACTATGAAAATGGCAGAGGAACCACCTTCCTACATAAGAGAAGGGGTAATCATCTAAAGATGATGATTCTAAAAGTCACCAACCTACCATCACTCAAGTGGAAAAGCCATTTCCATGTTAGGAAAGGCATCTTTATGATTTTCAAACCCCGTCTCATAGTGACAACAAGAGGTTGAATATGGATCAAGGCATATAGAGGGAATATAGAAGCATAGATGGGCAAGTGTCCATAGTGTAAATACAACCTTGATGGCTGAGCTGATTGAGGAAAAAGCAAAGGCACAAAAAATGTGGAAGAGGATACCCATGTTCCAAATTGTAGGGCCCCGATGTAGAATGTATACGAAAATATTATGAAGAATGGAAATTGGGAGGTAGTTGATTGTAATAAGCCCAATGATAGTAAGATAAATCGATTCTAATGCTTTGTTAGAGGTTTTTCATTAATGTTTAGAATGAATCTTAATTTTATTATACGCATACACAAACTTTAGGGATTAAATTATTATATTTTCTCCCGAAACCTCATCTTCATCATGATTTGTAGTGAGAATTCGAACATAAAAATGAAAGAACTAGGAAAATTGTTGTATAAGAGAAAGGTAGAGTATGCATAATAGAATAAAGGTCTCTCTCTGAAAACCTTATTGATCATTCTTAGCTACCTTATTTAAGGCTATGAAATTAGTTCACTATAAAATAATGGCTTGATTTTATTCCCTCTCTAGAATTTCTAACTTATAGGGATTAATATTCATATTTTTAGGATGATTTGGATATAGATGATCTCTAATAACATTTTACAGATGGAAGAGCTGAACATTGTTTCACTCACAAGCACTTTTGAATTCCACACCATTTTTTCACTATAGGGCCCAAGAAAGCCTCCAATTAAATAAAGTGGAGTAGCCATCTTCATCAAGCTTCTTGGGAGATAAAAATTTCATTAACACTTCTAAAGGTTCCATTTGGACCAAGGAGAGAGCTCACCACAAGGTGGAAAATGAGGGAGAGTGTGAAATATACTCAATTCTCTACCAACAAGTGAGTGCAATCCACGGTACTCTAGATTTTAAGGGCAACATTATAAGGAGAAGCCATTGTGAGATATGGGACACTTATTGAACCTAAGTTCCAAGTTAGATGAGTTCTATGTGTGACCATTGATGGTAATAGATGATCTTTGTAAGCATAGCTACGAGCTTAGGTAGTGCATTAAAGTCGGGGCTGTTGGATGCCGTTGAAGGCAAAAAGTCCTTAGTTTTCTTGATATCAACCAAAGTGAAAAAATAGTCATTGCCTTTCGAGGAAATCATCTTCTGATTTTCATCATTAATGCTCTACTTCTTTTGAAAGCAATCATAATCAGACTCTCTATTTGACTTCATGCAAATAATTTATTTTATTAAATTGATGTAATGTTTTGTATGTTGACATGACATGTTCTTTTTCTTCATAGGTCTATGTTTACAATTTTGTTATTGTGATCATTAGGTTGATCATTGATTGTGAACCATCCATTGTAAACATTTTCCCTTCTATTTCTTTTATGACTCGTATGAGCTAGATCTCACTTGAATCCTTTATTTCACTTGAATCCTTAATGAAGAATCTTCTATGTTTGTATTGACCCTTACTGAAGAACCCTCTATGGTCCGTAATGAAGAATTGAAAAGTTCGTATTGATCCGTAATGAAAAACCCTCTATGGTCATACATGTAGCATACACATGTAGATACATTAATTTGAAAGGATCCACTTTTATTTTATAAAAGGCTTCTTAACGGGTTGATGCGTGCATATCCAAATTTTTTTTCTTTTCTGCATTTTCTATCGTTCCGTGGATATGGTATCTATCCCAGAGTACTTGCACATTTGCAAGTCAATGAACATTGGCCTAACACACTATACAAAGTACATATTCTCTGTTTTCATCACCTAGTTTTCTTGGAATATCTATGAGATAACGTTCCTTTTTAATAAATCGATCACATCGGTATTGAGGAAAACCCTCGGAGAAATACTATATTCCCCCTCTAAAAGCCATAAAAGTCGTTATGAAGTCTCTAGTCTCCTTTTCTCTTTGAGTCTTGAATGTTTTGAACAAATACAAAATCACTTAGATTTCTTGCTTTCTAAAGAATATCCATAGTTAGATATAATCAATAGTCAACCCTCAATTGACCACAAATGATCCATGGAACTCTAATTTGTAGGGCGCACATTATGAGGAGAAGGTATTGTGTGATCTTGAGCATTTGTGGAACTCTACATTACATGTTAGATGAGGACTCTGTGTGACCGTTGATGGTAATATGTGATCTTTATGAGCCTCACCATGAGATTCATCATGGCATCAGAGGTCTCATGTAGGTCTGGTGGATTAGGGTCTAGGGCTAGTGTTCCAAGGAGGACCTTATAATTTGCAAGGCAAAGACCATTTTGAGATCAGAAAATTTGATGGCACAAACTTTGCTCTATGGAAAAATCAGATTAAAGATGCGCTGATTCAAAGGAGGCAATGGAAGCCAATAGATGGATTATCAAAGAAGCATGCCAACATGGATGAAGATGATTGAGATGCGTTGGATGAAATGTCTAGGTATACCATTTGATTGCACCTCACAGATAATGTTTACCTTACAATATTGGATTGTAAGAGTGTAGAGGATCTTTGGAATAAGTTATGCATTACACATGAAAAAGAAACGACATCAAATAACATGTATATGATGATAAAGTTATATGAACTTTGCATGAAGGACACAGATAGTGTGGCTGCTTATCTAATTGATTTTGATGCTATATTCTTCTAGTTACACGCTTAGAAAATGGAGATGGATAATGAAATGAAAGTATTCTTGTTGTTATGCACGTTGCCATCATCATGGGATACATTTTGCATAGCTATTAGCACTAGTGCACCTAGTGGTAAATTGGTCTATGATGACATATGTGGAGCACTCTTGAGTGAGGAGACTTGTAGAAAATCTATTGTTGGCACTCAGAGTGGAAATTGTTTATAATGCTCATGATTCTTACCAAGGAAAGAATCAGCAACGTGGCAAGGGCATCAACAAGGAAAAGAATGGTCAATAGAATAAGAGTAGAAGTAAATCAAGGAAGATGGATATCAAATTCCATTATTTTCATAAGAAAGGATACATGAAAAAATAATGCTACATGTAAAATAATGCCAAAGGAAAAGGGTCAAATATTGACGGGCATGTTGAATAGTTGCTTGCAACATCTGCTTCAATCATGAAGGTTAAAGAAATCAATGCTATTTTGATGATGTTGATGTGTTGAAACTCAACACTAATGTGCCTAATGAGGCTCTTATGGTTGATTCTCTTTCCCACATGTGGCTACTAGATTTTGGTGCTTCTTTCCATGTGACACCACAAAGAGAATGGTTCTCTACTTATGCAGCAAAGTCTCTTGGTAGTGTGAGACTTGGTGATTGTTGCTTGTGTTATGTTGTTAGGTTTGAAGATAAAGTTGTGTAGTTCATTGATGGTTCAAAATTTACTATGCATAATGTACACCATATACCTCAATTATCACATAGATTTATGCCAGTTGATCAACTTGATGAACATCGTTACAAGGTGGTTTTCTATGCTCTCTCCTTTTGCATATCAATAGGCAATATGGTTATTGCAAAAGGAAGAAAAGTTGGCTCACTTTATCCTTTATTTGTATCATAGAAAGAGCACTTGATAGTTGTTACTCAACAGCCTATGGCTTGTATTTGGCATGGCTCTTTGGCCCACCTATCTCGTAGTGGAATGGAAAATCTTTCTCATTTTAACTACTTACCTGTGTTATCTAGACTCTTCAATTCTGTCTTTAAATATCCTTCATATAGGTCTATGTGGTCCAGTGCCCACAAGGTCATAAGGTGGTTTTCTTTACTTTGTCACTTTCATAGATGACGCTACTTGAGAAATCTGGGTATATCCTATCAAATCAAAGGATGAGGTATTTCCTACCTTTACAAAATGGCTTGCTTCAGTTGAGTCTTAACAAAGGAACTAAGCTCAAAGCTTTACATTCAGATAATGGGGGTGAGTATACCTCACATGAATTCAGTCTTTTTTGTCAATTTAGAGGAATTCATCGAGATTTTAGAGCTCCTTATACCCTAGTACAAAATGGTGTAGTTCAAAAGATGAATAGAACTATTCAAGATAGAGTAATTTTTATGTTGCATCTTGCAAACCTTTCACAATGCTTTTGGGCATAAGTAGTACTGATTGTAGTTCACATGATTACCCTTTCACCTAGTATTGCCAAAGTTTTGAAAGTGACATGAGTTATGGATAGGGAAGCCACCATATTATGATCATCTTCGAGTTTTTGGGTGTCAAGCATATGTTCATATACCCAAGAATCTTAGACAAAAGCTTGACCATAACTCAAACAAATGCATTTTTCTTGGATATGATTGCAAAGGAAAATTTGGATATTGCTTATGGGATCCTGAAACACGGTTAGTGATCATAAGTAGTGATATTATTTTCAATGAGTCTAAGATGCATAAACATCCGATTAAGGAGGTTGAAGTGAGAAGAGTAGTGTTTTGAGGATACTAGTCCTCGGTTAGCATGAAGAGAATGTTGCACATAGGTCTTTTCAAGAGAATGTTTGATCGTATCTGTTTGCAAATGTTGTTGTTCAGCAACCACTGACATGCGTTACACGCGTCTCACATCCACTTGATGGATATGTTCTAGCTTAAGATTTTCTTATGCTAATATATGTTGGTGAGCCTTCTTGCTACAAAGAGGCCATGTAGACAAAGGATCATGTTAAGTGGGAGTGTGCCAAGAAGAGTGAGTTGGATTCTATTCACAAGAATGGTACTTTAGATTTAGTACCTTTGCCAAAGGACAGATAGCTTTACCATGTAAATGGGTATATAAGCTGAAATTAACATTAGGTAGTGCTTCTCCGGAGTTTAAAGCACCACTTGTTGCAAAGGTTTTTAAGCAACAACATGGTGTTGATTTCAAGGAAATCTTCTTTATAGTGGTCAAGATAACTACACTTCAAATGTTTCTTGGATTCTTTACAATGGAGGACTTGGAGCTAGTCCAAATGGATATGAAAATTTCTTTCTTGCATGGAGATTTTACAAATGAGATCTATATGGAACAAACACAGGTTATATAGTACGTGGCAAAGAAAGTCTAGTTGCTAAGGAACATCTTGTATGGACTTAAACAATACCCTAGACAATGGTACCAAAACATTTATGCTTTTATGATGTCTCAAGGCTATTATTGAAGAATTGTGGATCATTGTCTCTACAGAAAGAGAGGTCAGATGGTAGCTTGATATGCTTCATACTTTATGTCGATCATATGCTGAGTGCTAGGAGAGTCCATTGAGATGCATCGCTATCAAAACAATTCAAAAGCTTTATGAAGCACATGCTAGATTTGAATTACTCTTATGCAAGGGCTCCTTTGTTCTCGAAAATGGAATCCATGTAATTCAAATAATGAGCTTCCAAGCCTCCTTGTACTATATGTTTCTTGTAAGTGTTTCCATCCCCAACCATATATACAAATAGATACTTACATACGCACATATGTACACACAGACACTCATACATACACACACACACACACACACACACACACACACACACATATATATATATATATATATATATATATATATATATATATATATATATATATATATATATATATATATATATATATATATATATGTGTGTGTGTGTGTGTGTGTATATATATATGTGTGTGTGTGTGTGTATATATATATATATATATATATATATATATGTGTGTGTGTGTGTGTGAGTGTGTGTGTGTGTGTCTGTGTGTGTGCATGTAGTTTTAAATATGTATAAAGACACACACACACACATACACACACACACACACACACACACACATATATATATATATATATATATATATATATATATATATATATATATATATATATATATATATATATATATATATATATGTATGTATGTATGTATGTATGTATGTATGTATGTATGCATGCATGCATGCATGTATGTATATATATATATATATATATATATATATATATATATATATATATATATATATATATATATATATATATATATATATATATATATATATATATATATATATATATATATATATATATATATATATATATATATATACACACACACACACATACAAACATGTGTGTGTGCTCCGTGCATCTGTATGTGTTGTGTATATTTTTATGTATATATATGCATGTATCTGTGTGTACTTCATATGCATGTGTTGTATGTATATGGGTGTGCATTCATGTGTGCATACATCTATGTGTGTGTATATATGTGTGCATGCATGCACATATTTGTTTTTGCATGTTTGTGTATGTGTGGATGTATGTGTGTATATGCATCATATGCATGTGTGTAATGTGTATGCATATGCCTCTGTGTGTATGCATATGCATATGTAGGTGTATGCATGTCTCTCTATGAGTGCGTGCATTTATGTATATTTGTGAGCATGCATGTGTGTGTGTGTGTGTTTGTATTTCTATGTATGTGGATGTATTTCAATGTATGTGTGCATATGAATGCATGTGTGTGTATCCATACATGTGTGTATATGCATTTTTGTGTATGTGTGCATACATACATTCATATGTATGTATTTGTGTGTTTCTGTATGTATGTGTATGTGTGCATGTGTATGCATGTGTATATGTATGCATGTGTATGTGTATGCATTTTTTGTGTATGTGTGTATGCGTGTATGTGTCCATGTGAATGCATATGCACATCTTTTTATGTTTATATATGTGTGCAAGAATGTATGTGCATGTGTGTGCGTGTGTGTGTGTGTCTTTATGTCTATTTGTAATAGGCCTCTTTTCTAGTGAAATAATTCATTTTGAACTTTGTGAATTTCATTGTGGGGATAATGCTTAGAATGAATAATTAGGTCATTTTATGCATATAGGAAAAATTTTGGGTTGACAAGTTTCATTTTCTCTCTCTAAACGTTATTTGCATCATGTTTTCTAGTCAAATTTTGGAGGTGAAGATGAAAAAATTAAGAAAAACTCTGTATGAGAGAAAGGTAGAGCAAGTATAGGAGAATAAAAGTGCCTGAGTGAAATTCTTGTGAATCATGTTTTAAGTACCTCATTCTGGGTCCTACATTTAGTTCATTGTAAGAAAATGCCTTGTCTTTAGTCTCTCTAGAATTTTGAAACTTGCAGGGCTCAAAAGTGGCATTTGGAGGTGGATTTGGACCTCAAACGTCTCAACACTATTGTGCAGATCATGAAATTGAATAAAAGTGCCTCTCACAAGCTTAAGCTAATTCCTCACTGTTTTTGAGTTACACGGCTTATCTAAATCTATTCAAATCCGTGATTCAGATGCTCACGTGTCACCATGTCTAATTATGGATGTTTTCAGATATGTCTTCTTGGTATTTTCTTCTATTTTTGAAATGTACACTAAAGAAAGAAAGAACACTACGATCGCATGGCTTTTTGCGAAAGTTTTGGAGCAATTCGACTTTTTCTAAACTTTGATATGAAGAGATGTGTGCATCAACACAAAGGACACACAGGAATCTGATAATTACCTTGTGATTGAGAGTGTGATTGAGAGTGAGAGTGAGAGTGAGAGTGTAATTGAGAGTGCGAGTGTGAATGCTATTGTGATAGCTCGAGGGTGGTCGGGAGATAGAGGCTTTGTCAAGAAGCTATTGTCCAAAGTTATTGTAACCATTGATTCACATCTATAATATCAGAATTCTTCCTTCTCTGCATCATATTTGTTTCTACTCTTCCGCATCAGATTTTCTTTTACCTTGTGCAATCTCTGCGTTCTTCTCTCCACTCTTATTTTTGAGTGATCGAAAAATTATGATTGGGGATAGATTGTGATTGAGGAAATGGAACAAGTGGTATCAGAGCAGAATCAATCCTCACGAACGATGGAAGGTCTAACACAAAAGATTCGTGAACAAGAGGAGCTTATTCAGAAGCTTCTTGGTGAATTGCGCAAAGAACGAGGCGGAAAGCAACCAGAAGGAGCAAAAAAATTGTTTGCAGAGCTGAACAATGAAGTAGATGACGGTGCGGGAACATCTAGTGTACCTCACGAAAAACAAAAACGCAATTATGAAGATATGGAACCAGGTGAGTTTTCCCTTAACCAAGTCTTCAAGAACGCAAAGTTGAATGTTTTTGATGGTGAGAAGGAGAGTGGCAAAGATCTTGAGGCATGGATTGAAGAACTGGAGGATTTGTTTGATCTTTGACAATTTAGTGAAGAGTCCAAGGCAAAAGTTGGGATCCTGCACCTGCGTGGGATCGCGAAGCTATGGTGGAAGTCATATATGCAGACTCGAACGCGTTCTCATCCAGTTCTATGGAAGGAATTTAGAGAACAAGCTGAAAAACGCTATTGTTCTCCACACTACCATATGGAGAAGAAGAAGATGGAGTTCTACAATTTCCGACAACACAAAAGTAATAAGCATAGCTTATTTGTTGATGAGTACAAAGAGAAGTTCCTACGTCTTCATAAATATGCATTAGAGGTTAGTGGTAACGCTTCATGAGGAACTTCGCTATCAAGTCAAGGGATCTGGATGCATTGATTTTCTTGATGCTATTGCGATGGCCGAGAACTTTGAGAAAATGGAGAAGTTCAATTCGTAGAAGCCAAATAGAAGCAGATTCATTGCAACAGGACATAGGCCACAAACACCTATTGCAATGAACATGAACAATTCAAATAAACCTCCATCTTCTAATAACCAAGGTAAGACATCATGAATCTCACAACACCCATAAGGTTGAGCTTCCACTAAGATGTGACTCACTATCACATGGAGTACTTTCAATGGATGCATGTGCCCAATCCTAGCACCTTTGACAAGCATAAGATGTCCCAAATACCATTGAAAATGATGTTCACTATGCGATATATGACAACCACTATCCTACAAATGATGATGTTAGAATCACAAGGAATGAAGGCACATAACACACATGTCTAACTCTAGTTGATGTCCTACTAGGTAGCGTAAGGCATATATCTCCTACACCCTAATATCAAATCTGAGTTTCAGCATCACTATCAATATCAATCTCTAAGAAGCTTTTTCCTCAATGTCACTCTTGTAATCATCATCTTCATCATGAGATCTTGATCTTTTGAATTCAATTCATCATCAATTTCATAGTCGACCTGCAAAAAAATCTCATCTTGGCAAAACCATTAGTAGCATTACTATTAGCAAAAATCAATATTCCAAATAACATAATATTGACTTGAATAAACGAAATCCTCAAAGAAAAATAGCATTGATCCTAAACGTATGCCCATGTTTCAAGGAGACAGATTGGAGTCGTGGTAGTTCTGATGTGAATCAACGCACATAAACTAGGACTAAGAATGTTCTGAAATATAAATTCTTGTAAGTCATGCATATTCTTAAGAAACTGAGCAAAATTTGGTTAACAATTTCCCATTTATTTCGCTTTGATACAAACAATATGTAACATTGAAAGTCCTTGCGATAGTGGTGATCTACAAGAATAAAATTCAATGCAATATCATTAAAGGCAACCATAACATTTCCATCGGGTCACACAAAGAAAGTGGAACAAATCTTTGTCCGCAATCCGGACAATTGACAAGCAAATTTTTAGCTTAATCTGTTATGCGCAAAACAAGTATACATAATTTTTTACATCTCTTTAGCTTGAAAGAGAGAAGAAAATAAAGTAAAATGCACCAACCGCGGAAATTGCATATTAAGCATATATCTAAATGCGACGCAGCACTATATGAAATAAAACAAGCCACCAAATGTACTTATCATTTTAGGGCACGTAGTTCCGCTTCATATTTCTGTAGCTGCGTTGTTTGATTTTGAGGGAAATTCAATCTCGTTCGCTTTGAGTATGCGCATCCACATGACTATATCAATGCTCTGTTTTCTCGAAACTTTTTGCCAATTGTGCGTTCCAAAATTTATGGACAGAAGCACTTCCCAATTCGTATCTTCAGAAACTCATCAGCAACCCAATATAATATATCTCCCGGATGGTAGCCAGCAATTCCTCCGCTCTTTGCATACATATTCTTCAGCAAAGCAAATCAACCGTCCTCCACGTATATCTCCGTGGATAAAATGAGAGGTCAAATCTCTCTCTCTTTCTCTCTCTCTCTCTCTCATCTTTTCTTCCGTGTCGTTGTAGCACGATGGTTTAGGTACATCTAATATGATGATTCGTTAGCGCAACCGAAACCTGTTTGCTACGATGTAGAGCACACATATCTGTTTTCAATCAGTTTCGGCGACCCTCTTACTATGCATGACCTGCGTTTATGCACGCTCATCCTCGACTTTAGAAGAGTATACGTGATCGATTTTCCTTCAGCTGCTATGTTCAGAAGAATAGAGGAACTACTTTACTGAGCTTTTCTTTACTCTTTTGTCTGGATCCTATGATCGCCACCATACTCCAATCGAATACCATAGATCCCATGGAGTTGATAGATGCAGAAAGCTATAACTATGGAGAAGATGATGACGTCTATCTGATTAGGTTCTCAATGATGTCAAACAATCACGCAACACGCGCGCACTCAAGCTAATGCAACCTTCGATTTTAAATCACTTTTTCCATTGCGTTATTTTTATCTTTGCACGAGTTTTGCGGTTTTCTTTGTTTTTGGCGTTTCTTTTTCTCATCTGTTCGTCTATTTTTGGCACGGTTGCTTCTCATCCATCGCCTTTATTTTTTTCGTGTCTTACATTAAATCCTTATAGTGCTTTTATGTATTTAGTTTCTATTATACGTTCACACTATTTGTAATGCGCTTTAAATTTTTCATTGGTTCCATTACTTCTGTTGAAGGATATATTTGATTTGACACTAGGAATTTTTATGTTCACATGGATAAATGAGTAAACATTCACACATATTTTATGCACATCAATACTCTGAATCATCACATGTAGCACATCGCTCAATACACAAATACAGTCATCGACATTCACATAGGCTTACACTCAATATTATTAGAGCACACATGTACACATTCATGAACTCACAAGGAATTTTATATCGATCACTCACATTCACACACTACAGCCAAGAATGAAATATTTCAACATGCCGTTGTGTGAGGTTTCTCAAAAGTGTGCAGATACCACACCAAAACATTATCCTTGTATATTTATACAAAATACATTAATATTCGAAAATTTGAAAATAAAGGTCGAGTCAAACCATTATAGCCATACAAAGTCCTAAACGGAGTCATTTTTATAGATACATGCCATGCTCTATTGTATGCAAAATCTACCTAGGGTAAATATCCACTTCAATTATCCTGTGTTTTGTTCACATGTATACACAACATATCTTCAAGTACCTGATTAACCCTCTCCATTTTTTCCATCTATACGCAACATATATAATGGGTTATATTACATTCTTCCCCTCTTTGAAGAACTCTATCCTCAGAGTTGGAAGAAGATGTACTATCATAATCGATTACGAAATCTAACTCTATGTGTGAAAAAGAAAACATTCATGAAATCATAATTACAGAAGTCCTTAGGAAAGAATTAGCCATCATGCAATGTAAAGTAGAGTTAGGTCACTTATTTTTCTCATTCCCCAAATAAATTTGCTTTGCTTTTTCGTTGCTTTCCACCTTGATAGTTGCGTAAGTCTTTAACAAGATTTTGAATAGACTCCTCTTTCTCTTCTATCTTCTTGTTCAAACCTTGCATTTCTAGTCTAGGGATCCAACTCTACTCTCATACCACTTGTAGTGTTCCTCCAATTACTCAGAAAAGAAAAAGAAATACATCAGAACATAAAATTATTACTCAAAACGAAAATAATTAAGAGAATAAAATCTACTGAAATAAAACTTATCTTATGAATCTCATGTTTTAAAATTCCATGTACAAGTAATAGCTTCCAGATGAAACCTCAACCTTCTTGATACAATAGCTTTTGGATGTAGCATCATCCTTCTTGATATATAGAGGCTTCGTCAAGAAGCTTCATCAAGAAGCTATTTTCCAAAGCTAATAGGATGATGCTACATCCAAAAGCTAGTGTATCAAGAAGGTTGAGGTTTCATCTGGAAGCTATTACTTGTACATGGAATTTTAAAACATGAGATTCATAAGATAAGTTTATTTCAGTAGCTTTTATTCTCTTAATTATTTTCTTTTTGAGTTATAATTTTATCTTAGGATGTATTTCTTTTTTTTGAGTAATTGGAGGAATGCTACATTAAGTAAGCACGAAGTGGAATGTTTGAAACATGGCACTTATGTGATTGACATGACAACATTCAAACAAAGAGCTTTACAAGAACATATGAATGAATATGATATTATTGGCAATATGTTATATAGGTGAGGCAAGGATGAATTTCCTTGCTTATGTGTATGTAGATGATTATTTTCCATTCTTAGAAGTTGCACACTTCAAAGTTTTAGGTAGACGATTTTAGTAGAACTGACCATTTATATGATTTTATTTTCTTTATTGTGGGGTTCCATTCTTTGTGTGGATGCAAAAGCATTTGTTCACAGGCTCGATACATGTCAAAATGTAAAATATCCATTTAATAGAGATGAAATGCCTCATAAGCTAATGATGGTAGGATGCACATTTTGCAAGTGGGGAGTAGATTTAATTGATCCTATAAGCCTAGCTTCCAAAGGTTCTCATGTTCAGTTCATTATTTTTGTTGTGGATTATCTCCCCAAATGGTTTGAGGCATGTGCTACCATAAAACCTCATGCTCAAATGATGGTAAGATTTTAATTTGAGAAAGCCGTTACTAGATTTGGCCTTCTTATTAAGATAAGTGGTGACTCAGGTACTCAGTTTTTGAATTCTATTCTGGAGGCATTACTAAACAAATTTATCATTTTCCACAAGAAGTCAGCTTCGTAGCATCCATCGCCCAATGATCAAGCTAAGGGTTTCATTAAAGTGCTATGCATTGTTCTTAACAAACTCGTTAATAATGGATGCTGAGATTGGGATAGGAAAATACACCAAGTAGTTTGGAATAAATGATTAGGTTACAAGATTGCACATGGAGCAAGTCCATTCAACTTAGTATATGGACAACATGGCGTTTTGCACATTGACATCTTAGTTCTGAATCTTAAGTTATCACAAGAATATGAGTGGCATGATCAATAGCAATCTTCATTGATAGATAAGTTTGATGTAATACAAGAAACATGCCTACAACTATCTTGGGCATTTATGCTCACAGAAATTACTAGAAAACATATTTTAGTGCCCACATAAAGGATACTCAATCACATGAAGTGATCTTTTGCTTCTCTATACACTTAAGAGACATGCAAAGAAATTCTAGAAGAGAGGGCATTGACCCTATGTAATACATTGCATATTGCCTATTGGTGACATCCAACTAGCCACACTTGAAGGTGAGAATTTTCCCAATTATATCAATGGATATATAGTTAAAATCCACAAGAGTCTTTCCCTATAGAAGTGCTCAAAGAATTGCAAGTAGCCTTGAAAAGAAAAGAACAAGAATGATACATTAGGGATTATGCTCAAGTAAAGATCTTAAAGTATCCATAAACATCATCTACTCTTCAAAAAAGTAGTTGAGAACATGCACTCTTCTACACCTAAAGAGATTCCTTATTGTCACTTATTCACTTATTCAACCACAAAACAATACCATGGCTATGTGCCAAGTTCAATTTGGAGTCACGCCAACAAGATTGATGATATTGAATAGTTGTTGAACTAGGGCACTCTGCTCAAGACATGATCAAATTTCTCATAGACATGAGTGCCTATAGCCAATGATATTTTTCTATCTCTCTTTCAAACACTTAAGGTTGACAAGCGTACTTGAAAGGCTTAGGTGGAACTCAAACGCCATGCATTGAGGATCGACATGATTTTGGTGCCATTGCAAATCTATAATCAAGAGCTCTCTTTCAACACTCAAAATTTTGTAGGCCGATGCAAAAATGTATCCTGTAGTCACCTTTGCAATCCATAGTGAGAAGTTGTCATTTCATGTTCTAGACTAATGTGGGAAATATACTCATCCAAATGATACATTGTAACTTTCTATCGAGTCCTAATGATATATATAGCTTTTTATGAGCTTCTAGACCACGAGCAAAACCTGGAATAGAGTCCACCACAACTTGCAAAGTACAAAAAGCTAGTTGGTTAGCTGCAAACATAGGACAACTTGTGTTCATAAGGGAATATCTCCCAATCCATATATCCAAAGGGATGAGTTTTGGTACTTGGATGCATGAGAAGTTACAAAGAAAGTGTAAGATCTCTTTCTAAATTACCTTTACGACTCCTAAGTATCTCCTTGACTTAGAGTCATCATAAAATTTTATAAGTTTTCTAGTAGTCATTTATTCTTGTCCATCAAGATGGCAAGAAAACTCAATGATTGAATTTCTTCTTGTGCCTAGTTTTACTAAGCTTGACATCTAGCATACTTAATGTAACTCTCTAGTAAGTATGTGATACTTAAATATCACATTGGGAAAGAAACTACTATTTACTCGATTTGCAAGGTTGTAGTTGGAATAATGTTGCAACGAACTAGTTTTTTGTCTTCCCAAATGTCAAACTTGAGCTTTAAAAAGTAAGGTAATTACTATGAAAGTACATTCATTCATCTACTTAGAAAATAAATATTCCCTTATATGTACCAGTGCATGTGCTTACATGCATGTGTTGACATGTGTTTCTATGTCTTTAACTAACTCAAGCGTTTCTCATGCTTTCCATGTATGTACTTCATGCATCTATGCACAAAAAAGATAGTAACTTTACTTCCTTTAAAGATATGAAAATGCTAGTGCACATGCTTGAGTGCATCTAGAACATTTTTTTGACAAGTAGGAAGCTTGTGTAGTGTGTTGTAAGCATTCTTTTGGAAGGAGGAATGCACAAGCAATCATTCATTTCCCTGCATGAAGTGGAAGCAGTGATTAATAGATGCAAGCAAGTGATTGATGTGTTTTCCAATACATCTATGCTCTCTTGTTTTTCCTTTCATTAATTTCTTAAAATTTGCATAAACATTATAAAAAGATGAAGTCTTGTACCATGAATTCATGATAATTAGATGCAACCCTTATGAAAGCAAAAAGAAAAGAAAGTATTGAAATCAAACATGAGCATGGAAAATACCTAGCTTGGATAGATAGCTACCTCCTTCCACTTATCCTGCATGGATTCTCCATAAAACTTGCATTCACAAGATCCATCTTGGGCTTGAGGAATCACCTTTTCTTTGCTAATCATGGCATCCGAGGATGTTAATATGGTTACATATTATGCCTTGAATGCATGGCATCATCACTTTCATTCTCAAGAATAGTAGCTTTTGCCAAAGCTAGTTGGAAGTGGGTAGCACATGCGACCTTCATCACAAGGATGTCCCCCGTTTGATTCTTCACTAACATTTTGCTGCACGTTGAATTCATATCAGATATTCATGTCATTTATATATGAGTATAAACACATTCGCAAGTTAGTGAGAGGTAACTTAAATAGCATGCTGCGGTCGAAGATTCAGCATCTTGTGTTCGATCACTGTGCTCAGATCTCTAATGTTGCCGGATCAACCTCCGGATGTTCTGCGAGTTTTAAAAGAGAACTTTCTCTTTGTTACGAAGTTTATGACAGCTGCAACAACTTTTTGCTTTAAACTCCAAAAAAAAAAAAGAGCTTGTCATCGTGGATATATAACAAGATTCGTGAACTGCTGCTCTATAATCACTACCCAAAAAATAATTTTTGTATGGATCTATGTATGTATATATGTTTGTATGTATGTACTTGTGTGTATATGTGAAATATATGTACATATGTATATATGTATGTGTATGTACATATGTATGTATCTGTCTGTGTGTATGTATGTATCTATCTATATATATATGTATGTATGTAATGAAAGCATATATGTAATGTATTTATATATGTACGTATGTACGTACGTTACATACATACATATATGTACATATGTAATGTATTTATATATGTATGTATGTAACGTACGTATGTATGTATCTATATAGGTATGTATGAAATGAAAGCATGTATGTACATATGTAATGTATTACATATATGTCTGTATGTACCGTACGTATATATGTAATCGAAAGATTCTTACCTAAATCTAAATTTGAAACTATACACGCTTGCAAAATCAAACAGAAAATAATAATATGTTTACTTGACAGTGTACATATGTGTATGTGGATGTGTGTATGTCTGTGTAAGTATGTGTGTGTGCATTTGTGTGTTTAAGTATGTATGTGCATGCATATATATATATATATATATATATATATATATATATATATATATATATATATATATATATATATATATATATATATATATATATATATATATATATATACAGATGTGTGTGTGTGCGCGCCCTCATGTAAGAATTTTTCAACAAAAAAAAAACAAGAAAGACCATTTTTGAGGTGTGAGATGATCATGGAAAGGGATATGTCACTATACACTAATATATCCTACTACTATGATAGCATAATTATGTCAAGTGAGCTGCATGAGTTTCAAAAGATAACTGGTTTTGTTAGGGTTTAGAAAAATAGTTAAAATTGAGGTTAAATGTAACACACAAAAGTCACTTGATCAATCGATTGATTATGCATAGGGATCGATTGAATAATGGTACACTTTATAAATACCGGTAAAATATTCAAGACATGCAAGAATCTTACGTTCAAACGAAAAAGAAAATATGTAGCACACAAACTTAATATTAGGATAAAAACGCTTTTGGAGATACAAGCGTATGATGAAATATATTTATCAAACAAATAATTTGAAATTTAAAAGAATCAAAGAAAAATGTTTATTCCGGGTAAATATAATGTCTAGCATACATTTGATCTTATGAAAAGAGTTAGGTAAATTATTTCATAATGAGCTATTACATGCTATGTATTTATTAGTTCCATTTTTTTATGCTGATATATCTCATCTCAGAAGTGATGTGTGTGAACACACTTAGGACTATTGGGGTACATTTTTTCCCCCTTTAGGAGGATCTTTCCTCATATTTGTACATACACCTATAATTCTAATGCGCTAACTATCTTTTGTACATTCACTTAGTGATACATTTAGTGTTACGATCCAAGCTTATTCTTCTTCCTCATGTTGTTTGTGTACTTTCTTTTTTTTTTTTGAACATCAACAATTGGTATCAGGGTAGGTCATTGTTTTCCATAGGGCATCATTGACACCCTCGTAGCGATAGGAATAGAATTGCATCGAAATTTGGTGACAATATTTAGGGTCATTAGCACTCCAAAACAACCTCATTATGTGGTATTAAAATTTTGATTTGAGCTCGTTCTGGTCTCTAAATGCACTATCATAGTGAGTATGCAAACAATTTTTTCTATTTGTGCCAAACATATTTATAGTTTTTAATTCTTCAATACAAGCAACTCAAAGTTTATGATAGATCTAGCAGATCTTGATTTCGTATTTTTGTTCAATTGGTTTTAGAAATTGTCATTTTTTAAAATCATTGTATAATCACTAGCCATGGTTGAAAGCAATGACGTATTTGATATTTTGGTTATTGAGGATAAGTTGGATGGCTATAACTACCCATTGTGGACATACATGATGCATCATGAATTGGTGATAAAGGACTTACGGAATATCATGGAGGGTTCTGAAATACATCCTCTTACACCTGTGAATGTTGTGATAATATGTGATCTAGTCCTAGTATAGTTCCTATTGCACCTACCGCATAGAAACGTTTTTGGGATGGTAGAGATGCGTGAGCACATGCATTGATATCTTTGTTTGTCAAACATGCCATTATTGCTCACATTTTCTCATGCAAAACAATTGAAAATGTGTGGGATACTCACCATACTATACTATGCAATAAATGGCGCTTGTGTTTCTTACCTTCAAAACAGTTGGAGACTGAAGATATGAATGAGGGGGATTCAATATACATTTTTTGACAAAGATCAAGGATTTGAAAAAGCAGTTGATTTTTGTCGATGAAATCTTACAAGATAGTGTTCTTAATGGTCTTCCCAATTCTTATGAAAGTTTTGCTTCTACTCTTCATTTGATGATGAAAGGCAATCTCAATGCCTTAACTTTTGAGGAGGTAGTCTTTGTTTTGTTGCAAGAAGACCAATCAAGAGAAAAACAAGTCAATAATGCATGAAGAAGATTAAAGACTACAAGAAAATAGGAAAAAAATAGTTTTTCAAATATTGTAAGGAAAATGCCAAACATATTACCTTGCAACATAGTTTCTTCACTTCACTCAAGTCTACCCCTATAGGGAATACTATCACATGAGCAAACAAATTTTCTTATCCTATCATGAAAAAAGTATTATCAAATTTAGTACTAGCCAAAATTGACTTGGTTGTTAAATTGGTTGATGATAGGTGCATATTTCGTGATCTCTCAAACATTGATAATAATATTGCTTCCAAAATTTTATGTCATGCATTGTATTAGATCATAGATTATGTGAAATATGAGAATGATTCATCATGTGTAGTTCATGATTTTGAGGCTATTCCAAATGCAAAACTTTTTCATGCACCCTTTGTTCATTTGAATTTTTCTAGTTTGTTTTACCTATAAAAATCTAAAATGGTGTCATCTTTATCCAAACTTGTGGAACCTTCTAACCATCTCTATGAGGGTTGTATTCTGGGTACAATGGAGCATTGTTCCTTCCCCAAAAATGGTTAAGTTAGAGTTGCACATAATTTGTAGCTTGTTCATAGTGATGTTTGTGGTCCTACGTAGACAACTTCATTTGGGAATTACCTATACTTCATGAATTTCATTGATGAATTTTTTAGGCATGCATTGTTTTATTAATTCAAAGTGAAGGCTGACCAGTTTATGTGCTTGAAACATTTCCTAATTATGGATGAACATCTTTCAACATGTAAAATGGGCACCCTCCATTCTAATCAAGGGGGAGAACTTATATCTTTTGAGGTTAATTCATTTCTAGATGAGGGTTTTATAGTGGGATGAAACCTTGGTTTATAGTTCCATATACACATCAACAAAATGGATTTGCTAAGAGAAAAAATAGTTCTCTCATGGAAATGGGAAGGTGTATGGTCAAAAGTAAAGCTTTACCACATAGCTCCTTAAGAGAATGGATGTTTCAAAATTGCTTGGAGTTCAAGGTTGTTTTGGAGTTGCTCGAGCTCTCTTGAGAAAAATGAAATATTCCCCAAGTATTATCATACTTGCACTTTGACTGCCACATGCATGCAACTTCTCCTAATTGCCCTCTCATTGAAACAATGAGAATGTCTACTAACCTTCTCTATCAATCGTGCAGGTGGACCATGAATGGGTATTTGATAGAGGCCACATAACTCTACAAGCTACTTAGTCGGTGGCAATTCAATAAGCAAGTTTCCCATATCGACTGCTAGTTGATTTGTCCCCCCCTACGAACTAGTGCCTGCTATATCAGTAATGAGAGCAATGGTAATTTTTAATGGCTTATTTGCTAGAAGAAGAAGATCACATTAGTATCGCAACAGAGAGGAGATGAAACCTTGTTCCCCTTGCAATACCAACATGACATTTGTGCAAGTTACTTGTTAGTCAAGTGTTCCCGAGTGAATGTGCATGGGGATTAGAATTTTAGTTGACTTCCTAGATGCATTGTTTAGATGTGCAATGAACTCCAAATGCATCTAATAGTGTACATCTAATTTAAAATGTCAAATTGGGTGGTTTAATACCAAAATTAACTTTCTAGACTCCTCATAGGGGATTATAGATTTTGCTAGTAATTATAGTTAGGGGTTTTAGAGATGACTCTACATGGATCTAGGACTTTTTGGGTACCCATTTCCAAGTACCGCTAGGTAGATGTGCATGTGCTTTTCTTTTAGCTTCAGAGCTTATTGTTTGAGTGCATGTGAGTGCTTCCTTGACTTCCAACGATTTATTATGGCAAGTTGAGCATGTAAGCAGGTCTTAGGCACATAGTAGTTCTTTGGACAAGAAGATCATCATTAGCTTCATGGGTACTGCTACAAGGACTAGGTGTGGGTGCCTTTCCTGGCTCCTTGAGTGCTTGATTTTCTAACTCAGTTGTGATGCAATTTTGATTTATCAAGATTTGAACAAGTCCACTTCTTAGGTTCAAGTTGACGGCATGATCATATATCTAGTCTTGACACAAGACAAGAGGTTTGGTGAGATCCTTTTCTTCACACATTAGCACTTTGACCGTCATTGGAACACCTTGAAGGTAGATGGGAAGCTCCACCTTGACCATGCAAGGGGTCTCCACACCTCCTAATCCTATGAGATATGCTTCTATAGGATTGATACTTAACTGCAATTCTTGACACTAAGAAAATCTAACTGCACTAGTGGCTGCACGTGAGTCAATCAAGGCTCTTGCAGTCCTTGCATTCATTCCTTATCCTACCACTAGGGTCACAAAAGGATGTCGATCATTTATTTGAGGGGAACTTACACCTTTTAACTTGATTGATACTTAATTGTGATTCTTGACAGTAAGAAAATTCTAACTACACTAGTGGCTGCACCTAATTCAATCAAGGCCCTTATAGTCCTTGCATTAATTCCTTATCCTACCACTAGGGTCACAAATGGAGGTCAATACACTATTCGAGGGGAACTTACACATAATGCTTGTCACATGGCCATGGGATATCTTGGAGTTTCATGAGCATCTGGCCTAGGTTGATCTCTACCTTGTCTCCTCAATTTCATTTGTCATATGTGTTCTAGGGCTTCTGCTTGCGCGTCTTCTCAAACTCGTTTTTCCTTTTCCTTACGTTTTTTTGTAGTATTGAGTTGACTAAGCATTTATTTGGTGAGAGCTTCTTGATACAATTTGACTCCGTGTCCATTGATGTAATAAGGTAGGATGCCGCCTTCTAGAGTGGCTAATTGGATAGATCTACTTGTTGATATTATATTAATAATGATGGGTCCATAGCCATGCTTCTCCAACTTCCCTGCATGTTGCTTCAATGTGTATACTAAGACTAAATCTCCTACTTTCAAGACCTTATCCTTAACATGGGCATCAAAGTATGCCCTTTATCTTTTCTTGGCTGTGTATATTCTTGTAGGTGCTCTTAATCTCATTTCACCTAATCATTCAAGATCAAAGATTCTAGACAAGAGCTCATGGCTTGTCCATTGATTCTCTTGTCCTACTCTTAACATAGGGATCAAGAAATCTAGTGGAAATACTACATTTTGACTAAATACCATATGAAAGCATGTAGCATTGAGTACCATTTTATAAGCCAATCGATAAGCCCAAACAACATGATGTAGTTTTCTATCCCAATTAGAGCAATTATTATTTACTAGTTTTTTCAATGCATTACATATGATCTTATTTGTGTTCTAGGCTTGTCCATTAACTTGTGGATGATAGGGGGCAGACTTCTTATGTATCACCAAGAATTCTTAGAGAAGGTTTTAGTGACTTTGTTTAAGAAGTGTGTACCTCTATCACTTGTTAACTCTTTTGGTAAATCATATCTAGTGAACATATTGAATAAGAACTTAACCATCATTTGAGGATTTGTCTTTGCCATGGCCTTTACTTCTACCCATTTGGTTAGATAGTTTGTGGCAACATTAATTTATTCAACATGTGAACTCTTAGCTGGGGGATTAATAAGACCTAAGAAGTCTATACCCCACTTAGAAAATGCATGTCCATCCATCACACATTTCAATGGCATCTGATCCTTCCTTATTGCGTACTAAGTTTGTTGACAAATATCACACCACTTCACATAGGTATGTGCCTCCATTTGCAAGGTTGGCAACCAAAGACCCGTGAATAGAATTGTCTTAATCAAAAGGTCTCATCCAAAATGTCCTCCTACCACACCTTGGTGAGCAATTTCTAAGACCTTAAGATATTCACTGTCATGGACAAAGTCTCAAGTATCCATCTCTTCCGAGCTTGTATAAATTATCTAGAATGAGTGTGTTGTCTATTGCTTCGTATTATAAGCTCTTTTGTCTGGCCAATGTCATTTCTTGAGGGAATGTTTTCATCGTCACAAAGGCTACCAAAATTTTTCTCCAATCTTGCACTAAAGACACTTGATATAGTGTAGTATGTTTTGTGGTTTAATACTACACATTGGGTACTCCTTGCACAACATATGGACATCTACTTCCATTGTTGGCCATTATACACATAATCTTTGCAAAGTCTATAGTGTTCAGTGTTTAGAGTGATGTTATTGCAGTGCACCTACATGTGCTATTTACAACCATCTTGAATGCTCATCTTTATGTGCACAACAAGCTAGCATGCCTTGATTGGTGTGCTTATACACACTACTTACCACTATGTGGTATTTTTGAGACCTCATGACTTATTTATCTTTGGCTATGAGTACGAGATACTTGGGTCCAAATGTGAGATAAGCACTACATGTTTGGCCCACTCAGACACTACTTCTAGATTGAAAAAGTAAGCACAAGGAAGCTCATCTGACACTCCTTGAGGGGACTCTCCTAAAGTTATTCTAGAAAGGTGATCCACCCTAAGGTGCATCCTACCTTTCTTAACCAGAACTTCAAAGTCATATTCCATTAGTAAGAGGAACCATCTTAGTAATTTGTTAGTATTCCAAGGTTTTGTCACTAGATAACGTAATGATTCATGGTTTGTAAAGAATTTAAACTTATTTGCAATCAAATACTGTCTAAACTTTTTAAGCGCATATACCATGCCTTATTCCTCTCTTTTGGTAGTGGTATAATCATTAGTTGCATTCAATTGTCTACTCGCATAAGCAATGGGAAGATCCATACTACCTTCACCAGTAGATTATGTTAGTACACACCCAATAGCATAATTGGATGTATCCACATGAACATGGAATGGCTTGTTCCAATCTAGTGTAGTCAATACTAGTGCTAAACATAATTGTTGCTTAAGCTCATTGAGGGAGTTTTGACATTTGTGGGTCCATTCAAAGTTAGCCAAAAGTTTGTACAAAGGCTTTGCAATGATTCCATACATGTGAATGAAATGTCAATAATAGCCGCAATGCCCCCATGAGATATTGTACTTCCTTCACACTCATTGGCTTAGATAACTTTGCAATAGCTCTAACTTTATCCTCATCTATAGATACCTCATTCTTTGACACTATGTGTCCTAGAATCTTTCCTTTATGTGTTTGTCTAACGTTGGAATGAGCACATAGATCATCACTATTGACTTCCAAGATTTAATGCGAGAACTCTTTAAAGATGTAATAAAGTAAGTGTATGATCCAAGGGTCTGACGAGTTGAGATAGATCTGAAATCAGACATTGTTTGGTCATCCGTATGTACGACCAAAGATCTAGAGTCTAGACTTACTAGAAGGTCATTTACTCTTGTAACCAAGTGATCCACTTAGCCTAGTGGTTAAGACTCAAGGACGTGAAGGAGGAGGTCTTGGATTCAATCCCCATGGCATACATGAGGAGAGTGTTTTGCCCAAAAGAGCTCTAGAACCTTCTAGAAGCATCCACTAGGACTTGGTGCACATGCAGTTACATGGATGACACATGGATGGTTAGTATCCACATGCCCAAGCTGGCAGTCCCCTAGAGAGAGCTATATATAGAGGCATTTGGTTGGGAGGAGAGTCATCTCTATAGCAGGTGGTGGTCGTATTCTTGCATTGGCATTAGAGCATATGGTGAAATTTCCATGGAGACCTTTGTGTTTCTCATCACCTTGCTCATTATCGTGTGCATATGTATCTTCTTTATTCTTGTTCATTTGCATTTCTTCCTTTCCTCACGAACTGTATTGGGCAAATGAAATTTTGTTTAATACGTTTAGCAATGTGAACGTAGTGGTGCAGAGGTCTCTCTAGGTATTGAACATGTGACCAGTAAGGAAGAAGAGACTTTCCTTGCAAAAATGCTGAATGACATTAACTGTTAAGTCTTAAACGGAAGAATTCGCATATAAAAGCTTTCTTTGTTGCTTCTTGTGTTGTATTACATTACTTACACCACCTTTTAATTACAATTGTTTAGTTAGATCCATAGTTTTTCGATTATGCATGTAGAAATACATACTGAGTTCCCGATGAGCGCGCCTGTAGCAATAAAAGGAATATCTTTTGTACGTGACGAGGCGATTAACCATCGATGTTGAATCTACTTAAAGATATTGCATGCTAGGGGAGCCAGGCAGGCAACGGACAACATTCTGCAGAATCATGTGTTCAATTTCTATTTTTTGTATGTAGCTATCGGCGTAGAGTGTCGTGACAACAATTCAGTTTCTATTCTCTGTGTTCTCCTTTGGAATCAACACGAGATTCGATCTGATGCTGCAAAGCTTAATCTACAAGCAAAACGAAGGACTTCTATGAGTGCCAGATATAGGGACGTTGAATGTTCTTCACAACAGGCTGAGGTGCATGGTGCAGGACACGAGTTTCGTTGTAGTAGAAAGGCTGCTGCCTTATCCATGAAATCCATCGACGGAATCTGCTCAATTTCTGTAGATATTATATTGGATTTCAATTTTTTGCGTTGGGCATGGGAAAAATAGATCTTCTGTTAGATGCTATCGACGAGGCCACGCACATCCTCACCTTGAAGGGATGCTTGGAGATGCAAAGGTGATACCTACTCTACTCAAAGGTAGTTATCTGCGAGTAGCGGGATTTGATCTGTCATCTTCGAAATGAAGGAAACCAAACTTATCCATTAATCCATCACTAACATTGCTTGTTATAGACAATTCTGTACAGATGCAGAACTACCAACATCAAAGTAAACGTTGTTTGAGTTGTTCGTGGGGCTCAAGAACTCATCTGCCGACTTCACGAAGCAAGACTCATGAGGCAAACAAGGAAGCCGATTGGCATTCAGGCTATTGTTTGACCATTAATGATAAAAGTTTAGAAATGCTCACCATTAACTATCAAAAGCTTCCTTTGCTAAGGCATTCCTGAGCCAACTTTGATCTCATGATGTCTTTAGAAGGAGTCACTTCCCATAACCATCGCTTAGTGGATTGCGAGGGGTCCAACCTTTTAAGCTCTTTGCTTCATCTCAAGCATAAATCAAGTGAATCATAATCCACATGTCATTCGAAGCCAAACAAGTGGATAAAGAATTGCTCTTCTAGAGGATCAAGGGAAGGATGTAGCTGAATTGGGAGATAAGTATTTTCCAAATTGATGTTTTCATTTCAATACTTGCTTTATTCATTGCTTTCATGTAGCTTGCAGCTAAATATTATTGAAGCATGGTAGTAGTCTTCATTTTTTTTAGAATGATTGAAAATGCTATAAATTCAATGAAAGCAAAATAGATATAGAAGTATTGGGAAATACATCGAGCACTTGCATAAGTTCATGCCTAAAAAAGAATGTTGGTGCATTTCTCCTTTTCAGAGAATGTTTTCATGCACAAAACACATTTTCATCTTGCTTGAAAAAGTTTATACACATGAACGGTTATATCTTTTTAAAAAAGCTAGCAAGTAAAATGGCTATGCATGGGTGATTGAGAACATGCATTTTCAAGCTCAAGAATTGCTTGATTTAAGTTTGGTGTACGAAAAGGAGAAAGCCAGCATATGCATGCACTCACATGCATTTGCAGAGAATATGCATTTGTATATGCATGATTATTTGTTAAGTAGTTGAATACTTATAGTTTTGTGACCTCTTTTTTCTAACTCGACTTTGATAGCTAGGGAAAATGCCAAACTAGGTAGTTGCAAGGCTCTTGGCTGCCATGCAAATCAAGTAGCTAGCTTGTTGTTTCCCAAATGTGATACTTAGGTATCAAAAATTAGGAGTCTTGATTAGGAAAAGTAGGCCCTTTGAAAATTAAAGACTTGAGTTTTCTTGCTTATTGGAATGGTGAGAAAATAGGGCTATTTGAAAATTTTCATGATGAGTCTAAGTTTAAGAAAAATAAGAGAATCTTAACGATAAGCCAAGATGTAGGCATTAGCTTTTATTGAAGAAACCATGCATCCAAGTAGGTTGATAAAGTTTCTGTTGGAATTTTATCTGATTGTATCCCAACATGATAAGAATCAAATAAAATCAGATGGAACATAAATCAATTGAACTTTCAAGTTCAAAGGATAGTTGATATGTTCCAAATTTGAAAAAATCATGGAACTTTTGATTTCATTATGATGATTATTGAACATCAAAGAAGAGAATAAACTTTAGCATCACATGAACTTTAGTGTTCAATAGTTGGATGCTATGTTCCATGATTGCATCTCTAATCAAGATGCAAAGTTTTCAAAAAGCATGGAAACTTTATTAAGCACTTTTCTAAGGATGAAAAAAGTGTGCTTGGATTTGTTTAAGCTAATTAGAGCTTAAAGAAGAAACCCAAGTCAAAGTAATCTTTGGGAATCAAGATATTTTCCTAAAAGATATGTCAAAGTGATCTTTAGAAATTCCGATACTTCCTAAAGATAAGCCAATAAAATGAAATAGTCTAATTAACTATTTCATTTGTTAAAAAGGAATATCTTTTAGACAAGCAATAAAGTCTTAAGTCTCGATCTTGTCCAAAAGTCAAGAATTTCTTTTCTAGATCATTCTAGTAAAGAAAAAAATTAGAAGATGAATCATTGGACTGGAAAGCAAATGATTCCACGATGAATCATTGGCTTAGTATTACTTGATTCCTTGGTAGGAATCTAAAATTCTTGAAAGAAAAAAATCTCCTAAGATGTGAGACTAGAATCTTTCAAGAAAATTTAATAACAAGAATTTCGGAGTAATTTCCAAACCATCTGTATTGGTAATTAAGTCCAAATATTGATATAAACTAGAGGTATATCAAAGATTCCTAGCTTTGGAATCTAAGAGGCATCAGTGTATGCCTGGACTAGAGACATGGAAAGATCTCTAAATGCCCATGGGTAAGCAAAGATGCTTTTGTTAGTTTAAGAGATCTTAATAATATAGACTTAATTCTTTATTCTAGTTGCAAGGTCAACCAAACTTGATCAAGCTTGGCCATGATTGTCCAAGAACTTGCGATTGGAACTACTCTAAGGTTTGCCCACGTATTGGCAATAAAATTCCTTTTGGGAATTATTCACTCGAGTTCCATTTATCCAATGGAAAATTGTGAAAAGACTAAACTGTTCCAATTTTGAACAGAGAAAACTCCAAGAATGTAGTCTGTAACCGTGAAGAGTGGTACCTAAGTCTGTGGAAGGTAAAATATAAAGTTTACCTATCCTAAAAGGGATTTTGGTTTCTTTCTTTTCACTTTCCGACTCTTTTGGATTTGACTCATATATGGTATCTAATTCTTTTCATAAAAGTCAATCATTAGTCAGATAGAACCAGGTAACTAAATTAAACATCCAAGATGGATGTTCTATACAAGGACCTTTTCAAACATCGAAAGATGACAATTTCAAGATTAACTTATTCATTTGAGTTTGCTTCAAGTTATAGCATAAATAATTTCCTAGATTTTAGTATACCCTACAATAGTGAAGTTAGGAATTGCTCAACAAATTGACAATTCCCAAGAATTTTTAGCTCAAGTCTTTGAGAAAATTTTCCTAAGTTGGACAATTTTCATTTTGAATTTGAATTGGTTAAGTTATAGTATGGTTGAGTCAAAGAAAATAGTAAAATTTCTCCTACAGTTTACCTAGGATTTTTAAAACTCATTAGTACAAAGTAGTCCTCTAGTCAGGTGAAAAATCAAGTAACTGTTGGATAGGAGCTAACGATTGTAAAAACATCCAAGTTCAATGTTTCGGGACGATCGAACTTCATGTTCTCGAAATCAAATTCAAGTGAATCATGAGTTCTCAAAGTCTAAATTGAGATAAGAATCCCACCTTAGTTACTAGGCCCATGCACCAGTCATGCCCAAAAATGGACTAGTAATTGAATCCACCCAATTCACATGTTTGGGCCCATATCACACCTAATTAAAAACTATGAATTGGCCAGGGATGTTTTTAGATCCACCCTTATAACTCATTCACTACTTTACACTTTGACGAGTTTCTAAAAGTGCAAAGTGAGATAGCGTTTTGAATCATATTGGCAGGGATGCAACCACAGAGATGAGACATGTTCTTCTAGTTCTAGAACATGACCATGTTCTTCTACTTTTAGAAAATGAGGCTCCGGGGTTGCCTATAGTAGTTATATAGCTCTATTTTCGAGGAGGAAAATATTTTCCACGGGGAGAAGAATATAATAAAGTAAGTCTATGATCCAAGGGTCCGAGCAATTCAGATAGATCTGAATTCAGAGCGATTCATTTACTCTCGTGACCAAGTGATCCACTTAGCCTAGTGATTAAGACTCAAGGATGTGAAGGAGGAGGTCTTGGGTTCAATCCCCATGGGATACATGGGGAGAGTGTTTTACCCAAAAGAGCTTTAGAACCTTCTAGAAGCATCCACTTGAGTTAACTCTAGTTAACTGGGACACTTGGTGCACATGCACTTACATGGCTGAAACATGGATGGTTAGTAACCATCTACGCAAGCTGGCAGTCCCTTAGAGAGAGCTATATATAGAGGCATTTGGCTAGGAGGAGAGTCATCTCTCTAGCATTTGGTGGTTGTAATCTTGCAAAAGACATGACACATTGGCTTTTGGAAGGTAGGTGGCACATTCGTGAGCCCAAATGATTCGATACTTGTTTGCCAGCTACTCTTTCTAATAGGTGTTAGTGATAGGAAGCATATAACTATCTATAATAGTGGTTGCATTAAACTTTTTAAAGTTTATGCATACACATATCTTTCCATTCTTTATGGGCACCATTACAATGGGGGATACCCATTTAGTGTTCTCAATTTCATAGGTAAATCCAACATCTACCAATCAATCTATCTCTTCCTTGATCTTGGCAACATAATTATCATTATATGTGTATGGATTTTTCTTGGGGGTTTTGACTTCTTAGGTCATGGGAATTGTATGCAAACAAAACTCTATATTCTCTTAATAAATCAATCCACTCTTTTTCCTCTTCCTCAATTAGGTCATGTCCTATGTACATGCATCATTCCCTACCTTCTTCTATGGTCACAATAATTTTCTTAGTTGTCTCTTTGTTATCATACACCACTCTTGTGAGTGCTTCTTGTTTAGGCATTCTTAGTTTCTATCATCTATCTCATATTTCTTAAAGTTTTCATGAACCTCAAATAAAGATTCTTCCTCTTCTGGTGGGAGTTCTCTCTTCTTTCTTTTCTTACCTTCACTCTTGGTGGTTATCTATGTGGCTAACCTCACAATGTGCATAAGCTCTTCTCATCCTTGAGCATGAGCTTCTAGTACATACACATACTCCTCTTCTAATGCACAAAAAGGATCCATAATAATTGATCCTAAATCTAATTCACTTGATTGTTTCAGTTTGTCCATACTAGGTTCACACTCTTGGATCAGTGAGTAACACATGATTGATTCTATAGTGTAAATTGAAATGTCATAGCCATCTTGATCATAGTGGATTTTCCATTGTTCTTCATTGATAGCTACGTCCATTGTGGCTAGGATTTTCACCCAACCATGAGGTTCAAGCTCTTCATCCAGAAATACTATAGGTGCATAGGCTAGGTCTCTAATTGATCGATAAGTTTCCTTGCATCTACCTCTCTAGCATTTTCTCTTTTCTCTTCTTGTATTGTAACTTTGCAGAGCCACAAGTGAGTGTCTTCATGCATCCATGAGGATTGAGATGCTATGGAATGCATTGAATCTGTGTCATGTGTAGCTCTATGGATGGGATTCCATTGTTTAGGTGGTATGTGTTTGTTAGAGTATTCCTTGACATTGACTTTAGTTGTAACACCTAAGTGTTGCAAATATAAGGAATTTGCTCCCCAATCTTGTAATACTTACAATTGTCTCATGAATGGTCTATGTGTTTCCACAATTTTGGCTTAACCTTGAGTAGCTCCTCTAAAGTGAGATTGCAATGCACTTTAGTGTTCTTTTCTATCTTTGTATTTCTAGGTAGGATAGAGTCTTCATTCCTTACCATGACATTAGGGGCTTTCATATAGGTGGACTTTGTTTAACATGGATGTGTGAAATCCTCTTTTTTTCCATAAACAGAAGGAATATCTTGTGGGAATCGATCATGTAGGTCACCACAATGGGAGGAGGACCTAGGTGGTGATGGGGTTACATGAGGTTGGTTGGATGGTGATGGTGATGGTGGTGATGTGGGATAGTGTGTTTGAGGTGCGATTTTGAATATCTAAGATTTTTTCCTCTCAAGATTTCCTCAAGTTTGCTCATTTTCTTTGACCATTCCCTTTTCATTCTCTCACAACTGTCTTTCCAAGCTCTTTCCCTTTTCTTAGTTAGACTCTCAGTCTCACTAAGCTTAGAAATATTTTCTTGACCTAAGGCTTGGCCTTGTTGTAATGCCTTAGCTCTAGTGATTATTTTCTCTAGGGTATTGGAAGTCACACTTCCATTAGAATCTACCACTAACCCAATGACATTAATAAGAGTGACTTTGATACATTGTTTGGCTTCGTAGGATAGTCTTGTAAAAGATATTCCTTCCCACAATCTGGAAAAAAAACCTTGAATTGTCACTTATTGGGGTTTCATGGGTGCAGATATAGGGCAATCATGAATGAAGTTATCTCCATAGCATCTTTAGCATGGTCCTTTAGGTGCTTGGATCTTATATGTCTAGGTTCAAGCCAAAAGTTAGGATTTTCATACATGATATTAGCATATTTTGGATCCCAACTAGGTTCACTAGGATTTTGGTAAGAGTAAATCTCTTTATGCTATGATGACTCCATATAGTAAGCTGACTGGCTATCCATATGAGCCGAGTCAAAATTGTGATTATTTGGGTCACTTTCTAAAATCAATGGTGATGGTGGCACTAAGGCTCTATTCAAATTTTCTTCGGTAGCTGCATACTTCAGTAGGATCACATTGGCTAGAGGTGGGGGTTGTTGAACTAACACTGGTTGAGGCCTTTTCTGAGTTTGATAGGGGTGCTGGTAAGGTTCTTGAGGCCTAAAGTAATGTTGGGGTGGATAGTTGTTTGGGTTTCTTCCTTGCTATTGATATGGTTGAGGGTACTGTTGTCTAACCACTTGCTTGTTATATGGGCAATCTTGTGCGGTTGGGGTGGATACTCGTTTGGGTTTCTTCCTTTCTATTGATATGGCTGAGGGTAGTGTTGTCTAACCACTTGCTTGTTATAAGGGAAATTTTGTGCAGTGTGGTTAGTGTACCTCCTTTTTGTTATGCAATATCGGCTGTTAGGGTTTGCTTGGGGTTGAGCCTGTGAAGAGATGGATAGGTATGTGCTTGAAGATGAAGAGGTGTTGCAAAATCCTTGATCTACACCAGCCAAATGAACTCCAGGAGTATATGGTGGGCCCTTTTAGCTTGCCAATGGATGTATTAGACACCCTATGTACCTTGGAAGATCACTCTCAAAAAGATAGATCAAAACAGATAAGTTGGAGTTAGCTCAGAGGTGAAAACTTGCTATTCTTGGTTCATACACCTGTCCAGTGTTTTACATAATTCTCTGAGCACAGCAGCAATTAGCTTAATTCCTCTTGGAGAAGTCTAGTTATCTTAAAGAGCTAACTTTCAAGAGTAATCTCATCAAAAATAACAAAGCACACACTGAGAATGAGTTTTAACAAGTGATGACATCATCCCGATTTTCACGGGCTGCTACAGAAATAGACCAGTGAGCACAAAAATCACCATAACTCCAACTAAAGAAATGCAATGATTATGAAAATTTGTATGGTTATACTAGACCGTAAGCTGAATCTAACAAATTTTAAATTACTGAATTTGGATAAGTAACCACTGAGAAATGGCTCTGACAAGATGAGTGAAAAAGTCGGGTACCTGACAGAGAAGTGAAGATGAACAAACCCTGTTGACTTCAAATGAACATAACTGAAGATTGCAACATCCAAATGACATGAAACTTTGTGAACATATATTAGACTTATAGAGCTAACTTTACCAAGTTAAATCACTGAAAATGATGCACCAAACTTAGAGAAAACATCTCTGCAAGCTGACTGAGAAAACTGAGAGTAATGGCAGTGAGTAGTACACTTCACAAGAACATGGAAAGATGAACTCAAATAATCATGAAAATGAAAGTATATTGCTTGTACAATAAAATGACTTACTGATACATATGTGTGCCTTGTAATCACACCTTGATATGGCATAAAGCTCAGCTCTTGGAGGTCTTCACATAGGTCTCTCTAACCACGACTAAAACTGCCATCTATTTATAGTTGAGTTTGGGAGGCTAACTTCCCTCAATCACTCTCCAATCAATCAATGATTGATTTGATTCTCTACCTACCACAAATCACGAATTGGTGGCTCCTCTTTCCATTCTTGATCAAGTGGACTCAACCACTTAAGATTCTCTTACTTTTACATTAAGTAAACTCTTCAAAAGTTACAAGAGGTAGTTCACAAGTGAACTTTACATAGTCTTCTTTTTAAAGCTTCTTCTAAGACTTTGTGAGACTCAAGCCAATACTTGAACTTATCATAGACTTGCTCCAACAGCTCCCCCTCAAGCCAAGTATGCTTGAGGTCTTCAATCTTCCAAGATTACCTACAAACCTATCATAGCCTTGAATTTGCAAAGCTTTGTACCATACAATGCTTTGGTTAGAATATCTGCACATTGTTGATGAGTGGACACATATGATATTTGAATCTCTTTGCTTAGAACCTTCTCTCGTACATAGTGATAATGAACTTCAATATGTTTAGTCCTTGCATGAAAAATAGTATTAGCAGCCAAGTGAATAGAACTCATATTGTCACCAAAAATAGTTGGAGTTCCAAACTCCAATCCAAGATCTTTGAATAATGTCTTCATCCACATAGCTTCTTGTGTAGCTATGGCATGACCTCTATATTCAGCTTCAGTAGAAGAGAGAGCAACTGTGGGTTTCTTCTTGGATGACCATGAAATAAGCTTTGAACTTGCAAAGGTAAGATAACCTGAAGTGCTCCTTCTATCTTCCTTGGAGCCAGCCCAATCTGCATCAGAAAATAGCTTCAAACCTAAATCAGATACATAAGGATAATAAAGTCCTTCATTTATAGTTCCTTTGAGATACTTGAGAATCCTTTTGGCAGCATCCATATGTGGTTTCCTTGGTGTGTGCATAAATTGACTTAGCACACTCACACTGTAACATATATCTACTCTTGTCAATGTGGCATAGTTGAGACTACCCACTAGACTTTGATATGATGTGATGTCCTCTATGAGTTCACCTTCATGTGAGCTCAATTTGTGATTGACCTCCATTGGAGTACGTGCAATCTTACAATCTTGCATCTTGAATTTTGCCAACATGTCCTTAATGTACTTCCTTTGAGTGAGAAACAAACCATGATCTTTGTAGACAACTTCCAAACCTAGGAAGTAGGTAAGTGAACCCAAATCACTTATCTTGAACTCTTCTCTCATCTGATTTTTGATCTTCTTCATACCATCTGCATCATTTCCTGTCAATATAATATCATCTACATATACACATAGATAGATGACCTCGGAATTACTCTTTTTAATAAAGAGTGAAGGATCTGCCTTGCTTGGTTGAAAGCCTTTGTCCTGCAAGAATGAAACAAGCCTGAAATTCCAAGCTCTTGGAGCTTGCTTGAGACCATACAATGCTTTGTTAAGTTTACACACATAATCAGGATAAACTTGATTCTCAAAACCAGGTGGTTGTGCCATATATACCTCTTCTGTTATCCAACCATTCAAGAATGCATTCTTTACATCTAGTTGAAGTATCTTCCAATTCTTGGAAGAGGCAATACTAAGCAAAACCCTAATAGTAGGCATCTTTGCCACAGGAGAGAAGGTCTCCTCATAATCAATTCCCTGAGTTTGTGCAAAGCCTTTTGCTACAAGCCTTGCCTTATACCTGTTAATGGAACCATCAGAATTCTTCTTGAGTTTATAGACCCATCTTGAGCCTATTACCTTCATGGATGAAGTCTTGGGCACCAAATCCCAAGTGTTGTTTTCCTCAAGTGCTTCAATCTCTTCCTTCATTGCATGCTTCCATTCTGTTTTTGCTTTGGCCTCTTCAAATGATGATGGCTCCTCTTGGTTTATGTCCTGTGCTATGTAGATAGAATGTTTAGTTACTAATGAGGTGTCAAACCCATACCTTTCTGGTTTTTTCTTTTCCCTCATAGATCTTCTTAGGCCATGATGTGATGATTCTGCCTCATGTCCAAGTTCTTGCAATTTTGCTTTACCTTTAGACTTCCATGCTTTGATCTTTTCCATCTGAGATTCTTCATCATCCTCTGAGGTGTCTTGTTCTTCAATCTTCGGTTGTTCTCTACCAAGCTTTGGAAAATCTTCTTCAAGATTATATGGTAAATTGACCTTTCTGCATGAATCTTCATACCATGAATTGTTCTCATCAAAACCTACATCTCTGCTTACCAAGAATCCTTTGTTGGTAGGGTTGTATAACCTGTAGCCCTTTTGATTGTTGTCATATCCAATAAATACACACCTTTCTGCCTTTGGATCCATCTTGCCTCTAACCTGTGAAGGAACATGAGCAAAAGCAATACATCCAAAAATTTTACAATGATCTAAGCTTGGTCTTCTTCCATTCCAAGCCTCATATGGAGTCATCCCATCAACGGATTTTGAAGGCAACCTGTTAATCAAGTAAGTGGCTGTAGATACAGCCTCAGCCCATAAGTAATTAGGTAAATGCTTTTCATTTAACATAGACCTTGCAGCTTCAACAATTGTCCTATTCCTCCTTTTTGCCACTCCATTTTGCTCAGGAGTGTACCTTGTAGTTACCTCTCTTCTGATTCCTCTTTCTTGAAGAAAAGAATCAAACTCATGGGAGAAATATTCTCCCCCTCCATCTGACCTTAGCCTTTTTAGTGATTTACCTGTTTGATTCTCCACAAGAGCCAAATATCTTTTGAAACATGAAAAAACTTCATCTTTGTGTTTCATAAAGAATAGGATAGTCCATCTGCTGCAATCATCAATAAAGGAAACATAATACCTTGATCCAGATATTGAAGCTTCCTTGCTAGGTCCCCATACATCTGTATGAACCAACTCCAAGAGATCTCCATGCATATAACCTTTCTTCATGAATGGTAACCTGTGAGACTTTCCAAATTGACATGCACTACACTTATAAATCATATGTTGTTTTGACAAATTAGGAAGTCCAAGTACACTTTGGTCCCTGCAGATTTGCTTTAATGAACTTTCACCAATATGTGCTAACCTTTTGTGCCATACTTCCAATTCTGTGAGTGTCTGACTACCATAATTAAAGAGAGCAATGTTTCTAGTGTCCTGTAATTCAAATGTGAACAATCTACCTGTCTTTTCACCTTTTGCAATTCTTCTGAATCCTTGACTTGGATCTTCAACAAATGCTCCTGCTTTTGTGAACCTGACTTGCAACCCTTTCTCTACTATCTCCCCAACACTTATCAAATTCTTTGTAATGGTAGGGACATAGAGTACCTTACTGAGTAGGTTGATGTTTCCATCAGGTGCTTTGACATTGCCTATTTTCTCCACAGGATGTTTTGTATCATCTCCTGTTTGTACCTCATGCTTATTCCTTGGATCTTCTAAATCTGATAGGAGTGCCACATTTCCTGCCACATGATTTGAACAACCTGAATCTATGTAGAAAATATGCTCATCAGATTTACCTTGTGGCATAGCCATGTTCATGATCAATAATGAATCCTCTTTGTTTGAGTCTTCTGTGTAGTTATTGTAGTCTCTCCTTCCTTTGTAGCCTCCTTGATAGTTTGAATGATTGTAGTTGTTGTAGTTGCCATGGTAGTTGTTGAACCTTCCTCTTGAGTAGCCATAACTTCCTCTATTGTATCCTCTGCCTCTTTGATTCCTGGAATTCCTAAAGCAATTTTCAGTTGTATGATTAGTTAATCCACAAATAGAACATGAGTTGGAGTCTTGGGATCTCCCCCTGCCTTGTCTACCTCCTCTTCCTCTACCTCTACCATGTCTTCCTCTACCTACATAGTTAGCTTGATATGTACCTACTTCATCATCCACTTTCTTTGCCTTTCCTTTTTTATCTTTAGACTTGCTTTTATCCGTGTATAAAGCTGAAGATTGATTACCTTTAGAGCTTTCTCCATTTTTGATAAGCTTTGCCTCTTGAGTAAGTAGTTGTCCAATGAGTGTGTTGAAATCAGGTACATGCATATCCATGTACAAATCCATAGCTGTGGTGAATGCTTCCCACTTATCATCTGCCTTCAAGCCATTGATGAACTGCCTTACAATTTGCTCTTCATCTATTACCTCTCCAATGCTTCCCAAATGATCCGCTATGTCCTTGAGCTTTGTGACAAAATCAGTCACATTTTGTTTGGGAGCCTTCTTGAGAGTTGTGAACTCCAGCCATAGTTGATGCTTCCTAGCTTTGGTACTTGAAGAAAAGAAAGCTTCAAGTGCATCCCACACTTCCTGAGATGTCTTACAACTTCTAATGTGAGGCAACAAAAAATCTGAGATAGAGTTGAGGAGATAAGACCTTGCAAGTGCATCCTTGGAGCACCATGTGCTCAATATTTCTTGCTCTTCTTGTGTTGGTTGACTTTTGTTCCTGAAACTTGGCATAACTTCATCTCCAGCCACATAACCATATAAACTTCTACCTTGGAGATAAGCTTCCATCCTTAATGACCAAGCTGAGTAGTTACCTCTGTCCAATTTGTCAATTGATGAAGGAAATCCATCTGCCATGTTCTCCAACCTTGCTCTGATACCAGTGTGAAGAGATGGATAGGTATGTGCTTGAAGATGAAGAGGTGTTGCAAAATCCTTGATCTACACCAGCCAAATGAACTCCAGGAGTATATGGTGGGCCCTTTTAGCTTGCCAATGGATGTATTAGACACCCTATGTACCTTGGAAGATCACTCTCAAAAAGATAGATCAAAACAGATAAGTTGGAGTTAGCTCAGAGGTGAAAACTTGCTATTCTTGGTTCATACACCTGTCCAGTGTTTTACATAATTCTCTGAGCACAGCAGCAATTAGCTTAATTCCTCTTGGGGAAGTCTTGTTAGCTTAGAGAGCTAACTTCCAAGAGTAATCTCATCAAAAATAACAAAGCACACACTGAGAATGAGTTTTAACAAGTGATGACATCATCCCGATTTTCACGGGCTGCTATAGAAATAGACCAGTGAGCAAAACAATCACCATAACTCAAAATGTAGAAATCCAATGATTATGCAAATTTGTATGGTTATACTAAACAGTAAGCTAAATCCACCAAACTTTAAATCACTGAATTTGGATAAGTAACCACTGAGAAATGGCTCTGACAAGATGAGTGAAAAAGTCGGGTACCTGACAGAGAAGTGAAGATGAACAGACCCTGTTGACTTCAAATGAACATAACTGAAGATTGCAATTTTTAAATGACATGAAACTTTGTGAGCATATAGTAGACTTATAGAGCTAACTTTACCAAGTTAAATCACTGAAAATGATGCACCAAGCTTAGAGAAAACATCTCTGCAAGCTGACTGAGAAAATTGAGAGTAATGGCAGTGAGTAGTACACTTCACAAGAACATGGAAAGATGAACTCAAATAATCATGAAAATGAAAGTATATTGCTTGTACAATACAATGACTTACTGATACATATGTGTGCCTTGTAATCACATCTTGATATGGCATAAAGCTCAGCTCTTGGAGGTCTTCACATAGGTCTCTCTAACCACGACTAAAAATGCCATCTATTTATAGTTGAGTTTGGGAGGCTAACTCCCCTCAATCACTCTCCAATCAATCAATGATTGATTTGATTCTCTACCTACCACAAATCACGAATTGGTGGCTCCTCTTTCCATTCTTGATCAAGTGGACTCAACCACTTAAGATTCTCTTACTTTTACATTAAGTAAACTCTTCAAAAGTTACAAGAGGTAGTTCACAAGTGAACTTTACATAGTCTTCTTTTTAAAGCTTCTTCTAAGACTTTGTGAGACTCAAGCCAATACTTAGGCTTGTCATAGACTTGCTCCAACAGAGCCATGATTGGGAACACAATAGCCATGTGGTCTCCTCCATAGGTATAACATCAATTTAGAGAGACAAATCTAGGCATTTGCTTGCTAGAGACACTTAACTTCTAAGGTACCTTTATTGCAAGTTCGTCAATCAATGTAGATGGTTTGGATGTAAGGCTAGTAGAGCTATCTTAGTCTTTATAGATTTTTAAGGGCTCTCATTTGTCACCCAAATTATCCTCAATGTCTATGCACATGCATAAAAATTGTTCTATGGATCTAGGGTCCTTGAAGTACACATAAGATCTCAGTTTGGTGCTCAACCAAAAATCTAGGAATAAAACCACTTGTTTGGCCAACGTGAGTAGCTTTCAAACAAGGCATCTCTTTAAGTACTATCTAAACCATCTTCTTGCAAGTTGCACTGTTTTTTGAGGTGTTTGTTTGAAGCTAATTAAAAAGATTTTTTCTATAGACTGATATATATGGCTACTAGATTTTAGTAACTTAAGTGCCAAATATATATGGCTCATCTTTGTCATAAAAATGAGTGGATTTATTGTGCACTACTCTATCTTATTTGGCACCCTTAGATCTGCATTGAGGCTTATCTCAGCATGCCGCTCCCTTGAAAGATCATAGTGGACCTCAGCGAAGGGGAGGTCTGGGAACAAGATGTTAATTAAAAAAATCTACCTAACACATGCTTTTGTTGTGACCAACAAGGCCACATGTTCAAAGAATGCCTGCTGAGACAAAAAAGCAAACAAATACAAGAAGCATCCAAGACAACACAAGACAACAATGGGACCATGAATCCCCTAGTGAAGGAATAGGAAGTTAAGGGCTCCCGATTCCAAAAAACCAACCTAGATGGCTTTAGGGAAGTCAAAAGAAGAAGGAAAAGAAATCCTAGGGTGACTTTTGAGAGAAACCATTCTCTAGATGGCTCCCCAAACAACTTGTATTGCACTCTAGAAAAAGGAGATGAACGAGCTTGATTACCAAGATAGGCACCAGTTTGAGGAGGACACCAATGAGAAAGCCCTAGAGATTGCTAACAACAAAGAAACCAATCAAGAGGGCTACATTACAAGCAAAGAAGATGGCTTTACCACTAGCAACGAAGACAATATGGATAGTGAAAGTTCTATCATTGGATCAACTATTCCGGATACGGTCTCCTATTCATTTCAACAAGAGACCTCCCGGAAGGGAAAAGAACCTATTGAGTTACCCTAGAAAAACAAGCTAATAAGTCTGGACACCCTCCCAATGCAAAGGAAGATGAATCCAAGAGGAGAAACGATAAGACCCCTTCTTGCAAAGAGGGTAAATTATGGCAATGATCATCATTTCATTAAATGTTGGATGGCTGAGTGACCCCACAAGACCGACCATCATTGGTCAATGGATTGGTGACATTAGCCTAAACCCTAACTTCATTTGTATTCAAGAGACTAAAATTGATGGTGCAGACCTCCAGAAACCTCTTAGGTAGGTCTCTCCGACCCATGTCTGGATCTCGACGATGCACCCTCGGGGATTCGGTGGGACAGTAATAGGTATAAACAAATTCTGGTTTCAAAAGCTTGAGAACTCCATTGAAGATCAAAGCCATCACTAGATTGTTGCTTCCTTTGGTGCCCCCTTTCAATTCATGCTTGTCTCTCTGTATGCCCCAAACGGGGAGCTGGAGAGACTCGACACCTGGGCCTCCTTGGACTCGCTTCCCTACAATGTACTAATTAGCGGTGACTTCAACATGGTGGAGGACCCTCCCGATAGATGGAACAACAAGGGCCAGGTCATTCATAGTCTTGGGAAAGAAACATGGGACAAAACCAACCTGCACTTGGACCTCCTCCAATTCAAAGACTCAAAAGGATTTTCCTGGTATAATCTCCAAGTAGGTGAAGACTTGAGGAAAGCTAGAGTGGATAGAATCTACATTGTTCAAAACATTATTCATTAGTGGGGTCATCCTTCCATCTTGCAATGCACTAACCTTCTCATCTCTGATCGCTATCCGATCATTATCGCTTTCCAACCTCTCACCAAAACTCCTAAGGCTCTTTGGTTTCACACATGCTCCGATTCCTTCTCACTCCTTCATCCATCAAGAAATTGTTGAAGTTTGGAAGGAGGCATTCGCCACCTACTCCTCCCCAGTCGAGCTGGAGATGCGTAGTAAAAAAATCAAGGTAGATCATGATAAGAACCATGAAGATGCTCCTAACTGTTTGATGCGCTTGTAGAGAAGCTCTTTATCATAGACTCTAGAAACTTTATGAGGAATTGAACAAATGAAAAGCTCAATCCCCGAAGGATGTAAGAAAAAAGAGAGCGCTACTGAGATACGAGGAAGAAATACAAATGAGAAATTTGCAAATATTCTTTAAGGAGTGGTGGGCTCAAAAGGCCAACAAACCCACTAAATAGATGTGCAACATCCTTAAAAGGAAACAAAACAAAGATTTGATCCCCCTATTTCTAGACTCAAATGGTGATGTATGCAATACGAAAGAAAAAAACTTCAAAATCATTGAAGAGCACTTTACGACACTCTTGGGGATCCCCACCCCCCTCCCCCACCATAGACGAAACTACATGGCTCCCATCTCTAGGGTATCTTCTCATACAATCCCACACAACCTTTTCTCCATGCTTGATGCCCCTATATCGGATGAAGAAATCATTGAAGTCATTGATGCCCTCACTAGTCGGAAAAGCCCGGGACCAGAGGGGCTCACTAATGAGTTCTCTAAGTCCTTCAAGTTGGTGATAGCCACCCCTCTTTCCTTGGTCTGGCAAGAGGCGCTCGAGTTTGGTGCGCTTCGAACATGCCTCAACAATGGCATCATCAAGTTAATCCACAAAAAAGGGGAAAAGAATAGAATCGAGAACTCGCGTCCAATTATGTTGCTTCAATCTGGATATAAAATCATTGCTAAAGTCATAGCCAACAGAATTTCTAACCATCTGAGAGCATGGTTAAGTGAGGACCAATAAGGTTTCATGAAAGGAAGGTTACTATTGGAAGCCATTATAGATATTTGGGAAGGTCTTGACTTCATTGAAGAGTCAAGACAAGATGTGGTCTTCCTCAAGATCGACTTTGACAAAGCTTATGATAGATTGGAATGAGACCATATTTTCAGTCTCTTAAACATCTGGGATGCAATAAAAAATTCACCTAGATGGTCTTGACCCTTCTCAGACACGTGTTGACCCAAATTACTGTTAATGCAAAACTTTCAAAGGTGATCAAACTAAAAAGATCGATTAGACAAGGGTGCCCGTTGGCTCCCCTCCTATTTGCCATTGCCGCAGAAGGGCTTAGCCGGCTTGTGGAACATCAGTTGGAGGCAAGTAGTATGAAAGGCCTCCGGTTGCCCCGTGAACATGCCCAGTTCACCATGAGACTCTTTGTCAATGACACTTCTGATTAGTACCAGCCCCTTCTTGCTTCATACTTGAGTTGTAGTTCCTCTTAGCTTTCCAATGACACTATACAAGTGCCTATGCACTTTGGAAATGATGTGAGCAATGATTGAATCAAAACAGACTACTTCCAAGTTGAAGGAGCAATGAAAAACTTCTATTTTTGTTCACACACTTGTTGCTTGTTATGCTCAATGCTTCTAGTACAATAGGAATTAGAAACATTCCTTTTAGAGATATTAAATTAGCAATCAATTTAGCAATCAAATTATTACCCCCCATTTTTTAGGACCTCTCAAGAGCTTGACCAGTGAGTGCTTCGACGTGATGTTCTCCCAATTGGCTGAATGGATTATCTTAACATTTTGTGAGCATGTTGATAACTTGGAGCTGATTCCAACAAGCTATTGAAGATTGAAAATGCCAAAAGAATGGCTGAGATATGAGCAATACAAGTTGACTGTTATGAGTCACTATGTTAGAGACACCATAGATGAGAAGTATTGATCTATTGTATTAGAACAAAATATTGTACAAGGTCATAGGCATGATAATGAAAACCTAATGACAATCAATAGTGTAGGCCAAAATGAAACCTCACTCTCTTACAATGTGGTCAAGGAGAACTCAGAAAAATGAATCACTTATCCCGTGAGTTTTTCAGACATCTTTATAGATAGGATATTTGAATTTGAATTTGAATCCTCCATTGGCTCTCACTAAAAACAGTCCTCCAATCTAGGAGATATTGTCTCAAGTGGATTCGTGACATTTCCAACTAACAAGTCCCACGATTTTAGTGGTAGTTACAAATATTATTTCAAGTCAAAGAGTGACTTTTACAAATGATAAAAGATAAACGCTTCCTAGCAATGGTTTCCATGGAGCTTCAATTGTACATAAACTCTAGCCAAATGTGTAGGCTTGATATGTGCACCAACAACTCCCCCTCAAGCCAAACATTTTGGCTTGGTCTTCTTCTTCAATCTTCTTGACTGTTCTGCAATCCAATCATAGACTTAAACCTGCAAAGTTTTGTACCATCTAATGCTTTATTCAACAAGTCTAGACATTGCATATTAGTTTGATACATAAGCAAACTAAATTTCCTTGCTCAATAGCTTCTCTCTCACAAAATTATAGTGGACCTCTATATGCTTGGTCGTAGCATGATAATTGGAATTTGCTGCAAGATGTAGTGAGCTTGTATTATCTCCAAAAATCATTGCAGATGTAGTATGCATACCCAAATCTGTATATAACAATCTGATCCATATGGCCTCTTGAGTAGCATTGGCCAATCCTCTATACTCTGTCTCTGTAGAAGATAAAGGAACAGTAGGTTGCTTCTTTGAAGACCATGATATAGGTTTATCACCTGCAAATGATAGGTATCCTGAGGTACTCCTTCTATCATCTTTGCAATCTACCCAATCCCCATATGAATATATCTTGATGTCCAAGTCTGAGGTATAAGTAAAATATAACCCTTTATTTTGAGTGCCCTTAAGGTACTTCAAAATCTTCTTGGCAACTTCCAAATGAGCTTCCCTAGGTTTGTGCATATATTGACTTAAAACACTTACTCCATAAGCAATATCAATCCTTGTCAATGTAGTATAGTTCAAGCTTCCCACTATGCTTTGGTAACCTGCAATATTTTCAAGCACATCACCTTCATGAGCACTTAACTTTTGGTTTACCTCCATTGGAGTACTTGCAACTTTGGCATCCTACAAATGAAACTTCTTCATGTCATGTATATACTTTCTCTGAGTAATATAAATTCCAGATCTAGTATAGAATAACTCAAGTCCAAGAAAATATTTTAGTGATCCAAGATCACTAATTTTGAACTCCTCCATGATCTGATTCTTGATCTGCTTGATGCCATTAGCATCATTACTTGTGAGTATGATATCATCAACATATATACATCAGTATATTACCTCTGAATTACTCCTCTTTACAAATAGAGAAGTATCTACCTTACTCATGATGAATCCTTAATCATGAAGGTATGTAGTCAACCTATGGTTCCATGGCCTAGGTGCCTGCTTCAATCCATAAAGATCTTTGTTCAATTTACATACATATGTTACCTTGCTTGGATCCTCATAGCCAAGAGGTTGAGACATGTACACCTCCTCTAAAATCTAGCCATTTAGAAATGCATTTTTTACATCCACTTGACACATGTTCCAATTCCTCGATGCAACCCCACTTACCAAAACCCTGATGGTAGGCATTTTTGCCACAGATGAGAAGGTTTCTTCATAATCAACTCCTTGGGTATGTGCAAAACCCTTAGCAACAAGTCTAGCGTTGTACCCGCTTATTGATCCATCAAAATTCCTCTTGATTATAGATTTATCTAGAACCAGTTACCTTCATAGACTCCTTCTTTGGAACTAGTTCCCAAGTATAACTCTCCATGACTCCTTTAATTTCCTCATCCATAGCTTCCTTCTATTCTACCTTGGTCTTTGCCTCTTCATATGATGATGGCTCTTCAAATGACAAGTCTTTTGCAAGATAAACAGAGTGCTTAGTAACTAAGGAAGTGTCATACCCATATCTGATTGGCTTCTTGCTCTCCCTTTGTGATCTTCTGATTGCTAGGTTTGATGATTCTGGTATATCTTCTAACTTCTTCATTTTGACTTTGCCTTTGGGCTTCCATGCCTTGCATTCTTCTAAGTTGATGATGTCCTCATCATCTGAGTAGATGTCTTCAATCTGATTAGGCTCCTCCTTAGTGAGGCTTGGAAACTCCTCTTCCAAGTCATAAGGTAGCTTCACTTTCCTACATTCACTTTCAAACCAAGGGTCATTCTCATCAAAGACAACATCTCTACTGACCATGAATCCTTTGTTTGAAGGATTATAGAACCTGTATCCTTTTTGATTCAAGTCATACCCTATGAAGATGCACTTCTCTTCCTTAGGGTCTAGCTTACCTCTTATCTAAGAAGGGATATGCACATATGCAACACATCCAAAGATCTTGCAATGATCAAGTGAGGGTCTTCTACCTTGGCATGCTTCATATGGGATCATCCCATCAAAACATTTGGATGGCAACCTGTTTGCAAGATAAGTGGCAGTACATACACTCTCTTATCACAAATAATTAGGTATTTTTCTCTCATTTAACATTGACCTAGTTGTTTCAACAATTAATCTATTTCTTCTCTCTGCCACCTCATTTTGTTGAGGGGTATACCTTGTTGTAATTTCTCTCTTGATTCCTCTATCCTGCAAGAATGCATCAAACTCATTTGAGAAGTACCCACCTCCTCCATCTCACCTTAGTCTCTTTAGGTTTCTTCTTGTTTGGTTCTCAACAAGTGCAAGATAATTTTTAAAGAAATTGAATACTTCATCTTTGTGTTTCATAAAATATAAGAGAATAACATCGTTAAGATGTCATTCCAAGATGCTATCAAGAATGGTTTCTTTTGATTGATGGGACGAAGCAGAACGGATGCTGCTGATGGACGTCGCTTTTGATTCAATTCTGAGCGATCCAGTGATTCCGCGATGACGGCAACATCAACTCGTAGAGCTCCAACGCTTTTCAAAATTTTATGGTGTGGACTCATGAATCTTGACAAATTGAGAATCCATTGATTCAGTAGTAGGAAAAAATGGGAAAAGCCTTCAATTTGCCAGTCATCGAGTCGATGTTTCATCGTCGTAGCTGTTGTCGTTACTGAGGCAACGTGAACTGGGTCGTTCAATGGTGGCAACGTGAACTTCTGCCGGTCGGAGGCCTCATCGCCAATCCTCGGAAGCTTTCGTCCGTATGCTGGGTTGAGTCCGCATCTTGTGTCTTGCGACGGTCCTTTGTCTCATCGCGACGGTGTGGCTAGCTGCCCATCGCGACGGTGTGGCTCATGCCCATCGTCCTTGTACTTCACTTCAGAGAAAAAGCTCGCTCGCATGAGGCACGATTCCCGAGGGTGCACCATCGCGATCCTTCGCGCGGCGCGCCTGAGCCCAGGACCTTCGTCGTTTTCTCGGGCCTTGCGCCGTCCTGCATTCCTGGTCCTTCAGGTCCCATCGCGACGGCGTTCAGGGGACCATCGCGCTTCTTCTGGGCGGCGGAACTTCGGGACATTCTGAGGTGCGCTGGAGCCTCTTCTTTTTTAAAGTTAATTCCTTTTAAAATTGAATCTTGCCCTAGTGCTCGTTGGTCTCGCCTTTTCGGTGTTTTCTTTTTCCTTTATTAAGTTCCTTCCTTCCAAAAGAAAAGGCGGCTTTTCTTCGAATTTAAGTGTGGCCTTGTTGTGGAGAAGAAGAACCTTGTGTGGCCTTCAAGGTACGACAAAAAAGCGTGATCTTTATAGCTCAGCTATGTGATCATTGGAGATGGAAAGGGGCCTTTGCATTTTGTCATATTTGCAAAGCAAGTAATTCGTGAGCCATTTTGGCTTTGTCGGGCCTTTGTCATGGATTTGGCGATCCCCTCATTTGTGAGAAGAAACCTAGCCCCTCCTCCGGGGGAGACCAGTAACCTGGCCTCTTTGTTGGAGGGGGGATCTTGCGCCGCCCTTGGGGCCTCCGAGAGCATTGAACCCCCCTTGGTCTCCCTCAGTAGATCCGCAATTCTGTCAACTCAGGAGGAGCTCAAGAAAGTTTGCCTTGTCGGCCAAATGTTTGGCCCTAGGCCCCCGCTTGATACCGTGCGACAGTGGCTTCGCAACGAGTGGTTCCCCCATGGGCTAATAGTTTGTAAGTGTCAGTTGTTACCGGCAAGCCACATGTTGCTAGTCTTTGAAAATGAAGATATGGCATTTCGGTCACTAAGCGTCGGAACCTAGCAACTCGGCCGGGCGACCTTGTGCCTATTCAGATGGTCCCCTGATTTTACTCCCGACAAATCAAAATTGCTTCGGTACCCTCTCTGGGTTGAGCTCCCTAACCTGCCATACTTCTTGTACAACTTCGTGTGGGACATTGTTTCTCCTATGGGCAAGCCGTTGGCCTCACGCGAGGACATTGGTGGTCTCATTTATGAAGGTGCAAGACACTCGTTCAACGCTCGGTGGCACCCTCAAATATATGTCGAGGCTGACCTCAGCATTCCGCTTCCATCAAAGATCAAAGTGGACTTGGGCAAAGGGGATGTATGGGAGCAAGACATCAGTTACAAAAACCTTCCCAATGCGTGCTTTCGTTGTGGCCAACAAGGTCACAGGATTAAAGATTGCCCTTTGAGACAAAAAAGCAAGCGAAATCAAGAAGCCCCCAGAAATGCTCAAGATAGCAATGGGCCAATGAATCACTCGACGAAAGTAGAGGAAGTCAAGGGCCCCCTTAATCCAGAAGTTGATGCAGACGGGTTCATCGAAGTCAGAAGAAGAAGGAAAAGAAGCCCTAGGGCAACTTCTGAGCGAAACAACATGTCAGTTACCCCCTCCAGCAACTTGTATTGCAATCTGGAAAAGGAGATCAATGAGTTTGACTACCCAGGTGGGAACCAACTTAAGGTGGACACCAACGACAAAGCCTTAGAGATCCCTGACAGTAAAGAAACCTCGCAGGAGGGTTACACTACAAGCAAAGAAGACGGCTTTACTACTAGTAACGAAGATAACATGGATAGTGAAAGCTCCATCATCGGATCGACTATTCCGGAAACGGAGTCGAAAAAAGTGTCCAATTCTTCCCAGCAGGAGGCATCCCGCAAAGGAAAACAACCTATGGAGTTACCATTGAAAAGCCCCCACAAGAACCTATTGCTAACTCGGGATCCGATCCGAGCGAAAAAGAAAGATGAATCCAAGAAAAGAAAGGACAAAGCTCCCTCCCGCAAAGAGGGCTCACTACGACAATGATCATCATCTCCTTAAATGCTAGAGGGCTAACCGACCCCTCAAGAGCGATCATCATTGGTCAATGGCTTCGCGACATTAGCCTAAACCCAGATTTTATATGTATTCAAGAGATTAAAATTGATGGAGAAGACCTCCAGAAACGGCTTAGACATGTCTCCTCGACCCATGTTTGGATTTCAACCGCGCATCAGCGGGGGTCTGGTGGAACGGTAATCGGTATTAATCAATTCTGGTTTGAAAAGCTTGAGAATTCCATTGAAGATGAATGCCATCGATGGATTGCTGTTTCTTTCGGTGCTCCCTTTTGTTTTACTTTAGTTTCTTTGTACGCCCCTAATGAGGAGTTAGAGCGACTTAACACTTGGGCCTCCTTGGACTCGCTCCCCCACAACGTGCTTATTTGTGGTGACTTCAACATGGTGGAGGACCCTATGGACCAATGGATGGGCAAGGGTAGGGTCATCGATAGTCCGGAGAAAGAAACGTGGGATAAAACCAATCTACACTTAGATTTGGTCAAATTCAAAGACTCGAATGGCTTTTTCTTGGTCAAATCTCCAAGCGGGCGAGGACCTAACGAAAGCTAGACTTGATAGATGCTACATTTCTCAGAGTTTTACTCATCAGTGGGGCCACCCTTCCCTCTCGCAACGCACCGACCTCACCATCTCTGATCACTACCCGATCGTCATCACTTTCCAACCCCCCACCAAGATCCGTAAGGTTCCTTGGTTCCATGCCAGTGTGCCCTCCTTCTCTCTCCCCTCCGTCCATCAAGAAATTTCTGATGTGTGGAAGGAGGCATTCGCCTCTGGCTTGTCCCCAGCCAAGTGCTGGAGAAGTGCGGTCGATAAGTCACGACAGATCATGATTAGATTCAAGAAGATGCTCGAGACTCTGCGGCGGGCTCGTAGAGAAGCTCTATATCATAGACTCTGGCGGCTCGAGGAGGAAGTGAACAAAGGAAAATCTCAAGCCGAGAAAGGACTTCGAAAAATCAGAGCGCTGCTGAGATACGAGGAAGAGATACAAAGGAAAAATTTGCAAATTTTCTTCAAGGAGCGGTGGGCTGGCAAAGCCGACAAACCCACCAAAGAGATGTGCCGTATCCTCAAAAGGAAACACAACAGAGAATCGATCCCCTTATTGCTAGACGCAAATGGCAATGTATGCAATACGGAATAAGATAATTTTGGGATCATTGAAGGGCACTTCAGGAGACTCCTGGGGACCTCGAACCCCCTCTCCCACCATAGAAGGGACTGTATGGCAGCCATATCTAGGAATTCCCCCCACAAGATGCCACTCAACCTTCACTCCCCGCTTCATGCCTCTATCTCTGAAGCCGAAATCATTGAGGTCATTGATGCCCTCCCTTCACGTAAAAGCCCGGGACCCGACGGGCTCACTAATGAGTTCTTTAAATCCTTCAAGTTGGTGGTTGCCACCCCTCTTCGTTTGGTTTGGCAAGAGGCACTCAAGTTTGGCGTGCTTCCTTCTTGTCTCAACAATGGCATTATCAAGTTAATACACAAAAAAGGGGAAAAGAACAGAATAGAGAACTGGCGTCCTATCACAATGCTCCAAACAGGATACAAGATCATTGCCAAAGTCCTTGCCAACAGAATCTCTTGCCACTTGAGAGCGTGGTTAAGCGAGGACCAAAAAGGTTTCATCAAGGGCAGGTCAATTTTGGAAACCATTATAGATATCTAGGAAGTTCTTGAATTTGCAAATGAGTCTAAACAAGATGTGGTCTTCCTCAAGATCGACTTTGATAAAGCCTACAACAGGCTAGAATGGCACTATATTCAACAGTCGCTCCAAGATCTTGGATGTAGTCAGAAATTCACCAAGATGATCGCGACCCTTCTCGGAAACGCATCGACCCAAATTAACATTAATGGAAAACTTTCAAAGGTGATCAAACTTAGAAGATCTATCAGATAAGGGTGCCCATTGGCTCCCCTTCTCTTTGCCATTGCCACGGAAGGGCTTAGCAGGCTGGTGGAGCATCAGGTGGAAGCTGGCAACATTAAAGGCCTTCGTTTGCCGCATGACCACAATCAGATCACCATGAGACTTTTTGCCGATGATATGAACGCGTTTGTTCACAATGACAGTACCAGCCTGGGGACGTTCTGGAAGTGTCTTGCTACTTTTTGTGAAGCCTTTGGATCCATAATCAACCACTCTAAGACCGCCTTTAGAGCTATTGGTGGGCCACAGCCCGACCTTCTCATTGATCATGGCTGTCAAATCATTCCGCAGGGCCAAATTTTTCGGCTTCTTGGGATTCCCTTGGGGTTTGGTGTCTCTATGGAACATCGGTGGAACTGGGTGCTAGCCAAACTCGAAAACAAGCTTAACTATTGGAGAGGTATGCAAATCAATCTTGTTGGTCGTGCTATGGTTATCAACACGTTCCTCTTATCATCTACCAATTATTTCCTTTCTTGTTGGAGACCGAAAGAGCAAGATCTGTCCAAAATAGATAGTATTTGTAGAAACTTCCTTTGGACGGATAACCACAATAGGAGGGGGGTGCCTAAAATCAAATGGTCCATCTGCACCAGCCATAGAGATAGTGGGGGACTTGGTATCTTGGACATTGGGTGCATGGCTAACAAACTGTCGGCCAAATGGATGATTAAGGCTTGGTGCAACAGGGAGGCCTCGTGGGCCAAGTTGATCTTCAAAAACAAGAATGAGTTGGCGCTCATGGGTTTCCCAAATTGGAAGAATCTTGACATCTTGACCTTTTTGTTTTCCTTGATCCCCGTCTTCCCGAAAGGCTCTAATATCATGTGCTCCCTATGGAAGAGTTGGAATAAAGTCAAAAGCTTCACAAGAATAAGTGAAGACTGGAAGTGGGCTGCCGGTATCAGACAAAACGACTCTATCTGGTTTCCGATCCATGGCATCTGGAGTGTGGAATCTTGGAACATTCAAAATGCCAAGAAGTTATGGAACAAAGGCTTCAAAAAATGGAAACATCTCTGGAAAGAAGACACCAACCGCTGGATCAACTTCGAGGATATTGACCCTTGCATCAACATTTTGCATGAAGAATGGAACACTTTGCAAAGCAGATGTCTCGTCTGGGACCGACACAAAGTTCGCCTTCTCATAGGACACGACATGTCGATCTCGCTTGGTCTCAAATGGCACAATGGAAATAGCCTATCAAGAATCCTGAACATCAAAGAAACGATCGACTATCAGGTTAACCTCAACAAGAAGTGGTGCCTGTCATGGACGCGGCTTCGGTGGGACATGAAGTTCATGGCTATCTGGCACCCCCTTATAGAAATCAAAAAGTCTGTCCTCTTATGGCAAATTCTTCATCATGGTATCTGGACCAACCTTAAGGCTGGAAAAATTTGTGGGATCCCTCCCTGGTGCAAACGCTACTACTAGTCTATCGAAGTTGTTTCACACATCTTCTTTACCTGCCCCAACTCCAACAGACTCTGGCAGATGGTTGGAAAGAGAATTAGACTTCAAAAACGTCTCAGTTGGCAGCAAGCCTTCCTGGGAGAAGCGATCGGCTGCTCCGCGACTCTCTGGAACGCCATCAGAGGGGAGGTCCTATGGAAAATCTGGCGGGAAAGATGTGCTTTCAACTTCGGTGACTCCCCAAAGAGTGGTCAACTGAGAATTCGTTGTTTGTCCTTGGCAAAAGGATTGTCAACTGTAAGAAATTCCCCCCCTTCAGGCATCATCAAGTACTCCTTTTGATCAATAACAAGCTTAAACCCAAGTGGGCCCCACATGAGGGTGATGAGAGGTATCATCAAGTACTCCTTTTGATCAATAACAAGCTTAAACCCAAGTGGGCCCCACATGAGGGTGATTCGTTGTTTGTCCTTGGCAAAAGGATTGTCAACTGTAAGAAATTCCCCCCCTTCAGGCATCATCAAGTACTCCTTTTGATCAATAACAAGCTTAAACCCAAGTGGGCCCCACATGAGGATTGTCAACTGTAAGAAATTCCCCCCCTTCAGGCATCATCAAGTACTCCTTTTGATCAATAACAAGCTTAAACCCAAGTGGGCCCCACATGAGGGTGATTAACCTTCTTTGTAATGTCATCTAAGCTCTGTAAAAGCTTCCCTTGCTTTGTGGGATTTGGGGGGTCCCGTGGGCACTAGTCCCCTTCTCTTGTACTTTTCTTTATTTAATTCAAGTACGGGAGAGTAGGCTAATGCCGAACTTCCTTTATATTAAAAAAAAATATAAGACAATCCCCCCACAGAAGTCATCAATGAAAGATACATAATACCTAGATCCAAAAATTGAGGGATCTTTACTTGGTCCCCATACATCTGTATGGACAAGCTCTAGGTAGTCCTCATGCATGTAGCCTTTCCTTGAGAAGGGTAACATGTGAGATTTTCCAAATTGACAAGCACCACATTTATAGATCATGTGTTGCTTGGATACATTAGGTATCCCAAGCACACATTGATCTCTACATATTTGTTTTAAGGTTCTTTCACCAACATGCCCTAATCTCCTATGCCAAATTTCAAGCTTTGATAGTGTTTGATCTTTGTAATTATAAAGCGCAATGTTCCTTGTATCCTCAAGTTCAAAAGTGAATAATCTACTTGTCTTTTCTTCCTTGGCGATTCTCTTGAATCCATGTTGGGGATCCTCCACAAATGCTCCATATTGGTTGAATCTAACCTACAAACCCTTTTGCACAATCTATCCAACACTCATCAAATTCTTGCTAATTGTAGGTACATATAGAACCCTGCTCAATAGATTTCTATTTCCATCAAAGGTGTTAACATTTCCTACTTTAATCACCGAGTGCTTGGTTTCATCACCTTTTTATACCTGATGCTTACCCTTTGGTTCCTCAAGGTCAGAGAGAAGAGCTACATTGCCTGCCACATGGTTTGAGCATCCTGAGTCAATGTAGAAGAGATGGTTATCATTTATACCTAGTTTTGAAGTCATATTCATAATCAAAAGAGAATCCTCTTGCTCCTCTTTGGAGTTTTTTTAGTCTTTCCTTGATTTGTAGCCTCCTTGGTAGTTGCTATTGTAGTTGTTGTTGTAGTTGTTATCGTATCCTTGATGGTGATTGAATCTTCCTCTTGATTGTGTATATCTACCTCTTTGATCACCTCTACCTCTCTGATTCTTGAAGTTCCTGTAACCCTCATCTGTAGTATGATTTGATAATCCACAAATATTACATGGTGAGGAGTTATAAGGTCTCCCCATACCTTGCTTACCTCCTCTGCCCCTTCCTCTTGAGGTTCTACCTCTCCCTGCATAGTTGGCTTGGGAGGTAGCTCCTTCATCCTCAATCTTCTTGTTCTTCCTTTTCTCTTTCGACTTACTTTTATCAGTGTATAGGGCAGAAGATCTATTACCTCTTGATGAATCTCCATTCTTTTTGAGCTTGGCTTCATGGGTAAATAGTTGCCCCATGAGAGTGGTAAGGTCTGGAATCTGCATGTCCATGTACAAGTCCATGGCACTTGTGAAGCTCTCCCATTTGTCATCAGCTTTAATACCATTTCTTCAATTTCTTCTCCTATGCTTGCGAATTGATCTGCTACATCTTTGACTTTGGTCACATACTCTGAGATTCCTTGCTTGGGTTGCTTTCTTTGAGTGGTAAACTCAATCCACAATTGGTTCTTCCTAGCCCTTGTGTTGGAAGAGAAATATGAAGACAATGCTTCCCAAGTCTCTTGGTATGTCTTACAGTTCCTAATGTGTGGAAGAAGAAATTCAGAAATTGAGTTAAGTAAGTAAGACCTTGCTAATGCATCCTTGGCACACCATGTGTTGATTCATTTATTCTCCTCTCTTGTAGGTTGTCCTTTGCTTCTGAATACGGCCATGTCCTCATCTCCTGAGATGTACCCATAAACGCTCCTTCCTTGCAAGTATGTCTTCATCCTCAAGGACCATGCTTGATAGTTGTTTATGTCCAATTTATCAATGAAAGAAGGAAAACCATCTCCCATTTTACCTTAGCTTTGCTGAGATAACACTGTTGGGAAAGATGGATGGACACTCCAAAAAATGAGTAGGTACTGCCAAATCCTGCTTAGTACCAGCCCCTTCTTGCTTCAGAATTGAGTTGTAGGCCATATTAGCTTTCCGATGACACTATACAAGTGCCTATGTACTTTGGAAATGATGTGAGTAATGATTGAATCATCACATTTTTTAATATAAAGGAAGTTCGGCAATAGCCTACTCTCCCGGACTTGAATTAAATTAAGAAACAAAGGTACAATAGAAGGGGACTAGTGCCCACGGGACCCCCCAAATCCCACAAAGCAGGGGAAGCTTGGTTGATTCCTAGGTTGCATTACAAAGAAGGTTGATCACCCTCTCGTCGCCCTCATGCGGGACCCACTTGGGTTTGAGCTTGTTGTTGATCAAAAGGAGGACTTGATGATGCCTGAAGGGGGGGGATTTCTTACTGTTGACAATCCTTTTGCCAAGGAGGAATAGAGATTTTTCAATCGACCACTCCCTAGGGGAGTCGCCGAAGTTGAGAGCACACCGCTCCCGCCAAATTTTCCACAGGACTTCCCCTCTGATTGCGTTCCAGAGAGCCGCAGAGCACCCAATCGCTTCACCCAAAAGGACTTGTTTCCAACTAAGCTGTTTCTGAACTCTGATTTTCAGTCCAACCATCTGCCAGATTCTGTAGGAGTTGGGGCAAGTAAGGAAGATGTGTGGGACATCTTCGATTGCGCGGTGGCAGCGTTTGCACCACGGAGGGATCCCACAAATTTTGCTTGCCTTATGGTTAGTCCAAATTCCCCGATGGAGAATTTGCCATAAGAGGACCAATGAAAACCTTCTATTTATGTTCACACACGTACTGCTTGTTATGCTCAGTGCTTCCAGTACAGTAAGAATTGGAAAAATTCCTTTTGTATATATCAAATTAGTCTAGTGAGCTTATGATTCCAAGTGGTATAACTTAAAATGATGCACCATACAGAGAGCACTCAATTTAGCAATCAAATCATTACCTTCGATTTTTTAGGACCTCTATACACCTTGACAAGTGAGTGCTTGGATGCGCTTTTCTAGGAATTGGCTGAATGGATTATCTTCCAATTTTGTGAGCATGTAGACAACTTGAAGTTGATTGCAAAAAGCTATAGAAAATTGAAAATAAGAAAGGAATGACTGAGGTGTGAGGAGTACAAATTGACTGTTATGAGTGACTATTATAGAGACACCATAGATGAGAAGTATTGATCTATTGTATTAGAACACAATGTTGTACAAGGTCATAGGCATGATAATCAAAACTTAATGACAATGAGTGGTGTAGGCTATAATGTAAACCTTATTCTCTTACAATGTGGTCAAGGAGAACTCAGAAAAATGAGTCACATATCCCATGAGATTTTTAGACATCTTTTATAGATAGTATATTTGAATTTGAATGTGAATCCTCCATTGGTTCTCACTAAAAATAGTCCTCCAATCTATGAGATATTCTCTCAAGTGGATTCGTGACTTTTCCAATGAACAAGTCCCATGAGTTTAGTGGTAGTTACAAATATTCTTTCAAGTCAAAGAGTGACTTTTACAAATGGTAAAAGATAAAAGCTTCCTAGCAATGGTTTCCATGGAGCTTCAATTGTAAAAAAACTTTAGCCAAATGTGTAGGCTTGATATTTGCACCAACAGATAGTACCATCCTGGAGACATTTTGGAGGTGCCTGAATACTTTTTGCAAAGCCTCTGGATCCAAAATTAACCACTCACAGAGTGCTTTCAGAGCTATTGTCGGCACCCAGCTCGACCTTCTCTTTGAACATGGCTCTCAAAATATTCCTCGAGGCCAAATTATTCAGCTTCCAGGGATCCCCATGGGCTTTGGTATCTCATTGGAGCAACGATGGAATTGGGTCCTCGCCAAACTTGAAAAAAAAGTTAAACTTTTGGAGAGAGATGTAAATCAATCTCGCTGGTCGCGCAATGGTTACCAACATGTTCCTCATTTTTTCGAGCATTTACTTCCTCTCTTGTCGGAGACCTAAAGATTAAGAGTTGTCCAAGCTGAAAAGTATTCGCAAACACTTTCTTTGGATGGGGACCACAATAGGAGGGGAGTGCCAAAAATCAAGTGGTCCATCTGCACTAGCCAAAGGGATAGTGGTGGCCTTGGCATTCTAGACATTGGGTGCATGGCTAACAAACTTGTGGCAAATAGGATGATTAAGGCTTCGTGCAATAGGGAGCCCTCATGGGCCAAGATGATCTTCAAAAACAAGAATGCATTCATTTTCGTGGGATTCCAGAAGTGGAAGAATCTCGACATTCTGAACCTTTTGTTTACCCAGATCAAGTTTTCCCGAAAGGCTCAAATGTTGTGTGCTCCCTATGGAAGAGTTGGAGTAAAGTCAAAAGCTTCATAAGAATTAGTGAAGATTGGAAGTGGGCGGTCGGTGTCAAACAAAATGACTCTCTCTAGTTTCCCATCCATGGCATCCAAAACATGGAATCTTGGAGCATTCAAAATGTATATAGGGTTTGGAATAAAGGCTTCAAAAAATGAAAACATCTATGGAAACAAGACACCAACCACTCGATCAACTTCAAGGATATTGACCCTAGTGTCAGCATTACCTTTGAAGAATGGAATACTTTACAAAGCAGATGTCTTGCCTAGGACTATTCTAAAGTCCGTCTTCTCATGGGGCATGACCCACCATGCCCGCTTGGTCTTAGATGGCAAAATGGTAATTGCATAACAAAAATCCCGAATATCAAAGAAAACATTGATTATCATGTTATCCTCAACAAAAAGTGGTGCCTATTGTGGATGCGGCTGCCGTGGGAGATGAAGCTCATGGCGATCTCCCACCCTCTGATAGCAATCAAGAAGTCTCTCCTCTTATGGAAAATTCTTGATCGGGGAATTTGGTCCAACCTAAAGGCTAGAAAAATCTGTGGGGTGGCTCCTTGATGCAAGCACGCCTTCTGGTCCATTGAAGACGTTCCTCACATCTTCTTTTCTTGCCCCAGCTCAAACAAGCACAAGTAGATTCTCGAAAAAAAATTAGACTTCAGAAACATATAAGTTGGAAACAAGCGCTACTGAGAGAAGTGATCAACTGCTCAAATACTCTCTAGAATGCCATCAAAGGGGAGGTCATTAGGAAGATATGGTGGGAAAGATGTGATTATAACTTTGGTGACTCCCCCAAAGAGTGGTCGATTGAGAGATTGCTATTCCTCCTAGACAAAAAAAATCGATAACTGTAAGAAACCCCCCCTTAAGCATCATCAAGTGCTCCGTTTGATCAACAACAAGTTTAAACCCAAGTGGGCCCAGCATGAGGGTGATGAGAGGGTGGTTAACGTTATTTTTAATGCCATCTAAACTTTCAAAAATCTACCCCTCCTCTGTTGGATTTTGGGGGTCCGATGGACACTAGACCGTTTCACTTGTACTTTTCTTTTCCTTTAATTAATACAAGTCTGGGAGAGTAGGCTAAGGTTGAACTTCCTTTGTTTAAAAGAAAATTAGTTATGATCCAAAAAAACAATTATTATTAGTTATTTAAAAAAAATTAGTTATTTAAAAAAAAATAGTTATTTAAAAAGAAATTAGTTATTAGTGTATAGTTGTGATCCAAAAGAGGGCTTCACTTCAACGAGTTTCATTGGGTCATTCTCGCCTTATCTCAATTCACTTGTTGATCTAATACAATTTCTTGGTTGCTATTGTAGTGCCTTAATTTCAATCAACGTAAAATATCTTATTTAAAATCAACGTTTATTTTTTAAATTTAAGTAACTTATTATGGAGTGTACAATTTTGAGTACAGCCATTCTTCTTTAAGTGAGCGGTAGTTTATTTTTCTTTCAATTATATCTAATTTTGAGCATATAATCGAAGTGAGTTTCATCGCATTGGAAAGATCGTATAATCCCCACTATTAAAAAAACATTGAGTATATCATTTCACCATATCTAAGAAGATATCACCATTATAGAATATTGTGTATTTGTGTGTATCATGGAAGGGCACATTTTGTTTCGTTTTGCGTAAACATTTTGCAAATCTCTCCCTCTCTATATATACATACACGCGCGCACACACACACACACACACACACATATATATATATATATATATATATATATATATATATATATATATATATATATATATATATATATGTGTGTGTGTGAGTGTGTGTATAATGTCCATATATACATACAACGTCTGTCTCGGTATATCTATGTGTATGTACATATGTGTTGGGGGATTCTTTTGCAGAAAGGGACTTGAGTGTTTGTAGCAGAATGAAGAATAGGAGAAATGGGACACAGATACCGGAAGCTTCTGTATATTGATTACCAATGGGAAAATACAAAAATGGTGTCCAAACAAAACCAAATGATCTCTTTGCCAAGTGCTTAATCCCAATGAATACTCACACACACAAGGTTACAAGATACCCAACGTTCTTCATGTTTCCAACCTTCTTTGCACAAAACCTCCGCCTTCTCTAGGAGCTTGCTTTTGTGCACACCTTGCACTCAAGCTTCCAATAGGGTAGGAGGAAGAGAAACACTTTCTGTCGACCTGCACAACTCTTGAATGGTCCTTGTGCCACCTTGGTTGCTTTGCTTACTAGTTCTCTGCACACCTTCTCTGCACACACTAGATCACCCCTCTTGCACACTTTGTCTCACAGTTGCCTCTCTGCATCACACATTGATTGAATTTCCCTTGCTCTTCTCACCTAGTGTAGACTATGTTCTCACTTGCTAAGTATAACTCTTAGAATAATTCATGCTCTTGGGTTGAGTGTCGATTCACTTACATATGGTGCTCCTAACTGATAGTGTATCTTGGTGCTCACTTTTATGTTTCACAACTATCTCAAAATGTGTACACCCAACAACTCCCTATTTTGTCGTGTAGTGAATTTAGGACAAAAACAGAAATTGAAATGGGGGGCCATATATACACTTTTGCGTATGGCTTCCTCTTCACATGTCTTCACTTTTACTTCATTTATTCAATATGTTTTCCTAAGGGAGGGTTCCCCTAAACCATCCAAAGAGTTTAAAAGCCCTTGAAAACCTTACAAAAAGGCAATCTGAAACTTGCATCCAACTTTTTGCAAACCATAACATTCTGAGTAAATTGATTGTGCACTACGTTTTTTCCTTAAATGGAGGTTTGGTCGAGGCCTACTCCCTTGGACTTTAACTTTGAAATTGCAATTGTACAAGGAAGGGCATAGTACCCATGGAACCCCACTTATCCCACAAGAACAAGGGTTTAGATGGCTGGGTAAACTGGCGGTCACAACTACTGCGGCCGGCACAAAGGGTGGCACATCAGCCACATGCTTCATGTCTAAGGTCGCTAAGGTGGGTGGTTGGCCTCTTATCTCTTAAGGTGGGGGCAAGGGTTCAACCCCTGTCGACAACATGTAAGGGACATGTATAATGTGATTGTGCACTACTTGTGCACCTTGACCAACTAGACTTTGAACCCTTTGACTTTCACCATCTTGAATTTGACCATCTTGACTTTGAACATTTTTACTTTGACCATTTTGACTTTGACCAATTTGAATTTGATGGATCAACAATTTCCCACCACCTAATGGGCTCTCCGTCCTCGAGAGCTAACAACCAAACTATAATAGTTGTTTTGCAAAATATTCAAAAGAACAATTAAGCAACTACCAAGTCGACGAGGAGAAGTAAAGAACAATCACCAGCGAAGAACCAAAATTGGACATTGTGCGTTGAAGAAGTAGATGTTGGAGAAGGGATGGTTTGAAGGAAAGGTTAGGGAGGGCTGAAGTGTGAATAAGGATAGGCTAAGGAGGGGTAAGGGTTGGGCATGGTCGAGGTATAAAGGGAGGGGCATGGAGTATGCCAAAAGGCTCTAGATGGGGCCAAAAATGCTAAAACATTAAAGCTATAGAGGATCATATGGAAAAATGTGAAAGACATGGAAAATTAGGGATGGAAAAGACCATGTGGACAATGTGCAATATAATAAACACATGTTAGATGTGCACAAAACATATGGGTTTAAACCAAAAAGAGGCAAAAAGTCTAGATTTTGGCAAAACTAATGCAAAAAATGAGTCCATTAGTGTCAAGAAACATGAAATTGATCACAAAATATGAAAAACATTGGCCATCCGAGGTGCAATCTAGAGCTAAAGGCATTTCTCCCATAAAAAAAGAATACTTAACCACCATAGGATAAAATTTAGCGTATGAGGGGGGAGAGAGAGAGAGAGAGAGAGAGAGAGAGAGAGAGAGAGAGAGAGAGAGAGAGAGAGAGAGAGAGAGAGAGAGAAAGTGCGAGAGAGAGAGAGGAAGAGAGAAAGTTAGAGAGAGATAAAAGAAACTATAGAGAGGGTAGGGAGAGATTAGAGAGAGGGTAGATGGAGGTAGAGAGTTGTAGAGAGAGATTCTTCTCTTCTTTTTTGTGGAATAAAAAACAAAACCTAAGGGTCGTTTTTTTCAAAAACATTGAAAAAATAGTCAAAAACCAAAACAAAATCCAAAACTATTCCTAAAAAAAGCAAAATAAATTCTCAAAAACTTTTATAGATTTCTAGAACACTTTTCCCACTTGAAACGACACAGATCTTCCCTTTTTCTTCTATTTTGTCAAGATAAATGACATTGGAAGAAGATTAAAAAATCTAAAAAAATACTAAAACAAAAATCTCAAAAAATTCTAAAATATTCTTTAAAATTTGAAGCAAAGTGTTCATGCAAAGGGCTATGAAATAGTTTCTAAATTTCATAAAAATGCAAAGGAAAGGCATGAAAAATGATGAAAACTAATAAAAATTAAGCAAAAAAATTATATAAGAACGCTATGTACAAGCTTGATAGATTTTGCAAGTTCCACATGATCCAAAATCTTCACTATTGTTGGTGATAGGCCTTGAGCATAGAAACGATGAAAAATGGAAGTTCTTTGCCCTCCATGTCTCCAATTGTACTGCACTTCATTTGATCTATCTTCCTTTTGGGCACACTAACCATCTGATAAGGCCACGTGAAACCTTTCATTGGAATAATATCTTCCGCATATTCCATCTTTTGTATCTATATTTTAGCTACTATGTGCTTTAATTTGCAAAACTTCATTTTTACTATTCTAGCTTCTTTGGCCAATGGAATCTTGTGTTTCCAAAGACCTCCAGGTACTCCTTCCCGATCCTTGTAAAGACCTCCACTTTCTGCTATAAAAACTATCATAACAGATAGTGTCCATAGCAATATCCATAACCAACTAATCATTCTAGTAGTATTTGAAGCAACGTCATCAATTTTGCATTTAAGAATATGTCGTTTCTTCTCTCTTTACAGGCATGTGACTGAGAATGTTTCACTCGAATTAGTAACTTGAGATATCCTCTTTTCCTTCATAGGCATTGTCTCTCCTTGAGTGATTTCAAAAAATTCCATAGTAGGAAGACGAGTCTTCTCCATGGAGCCAAGCCAACATGTTTTCTTCTTCAAATGAATCTTCTTCTTCATATAAACCTACCTCTGCGTTGTCCAACATATCTTCTTCCATACAAATACCATTTGTTTGCATGGTGCTGGTATGTCTTTGGTAGTCTGGTCCTTCTTCTAAAAATATATTGTTCAACTCTTTTCCCTCTTGCTTTAACCACATTTTGTCCTTACCCCAATCATTCAAGACATTGGCATGCCTTAATCAAAGTCTCCCACTCAATAGTGGGAAACTTCCATCTACCTGTGGTAGCCTTAAGATAACAAAATCCAAGTTAAAGATGGTACCTTGTATCTCAATTCAGACTCTAGGAACCACTCCCTTAGGGGTTATTGTGCTTTGATCTGTCAATGTTACAGTGAAGTTGGTAGGACTTGAAGGTTGTAGTCCAATCTTTTTCATGGTATGTTTTGCCATAAAGTTAATGTGAGAACCTCCATCCACAATAACTCCTTAAAACTCATGTCTTTTGATGGTGATTGTTAAGCGAGGGTTCTTATAATATGTGAGGGTTGCTTCCCCTACAATTCTGTCTTTATGAATAATGATAGGATTTGCCGCAAAAGTGGTTGTGGAAGCCTCATCAATTATCTACAAGAGCTATGACTTGAATTTCACATCCATCTTCATTAAATAAAAAATAGTGACCTTATTTTTCATGGATTTTGAGTAGTCTTGAAGTTGTTGATTCCTTAGGAGCAGGGGCTCTATTTGAGTTATCAAAGTCCTCATGAGCTCTACTAAATGCATGCCCAATGGCATCACTAGTACCTCTTTTTGGCTTGTATTTTCGCAAGTATTGGCCTTATCTTTGGTGATCCCTTTTCCTTTGTTCCATCCATTAATCTTGACTCTTGACCTATGTCTGAGGGAGCCTTCCGTTTGCTTATTGTCTACATTATAAAAGAGTCAATTTCTTCTAGCTCCACTACTCTAGTAGATGGTGATGGCACATTGACTTGTTTTGCAACCTTCTCTTTGTTTAATGAGATCATTTGAACGTGTGGCCTTGATGTAGATGCTTAATTCTTAGGATAGCAATTGGTATAATGGTCTCTAGCCTCTGGGCAATTCTTGCAAGGACCACCATTTTCTAGTAGAGTGCACCTACTTTGGTAGTGCCCACATTCTCTACATCTGAAACAAATGATTGGCATCCTTGGCCCATTTCCAAAGTGATCCCTAGGTCAAGGGTTGTAAGAGTTACCTTGACTAGGTGTTGCTGCCATCACATTAGTTGGTGGTAGGGCTCCTCCTTGTGTCCAATATGTTTGTGCAGGCATCCCTCTTGGCTGACATTCATGGGCCTCATGACTAGCTTTCTTGCATAGTTGGCAAGTCACACTTAAGAGAGGGCACTCACTTACCACATGACCTTGTTTGCTACACATTGTGCACCACAATTCATTTTTGAGGGCATCTCCCCGGAGTTCCTATAGCACCTATCGAAGTTATGGCAACTCTTCTGGCTAGGCTTCCTCTTATTTTTGTAGCTTTAATGCCTCAACTTCTTGCCTCAACTAAGTTGCAATACTTTCCTCTTCTTTGTTTGATTTTTTTCCTTTTTAAGCTCTCAAGTTCCTTACTTAATTGAATTATTGGGTCCTTAGATTCTACACAATATGATAAATTAAAAGAGCTTGTCCCATACTAATGCCTATTCTACTCTAGTCTTGAAGTGGTTGTGTTAATGAACTCTTCAATTGTTCGTGTAGCTAACACTAACTCTTTCATTTTACAATATGTTGAGATTGGAAGTGGTTCAGCAAGCCACTTCTTGATGAAGAAGTCATGGGGAGGTTTAGGTAATTTAGCCATCAATGCCTTGGCTCTTGTTACAAATTAGAGAAAGGTCTCCGTGAGTCCTAGTCTTAGATTTTCTAACACTTTGATAATATTCTCGCCTCTGTTCCCTTGTTGGAACTGTTTATCTACTCAACCTTCTAATGTTGCTGGAAAAAGAATAAAAAATGCATATCCTCTTTCCATCAGACCCCTTTTCTTACATAAGGCCAAAAATCTCCCAATGTGTTCATTTGGGTCTTCTTGTGCTAATCTCTTGAAAGATGGAAATTTGATATTTAATATGGAGAGAAGAGTTTCTAAATCTACCTAAGCAGCAATGTTCCTTACTCAAGATGCTGATGATAAAGGTTCGGTTGACCTTCGAACAACTTTTCTTCTTGTCTCTTTCCGAGTGGCCCTCAAGGTTTGAGATTGGGTTGCGGTCATGAGCTGCTTATACTCCTCTTAGGCTAAGACATTTCCAAATGGAATAAAGATTACCTCTCAGACGAGCACTCTAGGTATCCTTGCACTTCATCCATACCTTGCAACTATTTCTTCTCCTATGCTCAAGCCTCCTTGTGTCCACCGTGCATGCAAAATTTTGTTGGGGTATTCTTTTATAGAAATGGACTTGATTATTTGTAGGAGAATGAAGAAGAAAAGAAACTAGACACAGACACTAGAAGCCTAAGCATATTGATTACCAATGAGAAAATACAATAATGATATCCAAACAAGAGCAAATGATCTCTATGGGAAGTGCTTATTCCCAATGAATACTCACACACACAAGGTTACAAGATACCCAGAGTTTTTTATGCTTGCAAACTTCTCTATACTAGATGTCCACCTTCTCTAGGAGCTTGCTCTTGTGCACACCTTGCATTGAAGTTTCCAATAGGGTAGGAGGGACACGAACACTTTCTTTTCACGTGCACACATTTTCAATGGTCCTTGTGCCACTTTCGTTGCGAGCTTATTCATTCTTTGCAGACCTTCTCTCCACACATTAGATCACCCTTGTTGCACACTTTGTCTCTCACTTGCTTCTTTGCATCACACATTGATTGAATGTCCCTTGCTATTCTCACCTAGTGTAGACTATGCTCTCACTTGCTAAGTATAACTCCAAGAATAAAGCATGCTCTTGAATTGAGTGTGGATTCACTGACATGTGCTGCTTCTAACTGATAGTGTATCTTGGTGCTCACTTTTATGTCCCAAGAATCTCTTAAATTTGTGTACAACCAAGGACTCCATATTTTTCCTTGTAGTGACTTTAGGACTAGAACAAAAACTTTAATGGGGGGCCATACATATAGTTTTCTGTACCGCTTCTTTTTCACATGTCTTCACTTTTTCGTTCATTTCTTCAATATGTGTGCCTAAGGGAGGGTTCACCTAAACCTTCTAGATACTCTAAAAACCCTTGAGAACCTTATAGAAAGGCAATCTACAACCTTCATCCAACTTTCAACAAACCACAACCATTGTAAATAAATTGATGGTGCACTATCTCTGCACCTTGACCAACTCGACTTTGACCCCTTCGACTTTGACCATGTTTACTTTGACCATCTTGGGTTTGACCAAAATGACTTTGATTGGCTCAACAATATGCATTGCGTGTACGTTGCATTAAGATTTAGTTAGACGACTTCAAAATGTTTAATATATCTCAAATGTTTATCCAATGTCTATGCATTCGAGTTTGAACTTATTATGGAGTATACAATTTTCAGTATAGCCATTCTTTTGTAAGTGAGCGGTAGTTTATTTTGCTGTCCGTTATATCTAGTTGTGAGCATACAATGGAAGTGAGTTTCATCGCATTGGAAAGATCGTATAATCCCCACTATTAAAAAACATTCAGTATATGATTTCACCATCTCTAAGAACATATGATCGTTATAGAATATTGTGTATTTGTGTGTATCATGGAAGGCCACATTTTGCTTTTTTTGCATGAAAATTTTGCAAATCTCTCCCTCTCTCTATATATACATACAGACACACACGCGTGCACACACACACATTATATATATATACACACACACATACATATATATATATATATATATATATATATATATATATATATATATATATATATATATATATATATTTATATATATATATGTATATATATATATATGTGTGTGTGTGTGAGTGTTTTTGTGTGTATGAGTTTGTGTGTATAATGTTTGTATGTCACAACTACCACAGGGCTAGATAAACGGTGGCACATTAGCCACATGCTTCATGTCCCAGGCCGCTAAGGTGGGTGGTTGGCCTCTCGCCTCTTGAGGCAAGGGCAAGGGTTCAACCCCTGCAACATGTAAGGGACATGTATAACTTGATTGTGCACTACTTGTGCAACTTGACCAACTTGACTTTGAGCCCTTTGACTTTGAGAATCTTGAATCTAACCATTTTGACTTTGACCAATATGACTTTGATGGGATCAACAGTTTCCCACCACCTAATGGGCTCTCCATCCTAGAGAGCTAATAGCCAGACTATATTAGTTGCTTTGCAAAATCTTCAAAAAGACAATTGAGAAACTATCAAGTCCACGAGGAGCACTAAAGAACAATCACCAGGGAAGAACCAAAATTGGACATTGTGCATTGAAGAAGCATATGTCTGAGAAGGGATGGTCTGAAGGAAAGGTTAGGGAGGGCTGAAGGGTGCATAAGGATAGGGTAAGGAGGGGTAAGAGGGAGAGAGAGAGAGAGAGAGAGAGAGGGAGGGAGGAAGGGAGGGAGGAGAGAGAGAGAGAGAGAGAGAGAGAGAGAGAGAGAGAGAGAGAGAGAGAGAGAGAGACAAAGAGAGAGAGAGAGGAAGAGAGAGAGAGACAAGAAAGAAACTACAGAGAGTGTAAGGAGAGACTGGAGAGAGGGTAGATGGAGGTAGAGAGAGATTTTTTTCTTCTTTTATGTGGAATAAAAAACAAAAGCCAGGGGCCCCTTTTTTCAAAAATGTTAAAAAAATATTCATAAGTCGAAATAAAATCCAAAATTATTCCAAAAAATAAAAAAAAAATCTCAAAAACTTTAATAAATCTTTAAACCACTTTTCCCACTCAAAACGACATAGATCTTCCTTTTTTCTTCCATTTTGTCAAGATAAATGACATTGAAAACAGATAAAAAATTCTAAAAAATATTTAAAAAATCTAAAAAATTCTGAAAATATTCTTTAAAATTTGAAGCATTGTGTTTATGAAAATGGCTGTGAAATGGTTTCTAAATTGCATAAAACTTCAATGGACAAGAATGAAAAATGATGAAAACTAATAAAAATTAAGCAAAAGAATGATATGAGAAGGCTATGTACAACCTGGATAGGTTTTGCAAGTTCTAGGTGATCCAAAACTCTTCACTATTGCTGGTGATAGGCCTTGATCCTAGATATGATAAAAAATGGAAGTTCTTTGCCTTCCACATCTCTAATTGTATTGCACTTCATTTGAGATGTCTTCCTTTTGCACACACTTACCATCTAATAGGGCCACCCTAAATCTTTCATTGGGATAATATCTCCACATATTCCATCTTTTGTGTCTCTATTTTAGCTACTATGTGATTTAATTTGCAAAAGTTAATGATTACTATTCCACCTTCTTTAGCCAATGGAATCTTGTGTTTCCAAAGACTTGCATGCACTCCTTCCCCATCCTTGTAAAGCCGTCCACTTTCAGCTATAAAAATTATCATAACAGATGATATCCATAACAATATCCATTACCAACTAATCATTCTAGTAGTATTTAAAGCAGAGTCATCAATTTTGCATTTAAGAATATATCATTTCTTCTCTCTTTTTTGGCATGTGACTAAGAATGTTTCACTCGCATTAGTAACCTAAGATATCCTCTTTTCCTTCACAGACTTCGTCTCTCCTTGAGTTATTTGGAAAAATTCCATAGTAGGAAGATGAGTCTTCTCCATGGAGCCAAGCCAACATGTTTGCTTCTTCAAATAAATCTGCTTCTTCATATAAACATGCCTCTAGGTTGTCCCACAAATCTTCTTCCATACAAATACCAATTCTCTACATGGTGCTAGTATGTCTATGGTTGTCTAGTCCTTCTTCTAAAAATATGCTTCAACTCTTTTCGCTCTTGCTTTACCCACATTTTGTCCTCACCCCAATCATGAAGCACATTGGCATGCCTCAACCAATGTATCCCGCTCAATAGTGGGAAACTTCCATCTACCTATGATAGCCTTAAGACAACTAAATCCAAGTTAAAGATGGTACCTTGTATCTCCGTTCGGACTCTAGGGACCACTCCCAAAGGGTTAGTGTGCTTTGATCTATCAATATTATAGTGAAGTTGGTAGGTCTTGAAGGTTGTGGTCTAATCTTTTTCATGGTATGTTTTTCCATCAAGTTAAATGCGAGAACCTCCATCCACAATAACTCCGTGAAACTCATCTCCTCTCATGGTGATTGTTAAGCGAGGGTTCTTATAATCTATGAGGGGGGCATCCCCTACAATTTTGTCTTTACGCATAGTGATAGTATTTGACACAAAAGTGGTTGTGGAAGCCTCATCCATTATCTAGAAGAGCTATGACTTGAATTTCACATCCATCTTTATTAAATAAAAAACTATTACCTCCTTTTTCATGGATTTGAGTAGTCTTGAAGTTTTTGATTCCTTACGAGTAGGGGCTCTCTTTGACTTATCAAAGTCCTCATGAGCTTTACTAGATGCATGACCGACGGCATCACTAGTACCAATGAGATCATCTTTTTGGCTTGTATTTTCACAAGTATTGGCCTTCTCTTTGGTGATCCCTTTGCCTTTGTTCTATCCTTTAGTCTTGACTCTTCACCTATGTCTAAGGGAGCCTTCCCTTTGCTTACTGCCTATATTATAAAAGAGTCAATTTCTTCAAGCTCCACTACTCTAATAGATGGTGATGGCACAATTACTTGTTCTGCAACCTTTTATTATTTAATGATATCATCTCAATGTGTGGCCCACATCTACATGCCTAATTCTTAGGATAGCAATTCGTATAATGGTGTCTGGCCTCTGGGAAATTCTTGCAAGGAGGGGCTTTTTTTAGAAGAGTGCACCTACTTTGGTGATTCCCACATTCTCCACAATTGAACAAATGATTAGTGTCCTTGGCCCCTTTCCAAAGTGATCCCTAGGTCAAGGGTTGTAAGAGTTACCTTGACTAGGTGCTATTGCCATTACATTAGTTGGTGGTAGAGCTCCTCCTTGTGTCTAGTATGTTTGTGCAGGCATCCCTCTTGAATGACATTCTTGGGCCTTATGACTAGCTTTCCTACATAGTTGGCGAGTCACACTTAAGAGAGGGCACTCCCTTACCACATGACCTTGTTTGCTACACACTATGCACCACAATCCATTTTTCATGGCACCTCCGTAGAGTTCCTATAGCTCCTATCAAAGTTATGCCAACTCTTCTGTTTAGGCTTCTTCTTGTTTTTGTAGCTTTAAGGCCCGAATTTCTCGCCTCAATTGAGTTACAACAAGTTCCTCCTCTTTGTGGGGTTTGTTCCTTTTAAAGCTCTCAAGTTCCTTCCTTAACTGAATTATTGGGTCCTTAGATTCTACAAGATATGATAAACTAGAAGAGCTTGTCCCATGCTGATGCCTAATCTGCTCTAGTCTTGTGGCTCTATTAATGAGCTCTTCAATTGTACATGTAGCTAACACTAACTCTTTATTTTTACAATATGTTGAGATTGGAAATGGTTTCACAAGCAACTTCTTGATGAAGAACAAAGGTATATGCCACTTCGGGTTTACCAGTATAAGTGTCTCGAAGTCTGCTACAGGTTTAGAAGAATTCATCTCGGTAGTTCTATTCAAATTTTTGAGATACAGCCAATTTTGTGCATCAAGGTATTGATCTTTCATCCTTGCATATTCCACAAGATCACTTTTGCGTAGCCTCCTCATAGAAGCTTCTGATAAATGAGGTCTTACTGGCCAATGTGAATGGTGTGGAGGAATATCATCAACATCATACGTTGCAATCTACGCATATAAATAAAATTCATTATTATTCCATAAATAAATAAAAAGTAAACTTTAAACATAAAATTAAATATATAATTTATTAAATATGGATAGGAAATTTTTATTCTCTCTAGCTAAAAGGTGCTCTTTGAGGTCTACGCCATCCATAACTCACTAACAGTTCATCAGTAGCATGTAATGTAGTAATAGCATTGACAACTACGTATCTTGATACATCTCTACTCATGTAAAGTGATTCATGACTATTTTCACGCTCCTTAAATGTGCAATTAGTGCTTGAACTATTATGTAACCCTCGACTACTATTTATTAAATCTGCTATATTTCCATGCGCGTAAGGTCTTCCATCAATATATAATCTTTCATTTTTTACATGTAAAATCCTTCTAATAGTAAAAGATGTTATGTTCAAGCATATTCCATAAGTACTCATGCTTTGAACATCACGTTAAAGTCGATGCCAATCTCCCCATCCATATATAGGACCACAAAATGACATAAGAGTGCCTTCGGAGTTCCGAGGTACATACAAATCCTCTACAATAAAGAGACCACGACCAGCATTAGTAATAGTGGATGGAGCAATCATATAGCGCTAACCCCAAAAGTTGAAAACCTCTCCATCTAAAGGAATTGGTCCTCTATTCCATCCTCCATATCTTTTTCTATCATATGTTTGTACGAGAGAATGATCACGAGCTGACAATGGATAATCTCGAGCCGTTTCAGTCTCTACACCAGGAGGTAGAGGATTTCTAGAAACCTTTGCTTGTAATTGATGAACAACATGTCCATGACATGTACGAGGTATATTAGCATTATGAAAAAAATTATCATCATCATCATCATCGAGCAAGTATTCCTATATATCAACACTAATTTGATTTTGTATATGGCTTTTAAATAAAATAATGACATTCATTTATATAAAAAATGCACGCTCAAAAGTACCATCATCTTCCTCATGTTCAATACATTCCAATCGTGGTCTTTGATACATGCCATAACAAGAGTTACACCAACATTTAATATGCTCTTGTTAGTAAAACTCATCATAATTCCTATCGGAAGACACATGTGAAGTCGTTGCATGGGTAGGAGGTGGTGGACTACCCTCTGATTGATCAGAATCTGATTATAATAAGAAACAAAAAAATATATAAGTTATGTATCCATCAAATATATTTAAAATTAAATGTTTGATATACTTACAGTATATAGTCGTTGCACGATGAGGAGACGGTGGTGGAGTTCCACTTGATTGATCAGAATCTACAAATAATGGTATTTGATATTAATAATATGATTATTTACATGCATAAACATTCACATATACATATTTACACATACACACATATTCACATATACACATTTACACATTCACACATATTCACATATACACAAATACACATTATTGTGGGATAAATGCATGTATTTTGTATGAATGAGTGTATATGCATGCATCTGTGTGTACGTATATATGAGGATATGTATATGTGTGTTTATGTTATATGTATGTATATGTGTATATGTATGCATATATGTATGTGTATGTGGGTATGTGTATGTGTATGTGTGTGTATATATGTGTATGTATTCTAATTTTATTCTTGTTTGAGATTAAATTAACAGGAGATATTGTATGGTGGAAAAAAATAAGAGGTGACCTAACATACCAGATGAGACGTGGCAATTTTTTGGTAGACAGCTATGTCTTCAGGAGTCATTTCCTCAGTAGAAGGTAAAGTGATTAATTATCAAAAGGATTCCTCAAGGGAAATTCCACCCTTGATGTCATTATGATTTCTAGGAAGTAGTAGTTTTTGTGGAGGAAGCCTCTTGGGATGTTATCTTTTATAAATATGCTTCAATAATGCTTATGATAGAAACTAGTGGGACTTCATTTGTCAATGTTTGAAAGAACTTGGATTTGGCTCCAATTTTATGAAGGTGATCTCAAAAAGTTTAGGAAATGGCTCTACTCACATTAAAATTAATGGCAAACTCTCTCAATTTATGAGAATAAAATGCCCAATAGGCAAGGCCACCCAATGGCATGAGTTTTATTTTCTAGTTTTACTCATGGATTTAGATTCTTGGTTAAGCACTGTAACATAATCCTGGTAAGGAAATGGTTGAACCACACCCTAAGAGAGAGGATTAGGAAGTAATCCTCAACCATGGCTTTTGGGGCAAGTGGTTAGCCCATCACATTCCTAACCAAGAGGTTGTGAGTTCAATCCCTTACATTGGTATCAGAGCCTAGGAAGTAGGCTTGGGCAAAAGTGGAATGACCCAATGGCCTCTAAAAAAGGCGCTTGGGCATCCTCCATGTGAAAGGGTAGGGCGCGCGTCGATTTCAATGATGGACCTTACAATGATTGGGGTGTATCTCCCAATCCGTAGGTCGGATTGAGGCGTGTAATATACCGTTGGAAAGCTCTCGGAATGAACTTTCCAATGAGCTAGCTTGCAATGTGTGAATTCCTTGGGAATCCTTGGATGGAACTTGATTGAGTACATCCTGCCAGTCCCATAGCTGGTCAGGGTACATCCTGCCAGGGTACATCCAGGGTACATCCTACCAGTCCCATAGCTGGTCAGGGTACATTCCCGAGGGAGTTCAAGGGGGGAAGAATGTAACATAATCCTGGTAAGGAAATGGTTGAACCACACCCTAAGAGAGAGGATTAGGAAGTAATCCTCAACCATGGCTTTTGGGGCAAGTGGTTAGCCCATCACATTCCTAACCAAGAGGTTGTGAGTTCAATCCCTTACATTTAATGCAACAGAACAAGGATTACGACCACCACATACTAGAGAGATTACTCTCCTCCCAACCTTATGCCTGTATATATAGCTGCTTGAACTAATGAGGACCACAAATGTAACTAGAGTCCACAAGTGCATGTGCAATCTCCTCCACTCCTTTCATATCCACCACTAGAGTCTAGTAGTGGCTGGAGTGATCTCGACCACTGCTTTAGTACCTTCCACTAGAGTCCACTAGTGGTTGTTGTACTCACCTCTTGAGTTAAGTCCACTGGACTCAAGTTAACTCACGTTAACTTGAGTTAGAAGGCTCTAGAGCTCTTTGGGCAAAACCCTCTTCCCATGCTCCCCATGGGAGTTGAACCCAAGACCTCTTCCTTCACAACCATGAGACTTAACCACTAGGCTAAGTGGATTACTTGAATATGAGAGCACATGACTCATGCTTGAGTCTACTCTTGAGATCTTTGGTCCCACAGACGAGTGACCAAACGGTATCCGATTTCAGATCTGTCTGAAGCCATCGGATCCCTAGATCATAGACTTACTTTATTACATTCTTCCCCCCTTGGGAAAGATTTTCGTCCTCGAAAATAAAGCTATATATATAACTGTAGGCAACCCCCGAGCCTCATGTTCTAAAACTGGAAGAACATGGTCATGTTCTAGAACTGGAAGAACATGTCTCATCTCTGTGGTGGCATCCCTGCCCAAATGATTCAAAACACTATCCAGGTTTGCACTTTGATAAACGGGACAAAGTACAAACTAGTGAAGAATAATGAGGGTGGATCTAATGACATCCCTAGCTAATTCACAGTTTCTGGATGTGCGATCTAGGCACAAACATGTGAACTAGGTGGATTCAAATTACTAGTCCATTTCTAGGCATAACTGGTGCATGGGCTTAGTAATGAAGGTGGGATTCTTATCCCTCGCAAGACTTGGAGAATTCTTGATTCACTTGAATTTGTTTTGGAGAACTTGAAGTTTGGTTGTCCCATACATCTAACTTTAGATGTCTATTCAAGGGTTTACTTTGATCCAACAGTTACTTGATTTTTCACCCGACTAGAGGACTACTCTGTCCCAATGAGTTGAAAAAAATCCCATGTAGACTGTAGAAGAAAGTTTACCATTTTGGTGGAATCAACCATACTAACTTCACCAATTCAAATTCAAAATGAAAATTGTCCAACTTAGGACCCTTTTCTCAAAGACTTTAACTGAAAGTTCTTGGGAATCTAATGAGCAATTCCTTACTTCTTTATTCTAGAGTATACTGGACTCTAGGAAATGATTTATGCTAGAACTTAAAGCAAACTCAAATGAATAAGTCCACTTAGACTTATCACCTTTTGAAGATTGAAAAGGTTCTTGTACATAACATCTATCTAGGATGTTCAAGTTAGTTATCTAATTCTAACCGGCTATCCCTGGTCTTTTGCAAAAGGAATCAGATACCATATCTGAGTCAATTCCAAAAGATTTGGAAAGCGGAAAGAGATAACTAAGACTTTGTACAACCAATTCAAACTTCGCACATACATAAACTTGCTATGAGTCAAAGACTAGATGACTCAGGACTTTTTACTTTTCAAAGATCTATTTCAACAAGATATTGAAGCATTTTCTTTATCTTTAAGAGAAATAAGCTGGATTCTCAAAAAGATTCAAAGAAAATAAAAAACATCATCCAACCACAAGATACTAGTGTGGTAACCAACATCAGTGTGTCGACCCACTGAGGTTCTGTCGATGAGTTTTGTATTCCAATAATGCTTCACTTGAGACTAAGTTCAGGTCACATTCAGTCTTTTCGACTCCTAATCGTGAATGCAATTCTTGTGCATTTCTTTGAGTCTCAAAGAGTGAATTTATCAAGTTACACTAGGAACTTGATGCTTGACTTAGTCAATTAAATCTTTAGTTGAAAAGATCAACTCAAAATCAAAGTCCAACTTCTTGCAGAAATTGATCAAATATTTCTGATCAATAACACTTAAACTTGAAGTGTTCTATGAAGATCTTGGAAGTTATTTACTTCATATCTTCAGTTACCTTGATCTTGAAGTCATCTTGAAGTATCGTAAGATACTATTTTCATCTTTTATGAATTAAACTTTTCTTGAAGTCTTAATTCCTTTGAAGATGAAACCTAACTTCAAAATCCAAACTAGGACTAAAAGATAATTATCATCCCACGGTCCGATGTCCCATACCATCTTTCCTACATCAATCTGAGTATAAAATTTGGTGTCCCATACCACCCTATTTTATATTCACATTAATGTGTGGGTGATTCTTATCCTAAAGTTTAAACATCTCTTGATAGAGTACCTTATTTCTTCAATTCTTTTACAAGAATTGGAAGTTGCAGGCATTACCTCTAACTAGATTTTCCTAGGTTTTGATTCCTTCGCATGATCACCTCTTAATCATGTGCTTTGCCTTGGAAACTTGAAAACCTCTTGACAGAATATCAATTCTTCTTTACTGGGGTTTTCAAATGAAAACCAATCAGAATTCCAAGTTCTTGAATTTCTCAAATTCAAGTTCAATTGGTTATTCTTGACCAATTGTGTAGCGACAAGAGCTTTTGACTTCTTGTCTTTAGATTCCTTCTTTATTATTGCTTTAGGTACCTATCTCGGCCGAGACTTTTTACAGGAATCGCTCTACTGCTTAAGTCTGAGCATCCGCTTATGCTTTCTGGATTTGTACCAAAATCCCTTTAAGGATAGGCAAACACTTATGTTTTACCTTCCACAGACTTAAGTACCGTCTTCACGGTTGCAGACTACATACTTGGAATTACTTCACTCTGTTCAGACTTGGAACAACTTACTTTTTCACAATTTTCCATTCGATAAATGGAACTTGAGTGAATTATTCCTAATGAAATTTTACTGCCAATACTTGGGCAATCTACAGAGTAGTTCTAATCGCACGTTCTTGGATAATCATGGCCAAGTTTGATCAAATCTGGTTGATCCTTGTGACAAAATAAAGACTTAGTCTTTATCTTTTAAGATCTCTTAAACTATCTTAAGCTTCTTTGCTTACCTGCAGGATTTTTAGAGATCTTTCCCTCAACTTAAGTCCAAGCATTTTCTAGTGCTTTTCAGATTCCAAAGCTAAGAATCAATGATATACCTTTAGGTTATATCACTATTTGGACTTAAATACCAAACCTGGTGGTTAGGGATTTGCTGGGAACTACTTACTATATAACTTTTCTTGAAAGATGCTAGTCCTTTTTTTTTTTTTTTTTTTTTTTTTTTTTCAAGAACTTTTGGATTCCTATCAAATAATACTAGGCTATAACTTGAAGCAGATGATTCATCGTGGAATCTTTTGCTTTGCAGTTCAATGATTCATCTTGGAATCTTCTCCTTTACTGGAAAGATCTTCAAAAGGAATTCTAGACTTTTGGATAAGACCAAGACTTAAGGCTTTGCTTGTCCAAAAGATAATTCTCATTTAAATAGTGAAATAGTTAATTAAACTCTTTCATTAGCTTATCTTTAGGAAATAGCTTAATTCCAAAGATTACTTGGCTTGGATCTCTTGTTTAAGCTTTTCTTATCTTAAAAAACCACCAAGCATACTTTTCTTATCTTTAGAAAAGTGCTTTAACAAAGTCTCCATATTTGAAAACTTTCCACAAGCAAATAATGCTTGAAATTATTTACTTAATCTTATAAAAGATATTCTTGATTTTTATAAGATTCAAGGCTATACGTCTTGAAGCTTAATTTTTAGGAAAGAACTTGTTTCCTAAATTGTCTTTAGGAAATATCATGATTTCCTAAGATATCTCTGTTTCAAAAATGAAAATGATTTGAATCATTTCATTAATTGTCATGTCTTTAGGAAATTACTTGATTCCTAAAGATCAACTAATATGGGTCTCTCATTTTTAAGCCTTGAATTAGCTTAAATAGAATCAAGCAAGTTTCCTTAAAAAGTTTCCGCGTCGATTGAAGACCTTGCATCATGCCTTGAGATGCATTTCTGGAAACTAACATCTATGAATACTAGAGTTCCAGGGATTCTAGAAGTTCAATACTTCTACTTATTTTCATCAATATTTGATGAATAATAAAGTATTAAATCTCCTAAAAATATTTTGGAACTTACAAGTTTCAACAGAAACTTCCTTACTTGGATGCATGAACATGAACATCCAAAAACAACTAAATCCTCGATAGTTGCTAAGAGTATCTGGGTTTCTTCCCAAACTTAAACTGAGCATGCATGTTGGAAAGTAACTCTATGAATACTTACTTTTCAACTTGCTTTCTTTTCCTCAAAAAGACTCCTACTAAGTGGTTCCTATGTATCACTTTTTAGGAAAAAATAGACTAGATACTTAGTTGCATGATGGTTAAGATCCTTGCAACTAGGTAATTTTCTATATTTTCCACCTAGCTAAGTCAAGAAAAAGAAAGGAATGAAAGTATACGAATTCAACTACTTATCATAACAACATGCGTATGCTCATGCATCTACTTGCATGCAAATGCATGTTCATGTATGCAAATGCCCATTCTTGGATGCAAATGCATGTGAGTACATGCCATTCTCCTTTCATATGCTAAACATAAATCAAGCAATTTCTTGAGCTTGAAACATATATGTGTGCCCCAGCAAAGCGGCCAGGATATCGGTCTCCCCAGGGGGAGGGGCCCTATTACTTTTCACGAGAGAGGATGATGGCACCTGGCAGTTCGTTCGGGCGACCCTGTGCCTATTCAGATGGTCCCCGGACTTTACTCCCGACAAATCGAAGTCGCTTCGGTACCCTCTTTGGGTTGAGCTCCCTAACCTTCCCTACTTCTTGTACAACTTCGTGTGGGACATTGTCTCTCCTATCGGCAAGCCGCTTGCTTCACGCGAAGACGTTGGTGGTCTCATCTATGAAGGTGCAAGACACTCGTTCAATGCTAGGTGGCACCCCCAAATCTGTGTCGAGGCCGACCTCAGTTCGCCGCTTCCTTCAATGATCAAAGTGGACATGGGCGAAGGAGATGTATGGGAACAGGACATCACATACAAAAACCTTCCCAACGCGTGGTTTCGCTGTGGCCAGCAACGTCACAGGATTAAAGATTGCCCTCTCAGGCAAAAAAACAAGCGCTTTCAAGAAGCCTCCAAAACCGTTCTAGACAACATTGGCGATTTGACCCACTCGACCAAGGAGGGGGATCCGCAAGCTGATGCTGATGGCTTTATTGAAGTTAGAAGAAGAAGGAAAAGAAGCCCTAGGGCCAACGGTGAGAGAAACAACCTGCCGCTTACCCCCTACAGCAATTTTTATTGCAATCTAGAAAAGGAGATCAATGAGCTTGACTACCCAGGTGGGAAGCTACCTGAGATAGACACCTACGACAAAGCCCTAGAGATCCCTGACAATAAAGAAACCCCCCAGGAGGGTTACACTACAAGCAAAGAAGATGGTTTCACCACTAGTAACGAAGACAACATGGATAGTGAAAGTTCCATCATTGGATCGACGATCCCGGAAATGGTGCAAAGCACGGGGCCCAAGTCTCCCCAGCAAGGGGCATCCCGCAAAGGAAAAGAGCCTATGGTGATACCCTGGAAAAGCCCCCACAAGAACCGACTTCTAAGTCGGGATCAGATCCCAGCGAAAAAGAAAGACGAAGTCAAGAGAAGAAAGGACAAAGCTCCCTCCCGCAAAGAGGGATCAATGCAAAAATGATTGTGATCTCGCTAAATGCTAGAGGGCTAACTGACCCCTCAAGAGCGACCATCATTGGTCAATGGCTCCGCGACATTAGCTTAAACCCAGACTTTATATGTATTCAAGAGATTAAAATTGACGGAGAAGACCTCCAGAAGCGGCTCAGACAGATCTCCTCGGTCCATGTGTGGATCCCAACGAAGCACCAGCGGGGGTCTGGAGGAACGGTTATCGGTGTTAAACAACTCTGGTTTGAAAAGCTTGAGAACTCCATTGAAGATGTAAGTCACCGTTGGATTGCTGTTTCTTTTGGTGCTCCTCTTTGTGTTACTATGGTTTCTTTGTACGCCCCTAACGGGGATTTGGAGAGACTGAACACTTGGGCTTCCCTTGACTCGCTTCCCCACAACGTGCTTATATGTGGTGACTTCAACATGGTGGAGGACCCAATGGACAGATGGATGGGCAAGGGCAGGGTCATCGACAGTCGGGAGAAAGAAACGTGGGACATGACCAAACTCCACTTGGATTTGGTTGAATTCAAAGACTCGAATGGCTTTTCTTGGTCGAACCTCCAAGCGGGCGAGGACCTGAGGAAAGCTAGACTCGATAGATGCTACATCTCTCAGAGTTTTACTCATCAGTGGGGCCACCCTACCATCACGCAACGCACTGACCTCACCATCTCTGATCACTACCCGATCGTTATCACTTTTCAACCTTCCAACAAGATCCGCAAGGCTCCGTGGTTCCATGCCAACGCAACCACCTTCTCTCTCCCCTCCGTCCATCAAGAAATTGCCGATGTGTGGAAGGTGGCATTTGCCTCTGGCTTGGCCCCAGCCAAGTGCTGGAGAAGTGCAGTCGACAAGTCTCGTAAGATCATGATCAGAACTAAGAAGATGCTCGAAACTGTGCGGCGGGCTCGTAGGGAAGCTCTTTATCACAGACTGTGGCGGCTCGAGGAGGAAGTGAACAAAGGAAAACATCAAGCCCAGAAAGGTCTCTGAAAAATCAGAGCAGTGTTGAGATACGAGGAAGAAATACAAAGGAAAAACTTGCAAATCTTCTTCAAGGAGTGGTGGGCTGGCAAAGCCGACAAACCCACCAAAGAGATGTGCCGTATCCTTAAAAGGAAACACAACAGAGATTCGATCCCCCTACTGCTAGATCCACATGGCAATGTATGCAATTCGGAAGAAGATAATTTTGGCATCATCGAAGGGCACTTCACGAGACTCCTGGGAACCTCGAACCCCCTCTCCCACCATAGAAGGGACTGTATGGCTGCCATTTCTAGGGTTTCCCCCCGGAGGATACCACCCAACCTCCACTCCCTGCTTCATGCCCCTATCTCTGAATCAGAAATCATTGAGGTCATTGATGCCCTCCCTCTCGGTAAAAGCCCGGGACCCGACGGACTCACTAACGAGTTCTTTAAATCCTTCAAGCTGGTGGTTGCCACCCCTCTTCGGATGGTTTGGCAAGAAGCGCTAAAGTTTGGTGCTCTTCCTTCGTGTCTAAATAATGGAATTATCAAGTTGATACACAAGAAGGGGGAAAAGAACAGAATCGAGAACTGGCGGCCTATTACGATGCTCTAAACAGGATACAAGATCATCGCCAAAGTCATCGCCAACAGACTCTCGTGCCACCTGAGATCTTGGCTTAGTGAGGACCAAAAAGGTTTCATCAAAGGCAGGTCTATCCTGGAAACCATTATGGATATTTGGGAAGGTATTCAACTTGCAAATGAGTCTAATCAAGATGTGGTTTTCCTCAAGATCGACTTTGACAAAGCCTACGACAGGCTAGAATGGGACTATATTCTGCAGTCGCTCCAAGATCTCGGATGTAGTCAGAAATTCACCAAGATGATCGCGACCCTTCTCGGAAACGCAACGACCCAAATTAACGTTAACGGCAAACTTTCGAAGGCGATCCATCTTAGAAGATCTATTAGACAAGGGTGCCCCCTGGCCCCCCTTCTTTTTGCCATCGCCACTGAGGGGCTGAGCAGACTTGTGGCACATCATGTGGAGGCTGGCAATATCAAAGGTCTCCGGCTGCCTCACGACCACAGTCAAATCATCATGAGACTGTTTGCCGATGATATGAACGCGTTCGTCCACAATGATAATACCAGCCTGGAGACTTTCTGGAGGTGTCTTGCTACCTTTTGTGATGCCTCTGGATCCAAAATCAGCCACTCTAAGACCGCCTTTAGGGCTATTGTGGGACATCATCCTCGCCTTCTCATTGATCATGGCTGTCAAATCATCCCGCAGGGCCAAATCTTTCGACTCCTTGGAATCCCCTTCGGGTTTGGCGTCTCTATGGAGCAGCGATGGAACTGGGTGCTGGCCAAACTGGAAAACAAGCTTAACTATTGGAGAGGTATGCAAATCAATCTCGCTGGGCGGGCGATGGTTATCAACACGTTCCTCCTCTCTTCTACCATCTATTTCCTTTCGTGTTGGAGACCGAATGAGCAAGGCCTGTCCAAACTGAATAGTATTTGTAGAAACTTTCTTTGGACGGGCGATCATAACAGAAGGGGGGTGCCTAAAATCAAATGGGCCATCTGCACTAGCCCTAGAGACAGCGGGGGGCTTGGTATCCTGGACATTGGGTGTATGGCTAACAAACTGGCGGCCAAATGGATGATTAAGGCTTGGTGCAATAGGGAGGCCTCGTGGGCCAAGCTGATCTTCAGAAACAAGAATGAGTTGGCCCTCATGGGGTTCCCGAACTGGAAGAATCTTGACATCATGACCCTGCTATTCTCCCCGATCCCCGTCTTCGCGAAAGGCTCCAATCTCGTGTGCTCCCTTTGGAAGGGCTGGAATAAAGTCAAAAGCTTCACAAGAATTAGTGAGGATTGGAAGTGGGCGGCCGGAATCAGACAAAACGACTCTATCTGGTTTCCGATACATGGCATCCGGAGTGTGGAGTCGTGGAACATTCAAAATGCCAAGAAGTTATGGAACAAAGGATTCAAAAAATGGAAACACCTCTGGAAACATGACACCAACAGCTGGATCAGCTTTGAGGATATTGACCCTCGCATAAACATCTCCTACGAAGAATGGAACACTTTGCAAAGCAGATGCCTCGCATGGGATCGTCACAAGACTCGCCTTCTCATGGGACACGACACCCCGAACTCGCTTGGCCTCAAATGGCACAATGGAAATAACCTACTCAAAATCCCGAACATCAAAGAAACGGCTGACCTCCAGATCAGCCTCAACAAGACGTGGTGCCTGTCTTGGACGCGGCCTCGGTGGGACATGAAATTCATGGGCATCTGGCACCCCCTTATAGAGATTAAGAAGTTTGTCCTCTTATGGCAAATTCTTCATCGAGGAATTTGGACCAACCATAAAGCTAGCAAACTTTGTGGGATCCCTCCTTGGTGCAAACGCTGCCACCGGGCTATCGAAGATGTCCCACACATCTTCCTTACTTGCCCCAACTCCTACAGAATCTGGCAGACGGTTGGAATGAAAATCAGACTTCAAAAACAGCTTAGTTGGAAACAAGTCCTTTTGGGAGAAGCGATCGGTTGTTCTGCGACACTCTGGAACGCCATCAGAGGGGAAGTCCTGTGGAAAATTTGGCGGGAGAGGTGTGCTCTCAACTTCGGCGATCCCCCCAGGGAGTGGTCGATTGAGAAATCACTACTCCTCCTTGGCAAAAGGATTGTTAACAGCAAGAAATCCCCCCCCTTCAGGCACCATCAAGTCCTCATTTTGATCAACAACAAGCTCAAACCCAAGTGGGCCCCGCATGAGGGCGATGAGAGGGTGATTAACCTTCTCTGTAATGCAACCTAGGATTCAATCAAGCTTCCCCTGCTTTGTGGGATTTGGGGGGTCCCGTGGGCACTAGTCCCCTTCTATTGTACCTTTGTTTCTTAATTTAATTCAAGTCCGGGAGAGTAGGCTATTGCCGAACTTCCTTTATATTAAAAAAAAACATATATGTGTGCGTCCAATCATCCATGCACAAACAATCTTTCCTCTACCTTACAAAAGGTTATATACATGTGCACATACTTGAGTGCATACTATTCCTTTTGGAAGCAAGAAAACAAATGTGCAAGGTGCCTAAAAACATTCGTTTGAAAGGAGAAATGCAACAACAATCATTTCTTTTGTAGTTGCATACCAAACATTTCAATATGTTTGTGCTTTTGCATTTCAATATATTTATTTTCTCTTTTTTAGCTTTCATTAATTTGCATTATTCTTTCATAAAATGCATCCTACATGAAAGCATGGAGAAAACAAATATTGAAATGAAGACATAACTTGGAAAATACTTATCTTCCAATTAGCTACGTCCTTCCATTGACCTCTAGAAAAGCCATTCTCCTTCCTTGTGCCTTTGCTCACCAAAGATATACTCTCAAGCTTGGTTTGACTTCGATCACCAAAGGCCTCCGTAACTCAGATCGTCTGCAGCGCCGAATCGTGACTAAAATGTTCTGCAAGACAATGAAATCACGAACGGCGCTCGTCGTCGTGGATAGAGGAGTGCCTTCTAGTTGGGGGGACAGGGGCTCGATACCCTGGCCAACAGCAGAGGTTGGAAATGCTTTTGCTCCTTCAACCTTTTTCTGTACTACAAGTATATCCCTACCGGTTGTCGTGGAACGCTTCTGTACTTCGTGGATAGGCGCCTGATCTTCCACGACGAGGTCAGAGGATCGAATCCCGCGGACGTACAACCAGAGATAATTAACCTGTTTTAGCTCCTGGTTAAGAGCTTCTGGAGCACAAACTCAGAGAATATTCTTTGCTCTGCATCCTTGCTCGCGAACGCTCGTATGGCCTTGTGGTTAAGGCAGCGCTCGGGTATGGAGAGGTCTCGAGTACGATTCCTTTACGGTACACCTTTGTAATTGCCCTTTTTTGCGCCTTATATAGAGCTCGATGACAGCGTCAATCTTTAGGAAAACACTAACGTGCAAGTGTTGGACATCATCCCGCCGTGGGCGCGTGGATAGGTCGCCTCCCTTCCTAATCGCTGGTGCGAGTTCGAGTCCCGTCGGCAGCAGGCATTCGCGAATTCTTTTGATCTTGCTCTAGATGAAAGCTTTTCGGCGGCAGACTTTAGCATAAGAACAGTTTTTGCAGGACCATTGAGACTGATCCGTCTGTGGTCTTGTTGGGTAGACGATGACGCTCTTGTTGGGGGGGCGAGGAATCAAATCCCGCCGGCAGCATACTACAGAAGGCAACTTTTTGGTAATATGCTCTTGTGCTAAGCCACAAGATCGAGCAAATCCACGAGGACGAATTCGGCACGCTTCTCCACACAATTGCGAGCAAAAATTCGTAGAAGAGCTTATGCATGCCAAAGACTCATGAGCAAGAAGCTAATGGAGAGACATATGATAAAGCCCACTCCAAGGTCACCATGAGAACTTGGCTCTGATACCAATGCAACAGAACAAGGATTACGACCACCACATACTAGAGAGATTACTCTCCTCCCAACCTTATGCCTGTATATATAGCTGCTTGAACTAATGAGGACCACAAATGTAACTAGAGTGCACAAGTGCATGTGCAATCTCCTCCACTCCTTTCATATCCACCACTAGAGTCTAGTAGTGGCTGGAGTGATCTCGACCACTGCTTTAGTACCTTCCACTAGAGTCCACTAGTGGTTGTTGTACTCACCTCTTGAGTTAAGTCCACTGGACTCAAGTTAACTCACGTTAACTTGAGTTAGAAGGCTCTAGAGCTCTTTGGGCAAAACCCTCTTCCCATGCTCCCCATGGGAGTTGAACCCAAGACCTCTTCCTTCACAACCATGAGACTTAACCACTAGGCTAAGTGGATTACTTGAATATGAGAGCACATGACTCATGCTTGAGTCTACTCTTGAGATCTTTGGTCCCACAGACGAGTGACCAAACGGTATCCGATTTCAGATCTGTCTGAAGCCATCGGATCCCTAGATCATAGACTTACTTTATTACAAGCACCATGCTCCATCTGACCTTAGCCTTTTTAGTGATTTACCTGTTTGATTCTCCACAAGAGCCAAATATCTTTTGAAACATGAAAAGAACTTCATCTTTGTGTTTCATAAAGAATAGGATAGTCCATCTGCTGCAATCATCAATAAAGGAGACATAATACCTTGATCCAGATATTGAAGCTTCCTTGCTAGGTCCCCATACATCTGTATGAACCAACTCCAAGAGATCTTCATGTATATAACCTTTCTTCATGAATGGTAACCTGTGAGACTTTCCAAATTGACATGCACTACACATATAAATCATATGTTGTTTTGATAAATTAGGGACTCCAAGTACACTTTGGTCCCTGCAAATTTTCTTTAATGACCTTTAAACAATATGTGCTAACCTTTTGTGCCATACTTCCAATTGTGTGAGTGTCTGACTACCATAATTAAAGAGAGCAATGTTTCTAGTGTCTTGTAATTCAAATGTGAACAATCTACCTGTCTTTTCAGCTTTTGCAATTCTTCTGAATCCTTGACTTGGATCTTCAACAAATGCTCCTGCTTTTGTGAACCTGACTTGCAACCCTTTCTCTACTATCTTCCCAACACTTATCAAATTCTTTGTAATGGTAGGGATATAGACTACCTTACTGAGTAGGTTGATGTTTCCATCAGGTGCTTTGACATTGCCTATTTTCTCCACAAGATGTCTTGTATCATCTCCTGTTTGTACCTCATGCTTATTCCTTGGATCTTCTAAATCTAATAGGAGTGCCACATTTCCTGCCACATGATTTGAACAACCTAAATCTATGTAGAAAACATGCTCATCAATATTACCTTGTGGCATAGCCATGCTCATGATCAATAATGAATCCTCTTTGTTTGAGTCTTTTGTGTAGTTATTGAATTCTCTCCTTCCTTTGTAGCCTCCTTGATAGTTTGAATGATTGTAGTTGTTGTAGCTTCCATGATAATTGTTGAACCTTCCTCTTGAGTAGCCATAACTTCCTCTATTGTATCCTCTGCCTCTTTGATTCCTCGAATTCCTAAAGCAATTTTCAGTTGTATGATTAGTTAACCCATAAATAGAACATGATTTGGAGTCTTGGGATCTCCCCGTGCCTTTTCTACCTCCTCTTCCTCTACCCCAACCATGTCTTCCTCTACCTGCATAGTTAGCTTGATATGTACCTGCTTCATCATCCACTTTCTTTGCCTTTCCTTTGTTATCTTTGGACTTGCTTTTATCAGTGTATAAAGCTGAAGATTGATTACCTTTAGAGCTTTCTCCATTTTTGATAAGCTTTGCCTCTTGAGTAAGTAGTTGTCCAATGAGTGTATTGAAATCAGGTACATGCATGTCCATGTACAAATCCATAGCTGTGGTGAATGCTTCCCACTTCTCATCTGCCTTCAAGCCATTGATGACCTGCCTTACAATTTGCTCTTCATCTATTACCTCTCCAATGCTTCCCAACTGATCTGCTATGTTCTTGAGCTTTGTGACAAAATCAGTCACATTTTGTTTGGGAGCCTTCTTGAGAGTTGTGAAATCCAGCCATAGTTGATGCTTCCTAGCTTTAGTACTTGAAGAGAAGAAGGCTTCAAGTGCATCCCACACTTCCTGAGATGTCTTACAACTTCTAATATGAGGCAACAAAAAATCTGAGATAGAGTTGAGGAGATAAGACCTTGCAAGTGCATCCTTGGAGCACCATGTGCTCAATCTTTCTTGCTCTTCTTGTGTTGGTTGACTTTTGTTCCTGAAACTTGGCATAACTTCATCTCCAACCACATAACCATATAAAGTTCTACCTTGGAGATAAGCTTCCATTCTTAATGACCAAGCTGAGTAATTACCTCTATCAAATTTGTCAATTGATGAAGGAAATCCATCTGCCATGTTGTCCAACCTTGCTCTGATACCACTGTGAAGAGATGGATAGGTATGTTCTTGAAGATGAAGAGATGTTGCAAAATCCTTGATCTACACCAGCCAAATGAACTCCAGGAGTATATGGTGGGCCCTTTTAGCTTGCCAATGGATGTATTAGACACCCTATGTACCTGGGAAGATCACTCTCAAAAAGATAGATCAAAACAGATAAGTTGGAGTTAGCTTAGAGGTGAAGAACTTGCTATTTTGGTTCATACACCTGTCCAGTGTTTTGCATAATTCTCTGAGCATAGCAAAAACTAGCTTAATTCCTCTTGGGGAAGTCTAGTTAACTTACAGAGCTATTTTTCAAGAGTAATCTCATAAAAAATAATGAACCACACACTGAGAATGATGTTTAACAACTGATGACATCATCCCGATTTCCACGGGCTGCTACAGTTTGAGACCAGTGAGCAGTAAAATAAACATAACTCCAGATTTAAGAATCCAATGATTATGAAAATTTGTATGCTTATACTAGAACCTAAGCTGAATCAAACAAATTTTAAAGCATTGAATTTGGATAAGTAACCACTGAGAAATGGCTCTGACAAGATGAGTAAAAAAGTCGGGTACCTGACAGAGAAGTGAAGATGAACAGACACTATTGACTTCAACTGAACATAACTGAAGATTGAAACATCCAAATGAAATGAAAATTGATGAGCATATAGTAGACTTATAGAGGTAATTTTACCAAGTTAAATCACTGAAAATGATGCATCAAGCTCAGATAAACCATCTCTGCAATGTGACTCAGAAAACTGAGAGATATGATAGTGAGTAGTACACTTCACAAGAACATGGAAATATGAACTCAAATGATCATGAAAATGAAAGTATATTGCTTGTACAATACAATGGACTTACTGATACATATGTGTGCCTTGTAGTCACACCTTGATATGGCATAAAGCTCAGCTCTTGGAGGTCTTCACATAGGTCTCTCTAACCACAACTAAAATTGCCATCTATTTATAGTTGAGTTTGGGAGGCTAACTTCGCTCAATCACTCTCCAATCAATGAGAGATTGATTTGATTCTCTATCTACCAAAAATCACGAATTCGTGGCTCCTCTTTCCCTTTTTGATCAAGTGGACTCAACCACTTAAGATTCTTTCACTTTTACATTAAGTAAACTCTTCAAAAGTTACAAGAGGTAGTTCACAAGTGAACTTTACATTGTCTTCATTTTAAAGCTTCTTCTATGATTTTGTGGGACTCAAGCCAATACTTAGGCTTGTCATAGACTTGCATCTATTCTTCCCCGTGGTAGTTGTGATCATCGTTTAACCGAGCTATATTAACCTCTGTTCTTGTGAGATAAGAGGGGTCCCATGGGTACTATGTCCTTCTTTGTACCTTGGAAATTTCAAAGTTAAAGCCCAAGGGAGTAACCCTTGGCCAAACCTCCATTTAAAAAAAAAATTGATAGTTTCTGTTTGTTTAGTTAAGAATAAGGAAGACGAAGATCTCTGAAAGTGAAGAAAGTTACATCCAGGCAATCGTTAAGATCTTATCAATTTGGGCACAAGAGAGATTGACCTCTGTTTGAGAAAAACATAGGAGGCTAAATGTACAAGAGTTCGCTGAGATGAAATATTTCGTCTTAACTAAAAGCAAAAGAGAGCAATCGTTTCCAAATACAACTGAAAACCGTATGGAATATTTTCCAATCTCCGTGGCACAATCAAAGAATTCAACACATGGAGCGCGTTTGGAAATGTGTAATTGTAATGATATCTTAGAGAAAAGCAGTGCGTCAATTTTCCTATAAATGACTATCGTCATGGACATCGCAAGTAGATGCCATCCTGAAGTCACGCTTTTCATGAATTATTCACGAGATGGTATGCTAGTTTATATTCATAGCCCGTCATCCGCGACAAGACAAGGCCGAACAAGTACTAAAAGCCAAATGGCAGCGCATGCTTACTTGAGATCGTGGGCGGATGAGAAACGAAAACGAACCACGTTCTATCGAAGATAAAGGTTGCAAGTAAAACGTACAACTGCTAAACGCGCAGATTAGAAGCTGGCAGTGATGATGGTATTCGAGGAAGCAAGCTTGTCCTCTTGCAGCAGATCTTTACGAAACAGTTATGCTGAGGACCAAAGAGTTATGCTGAGGACCAGCTGCCAAAGGAGAATACGCATTTGCGATATAGATCAGATCTCTTTTCGCAGGAAAACTCAACCTCTCATATGACTTCAACTGTTCATGCCTGAGGCCGCACTAAGCAGAAGAATTAAATCGAGCCTTCTGTCTTGTACATAAAGGATACCACGGAGGGGAATCCATCGCACGTTATGTTCTCTTTCGAGCGCAAAAATGGGAAGCTCAACAACGGTGATTCTGGAGAGAGAGAGAGAGAGAGAGAGAGAGAGAGAGAGAGAGAGAGAGAGAGAGAGAGAGAGACTATTCCATTATCGGGAAATGTTACAGAGGACGACCATTACTCAGTATTTGATTTATGATAAAACATTCGATGGTCACTCACCAACCTGCCTTGACAAAAAGCTTTGTGACTCACAACGGATGAAACGAATTACCTCAAGAAAATGTAAAACAATATGCAGAAGCAGTAGAGTGAATGTAGAATGATGGTGCCTGATAAATGGTTTTGTATTCCGAATGTCCATACCGGCAATTTGAAGATCATATTTAGTTTTAACATGTGCTTCAAATCCGGTCTATCAATTGCGATCGAACTAGAACAGCGCATCCAAAGTAAAGAAAGTTCAGAATAATGAGTGACACGTGAAGATACCCCGATAGCAAAAGACGTTCAATGATAAGACATTGTAGACGTACATGAATTGCACCCAAAGTATAATTCTGCACCACCCTTTAAAGGATGGCTACGCCCTCTTTCAACGGAAACAAGGGAAACATGGAGAAGCAACAGACGGGAACACTATACATACTTGTCTTTTGTTGAGGTGACAAAGAAGAGTTCGGTCTGTACGAATCCTTTGTTCAAGCTTGAAGCTAACAATGCTAACCATAACTCTTGGTTTATGGTGACGGATAAGGAAAAAATCTTGGAGCACACTCATAATATCTATATTAACTCTGGCAGCGAGGAATCAGATGAGAGCATACTTATAAGAAATATATTTTGTCTAGATAACTGGTATGAACACTTGAATGATAAGGTTGTCATTGGCTTGTGTTGTGGCCCTCCGACGTGCTCAAGAAACCCTAAAGCATTGGATGAAAATGAATTGAGAAAGTAGATGCATTTTTGTGTCTTTTTTTATCTTTGATTATGCAAGAAGTGCTATAGATGTCATAGCTACGGGTGAATCCATTACAAGGAACTCCCCTCTCAAATTTTTTGAATGTTATGTAGGATTTAACCCTAAAGAGCCTAATCCCACAGAGGTGCCTCTCTAGAACGAATTTTTTGGCTTTCGTGTTGAATGCTACACGTGGTTTGATAGTGTGGGAATTTTAATTGGAAGAGCTCTGCCACAAAAACCTAGAGGAGGGATAAACCATAAATGGGACCCAGAAGTCATGGTTGAAATCGAGGACATAAGAACGTCTCTTATTATCAAGGACTCTTATGGTTGTAGACTACATGAGCAAAAAATTGTACCTTGTAATCTACTTAATGCTTGCTTTAATTTCTATAGAATGTGTCACTTAATTAACAATAACCCTCTATTGAAACAGCCAATTTAAAGGAAGATAAACATGGTAGAAGTGATATCAACAATGGTAATCTGGCTAGGAACTCTAAAGAAAGTATTGATCAGTCAAACATTGTGTCTAATAAGTACTCATAAAAATGAAAAAACAAAAAAGATCCCTAACTCGATAACTCTTTTGATGTGATTCTTGAAAATGTCTTTAACTTGTTAAATGAGATCGGAAATATTAGTAATGTTTGTACATAATATTAATTAGAATCCGACCCGAACTACAAAATTGAAAACAACTTTGACGAGTCAGACATGATACTAATGAGGAAGCTTAGACTCAGTTCAAGGAGAACAAAACTCTCAACTCCAGAATCTGGTAATAACGTTTTGGTCCCCTCATTTGATGATGAAGATAATTGAGGTAATAAAGGAAGAGATGCTAATTTTTTTTCAACGTAATGAAAATGATGAGGACAGAATAAATGAGTTTTATCTCACTCGCAGGCTAATGAGAATGTGTTTATTTCAAACCTCATAAATAGGTGTCTGCCAAATCTAAGAGAAAAGGCAAAGTTAGAGTGCGAGGCTCTATGATGAAACCTCGAAATGACTACAAGAAATGATTTTGAGGATTTTTTGCTCTAACTTTGCTGGATCTCTGATCTTTTGAATTTTGAGATTCGTGATGTTGAATCAAAACGGGGTTTAGTTTTTTTACCCTTTAGTGTAACTTTTGCTTTTGGACGATTAAGAACTTCGAGTACTTGTACCTTTTTCGTCTTATTAAGCTATGGACTTAATAAAAATTATTTCTTTTAATGTTAAATGGATTGTTGATCCTATGAGGAATAAAGCTCTAACTAATTTGCTGAAAGATCTGTTATGATCCCTAAAATCATTTTCCTATAGGAGATAAGAATGTCTTTTATTCACTCTTAGAATTTTATCAATCATTTAAGTGGTACGGGATGTGCTCTTATTGGCATCGGTTCTTGAATTTAACGTCTTATCAGTTACATTAATAGTAGCGCCCCGAATAAGTGGGTTGCTTCAAGGTGTAGTAGACCTTTTTATTACACTACTATTAACATGTATGCTACTAATAATATTGGTGATATAACGAGATCCTAGAATGACCTTACCAATCTTAGTGGGTACTTACTCAAAGATTTTAACATGGTCACTGGCCCTAACAATAGATATTGTAACAAAGATAATATTGTCCAAGGTGGAGAGAAGTCTACTTGGTTCAGCTTCATTTTGTGCCAAAGACTTTATCGATTTCTCTAATTACTTTGGGCACTCTTGGGACAAAAGAAAATAGCGATGACCCTAATAACTTGAGACTCATTTCTTGACTAACTTCTTTATACAAATTCTTTTCTTCTACTTTGGCCAAATTTCTTAGTCCTATTAGGGAGAAAACCATTTTTCCTCAAAGGGGATTATTAAAGGAACATTCATGTTTTATGCTATTATCTCTGTTTACGAGGGTATTGAGTATGCCAAAGATCTTAATCATGACTACTACTTCTTTTAAGTTGACTTTGTCAAACTTTATGAAAAGATAGATTAGAGAATCATTCTTTAGTGTCTCTATGACATGGGTGTGGAGAGAAGTTATATCAAGTAGGTTTGTATACATTTTGGTAATGCTCATTCGAGAGTCACTTTGAGTGGTCATATGTCAAGTCCCTTAACAATCCTTAGATCTACTAGTCAAGGTTGCCCTTTTGTTCCTCTTTTCTTTGCCATCAGTAATGATGTTGGTGGTTTTTTATCCAAGGAATCTTTGAGCCTAGAATCTATCAAAGGTATTGGGATTCCTGATACCTCTTCTCAACATGTCTTCTCAACATGTCTTCAAATGTTTACTAATGATACTAAAAATAGAACTAGAATTGAAGACAATTTTGTTGAGATATTTATTGAATGTCTTAATTTATTCTTTTGGCTAGTGGAACTAGAATTATTTTTAAGAAGAACTTTTCAAATATTCTACCAATCATATTACTCCTTATATATCAAGTAATGCCTATGAAATATTTCAAGAAGGGAAAATTTACTTTTGCTTGCGATTCCTATGTGATTCAACCTTTATTTTGATCAAAGGTGAGACTAGGTCATGGTTAAGTTTAGAAAAAAAATTTTAAGTGGATGGATCTTCAACATAACTAGACCCATATAGCGCGTTCAGAAGCACTATATGACGTAGCGGTAGAAAGCTTACGACGTTCAAGAATCTTTTATGTTTGAGGTTTTTCAGTTCAAATTATTATCTCGATTTTTTGAATAATGTTCAGAATTTTTATATTGTTTTGTAACGCCACAAAGATGGCTAGACTATTCCAAACCAATAATGTTGAAGTATATGTTTCACTCTTTACCATTATTTTAATGAAATGTAGGATTTCTATATGGAAGTCACCACCTCGATTTGGATGTGTATTTGAATACGTCCGAAGGCCGAAAATGTCCATGGAGTGGGACTTGAACCCGGACACTACCCCACTGTGTTCAAGGTTTACGGCTACACCACACCCATTTGAACATATATTGTTCGAATGTATTTCTCCTAAGTTTGCTTTTGTTATGGGAGAAGTAAAAAACTCTCTATACTATGTGATCTCAGTGGAGACCATACGATACAATGTTGGCAGACAGAGTTGCGCTGTTGCAAGCAATTCTCATAAGAGTTTGCTAATGAAACTTTGTACACTGAATATAGTAAAATAAGGCTTATGAGAAAGCAACTTGCTACATAAAAGAAATCGAGGGATATACAAAAGAAATTCCAAGTTACTATCTGTTACTATCTGTTACTAAACAGTGATAATCCTTCTCCAAACGATTTGTAAGCAGTAGACACTCAAAAGGGCTTCATTAGGAAGGTAGCTTGCTGCTCGGAGGTGGAGGGAAAAGTAAGTTTAAGTTTCTTTTACAAGAACCTTTTTCTTTTTTGAGGTGATTCTCACGAGTTGAATTCTTATGTTTATGGTAGTCAAATGCTATACAATTATTTAAGACTATAGACGATCAAAATCTGGCTAATGGTTTATTTAATGACAGCTCGTTTAGATGCTCCACATGCAAAATGTATGTTACAGCTAGTTTAGATGAGCCAAGTCGTGTCTTACCTACATGCCCAGGAATTACTTATAATACATAGATCTCATATCGTAAATTCAACTCCAGGATTCTTCTTCATGTGCCAGACCTTCTCATCATTTTTTCAAAAACCGAATTATATACAATATACTAATGTAACTATTGCATTCCTAGTATTTCTTATGAATAAAGAGGGATTATCCTTTTTTTTATTATCATAATTTTCCAATAGTAACTCAACCTATAGAACTAAGATCAAAGCTCTTTCCTATGGACATCAAATGCTTTCCTTAGCATTCTTAGAGGCTTGGAATACCTATAATCTTGGAGTCTTGTGAGTTATTCATCCATATCACCTCTCCTAGATCGCCATTTACGAATGTATTCTTATCATTTAAGTAGTAGATGCGCCATTGCTTGGTTGCTATTATAGTTCCAAAATTAATCTTCTTGGGAAAATATATAATCGCATATCCATATTCAAGAGCATAACTTAAAGAAATTAATTATTCAACTTACCTTTCTCTACTCATGGGC
>CM035424.1:149244125-149309125 GCA_020310875.1 Ceratopteris richardii | reverse complement strand
GATTGGTGGGAAGGCAAGGTTGAAACCAACTAAAGAGATGTGTTGCATCCTCAAGAGGTAGAAAAATAGAGATTCTATTTCCCTCTTGATAGGTAGTAATGGGGTTGACTGCAAAATAGAAGAAAAAAACATTGCTATTATTCTTGACCATTTCAGACACTCCCCTAAAGAGTTGTCAATCGGGAATTCTCCATTCCTCCTTGGCAAAAGACTTTCTTACTATAAGAGGTCTTGTTGGAGATAGATGTCTACGGAAGCATGCGAACAGCACAAGGAAGAAGAATAAGCTTGGAGCACAAACACACAATACTGAATGTATTACTAGAGAATGTACAAAGATAAGTAGCCCATTAGGGCAATAGGCGTATATACAAGCCGAGGGAAACAACCTCTTAAAGAGGGAAAAAAGTGCCCAGGCGGTCCTAGTGTGTTCACACACATCACTGCCTAAATATATCAAAAAATCCCCCCTGGGAGTGATGCGGTGAACAAGGAGCTGGCACTCATGTATAAGGAAGTGCCAAGCTATGTGGAAATCACTCCACAAAAGGAAGTAAGCCCAAAGCTTTGCGGAAAGCTTCAAACTTCTCCCTAGGCAGAGCCTTAGTGAAAAGGTCTGCTATGTTCTCCTGTGTGGGCACATATGCCAAGCTGATCTCCCCAGCAGAGAACCTCTCCTTGACATAGTGATAATGCACCTCAATTTGCTTAGTGTGAGCATGGAACACAGGGTTCCTCGCAATTGCCAATGCGCTCTGACTGTCAGTGAAGATGGTGGTGGCAGAAGACTGGCCAACACCCAAATCAGCCATAAGGCATCTGAGCCACACATACTCAACAGTCACTATGAAAGGTGCCCTATACCCAGGTTCACAACTAGAAGTGGCCACAGTAGGCTGCTTCTTGCTCAACCAAGATATACATGAGCTACCAAGCATGAAGCAAAAACCACTAGTGGACACATGAGTGTCATAGCAACCAGCCCAATCTAAGTCAGAAAAAGCATGCAAATCTAGCGGTAGTGATCCCCCCTTGGGATAAAACAACCCAAGTAGCCGAGTACCACTCAAGTAGCGAAAGATGCGCTTAACCGCCTTCCAATGCGTGACTTCTGGGCAATCCATAAACCTGCTCATTTGTGAGACAACAAACTGAATATCTGGCTGAGTAATGCATAAGTAAATCAAGCATCCAACAACCTGCTGATAGAGAACAACATAAAATGCATCTCCAGCATCATGAAGACTCAATCGTAAACCTGTCTCCATAGAAGTGGCAATAGGCTTACAATCTTCACGGCCAAAATGCTGCAATAATGTGTCAATATATTTTGTTTGACACAAAGCCACTCCACCATGAACTTGCATAAATTGAATGCCCAAATAGTGATGCAAATGCCCCAAATCAGACATCTCAAATGAGGCATGCAAATAAGTCTTGAAATCAGCAATATGCTTCTCAATAGGACCAGTGAGCAGCATGTCGTCAACATAGACAACAATGATCAGAAGCACGTCATTAGCACGCTTAACATATAAGGTGCTTTTAATTGGACTGTTCTCAAAACCATGTGCAACCAGATAGGCATGTATCTTCTCATACCAAGCACGTGGTGCTTGCTTTAAACCATATAATGCCTTCTTTAACCTACATACTTGGTTTTCATGCCCTTTCTGCACAAAGCCATGGGGCTAAAAAACATACACTTCTTCATGCAAATCACCATTCAAAAATGTTGTTTTAATGTCCAACTGATGTACATTCCAACCATGATGGGCTGCAAGTGCACAAATGCTCCAAATAGTAGTCATACGGCATGTGGGTGCAAAGTTCTCATCAAAGTCAATGCCTCTTTCCTGTGCATAACCCTTTGCAACAAGCCTAGCCTTATACCTGTCAATTGTAGAATCAGGTTTACACTTCACCTTGTATACCCACTTAGTGCCAATGGACTTCTTGCTAGGAGGCAAGTCACATAAAGACCATGTACCATTCTTCATTATAGCATCATATTCAGATTGCATAGCAGCCATCCAATTTTCTGAATTTTGTGCTTCATTAAAAGAAACAGGCTCATTCTCATCACATAGACTAGACACAGCCATAGGATAACAATCTGATACAAAGGAGGAACTATGAGAGCCTCAAGGAGTATGATATGACAAAGGTGCATCTAATTTACTATCACGCAAAGTCTTCACCAGCCATTTTGGCATAGTTTTTGCATGCTGAGTATCAGCTCTCTCATCAACAAGTGCATCATGTAAATCTGCATCAGAAATGGAATGATCTGCATCATCATATGAAACCTGCAAAGGCTGAGAAGTTGCCTCATTAGGACCAGCACTAGACTGTCCACCTGTAAAAAGAGGCATCAAAGTATCATACATGTCTTTGGAGCTAACAGATGTCTCCTTAGTACATGAAAGCAATGGCTGAATAGCATCTTCCACAAAGACAACATCACGGCTAACCAGAATGCGTTTAGTCTGTGGATGATACAGACGATAGCCTTTACTTTCAGAACTGTACCCAACAAAAATACATTTTACTACCTTATCATCCAATTTTCTGCCATGTTGTTCAGGCACTAGTGCATATGCAAAACAACCAAAAACACGCAGATGAGCAACAGATGGCTTGTGGTCATGCCAAGCCTCATATGGAGTGATAGACTATAGCGCTTTAGTGGGACACCTGTTCAGTACATATGCTGCACACATGACAGCCTCAAGCCAGAAACTATGTGGTAAAGCCCGACCCTTGAGCATGCACCTCGCCATCTCCATGAGTGACCTGTTCTTTCGTTGAGCAAATCCATTCTGTTGAGGTGTATACGGCACTGTACACTAGTGTTTTATCCCACGTTCAGCCAGAAATGCATTAAAATCAAAAGACATATATTCCCCCCCTGGATCAGAACGGAGGGTGCCCATTTTACATTTTGACAGATTTTCAGCCAATACCAAAAACTCTTTAAAGCACATGAACACTTCGGACTTTGCTTTGAGTGGATATACCCATGCATGCCTGGAAAAATCATCAATGAAAGTCACAAAGTAAAGGTAATTTCCAAAAGAGGATGTCTGCATACGACCACAGACATCACTATGTACAAGCTGCAATTTCTGTGTAGCCCAAACTAAACCATCTTTTGGAAAGGAGGAATGCTGCACTTTGCCTAAAATACAGCCTTCACAAACATGTTTTCGAGGTGCCTCAAGTTTGGGCAAAGAGGAAACCATTTCAGATTTCTGCAGGCGTAGCAAACTAGCAAAATTCAGATGACCAAATCGTGCATGCCAAAGCTTTGCATCTAACATAGCCTGAGAATCATCTATTGCTAAATCATTTTCAGATCTTTCATAGTCTATGAGCTTATACAACCCACGACATAAAATGCCAGAAGCAATAATAACATCGCCATTTGACACATCGTGAACTATACATCTATCATCAACAAATTTCACAACCAAGCCAATCTTGGCTAATGTAGAAACTGATAACAAATTCTTCTTGATCTGTGGCACAAATAAAGCATCTAACAAAGTTAAAGAACTACCATCAGCGGTAGTCAAAATGATCTTACCAACTCCCATAACAGGATAAGAGGAGTTGTTGGCACATGTAACAGTATTCCCTGTAGGGGCAGGCTCGAGTGAAGAGAAGAAACTACGCTGCGAGGTAATATGTTTGGTCGCCCCACTGTCAAAATACCAAACATCTGAGTCTACTGCAGACATGCATTGCTCATGAGAAGATGGTTCAAAACTGCAGAGAGTAGTAAGCGCCCATTCTTCTTCGCACAAGATTTGTAGACTCTGTTTTTGGTGTAGAGGCCTGTGCAACAACCATTCCAGCCTCTTTCTTCTTTGCCTCTTTTGTAGCCAATTTAGGACAGTTCTTTATGATATGATCATTCCCTTTAGAGTACTTACAAAACAATTCCTACTTTTCTGATTTTTTCTCATCTTTGTCTTGGTTCTTTGAATGTGGAGCATTTGCAGATTTCTCATTACTAGTAGAAGAAATCCATTTTCCTTTGCCCTTCTGACTAGCCAAGAAAGCTTGATCTGCAACACGCATAATGGACTTGTTCTGCCTGGATTGATCTTCCTACAATACAATAGAGACTAACTCCTCAAATGACAAGGCATTTGGATTTCCTTTCATCATCAACCGAAGAGTAGAAGCAAAACTCTCATATGAATCAAGAAGACCATTCAGAACGGTCTACACAAGTGAGCTATCTGGTATAACCTCATTAGCAGAAATTAATTGTTCCTTCAGGTCTTTGATCTTTTTTAGGAAATTGTCCATAGAATCACCTTCATTCATGTGCTCACTCTCCAACTGTTTTCGGAGGTAAGTAACAGGAGCCTCATTCCTAGCTTGGTACAATGTGGCTAGTGTATCCCAAGCATCGTGAGCTGTTCTGCAAGAGCGAATATGAGGAATAATGGCACGTTTGACAGACAAAGCTATCAATGCATGTGCCTGGGCATCTCTGCCATCCCAATGAATTTGCTCTGCAGTAGGTGTAGCAAAAGTAGCAGCACGAACAGGAATCTGCACTATATCATCTTCGACACCATCTTCATCAGCTCCAGCACCTGCATTTACAGTACCTATTGTTACAGGTGTAAGAAGACGTCTTTCAACACCCTGCATAATGTTCCACAATCCTTTTGCAACCAATACATGTCGCATCATATAAGCCCATAATGGGTATTTGGTACCATCCAACTTATCCTCAACATCCAACATACGGAATACATCACTGCTTTCAGCCATGGTCGGTGACTAAAATACCTTGATGCAGAAAATTGACTGTATCTCAAAAAGTTGAACAAAACTGCACGGACGAACTCTGCTAGACCTGTAGTAGACTTCGAGACGCTTATACTCGTGAACAGAAACTGGTATATATCTTTGGCACAAAAAGATGAAATATTCTACACAAGCGCTTTGATAGTGCATTCGGAGGCTGAAACAAGCTTAGATCGCGATCTTGGCACCACAACACGAAGCTATTTTGATCTCGGAAACACCCTGAGTATGCTCACCAAATTTCGTGCGAATCTGAGACTGCAAACGACGGAGTGTCGATGGCACCCTAGAGAAGCGACGACCACGTCTGATACCAATTGTTGGAGATAGATGTCTACGGAAGCACGCGAACAACACAAGGAAGAAGAAGAAGCTTGGAGCACAAACACACAATACTGAATGTATTACTAGAGAATGTACAAAGATAAGTAGCCCATTAGGGCAATGGGCGTATATACAAGCCGGGGGAAAAAAACCTCCTAAAGAGGGAAAAAAGTGCCGCGGCAGTCCTAGTGTGTTCACACACATCACTACCTAAATATATCAATAGGTCCCCACCTTTTAGGAATCATGAAGTTTTTGTCATTGAGAATAACAAGCTCAAACCCAAGTGGGCCCCGCATGAGGGGGCGGGAGGGCTGTTAACCTCCTTTGTAATGATCTGTAGACTTTCCCGATCTACCCCTCCTTTTCAGGATTTGAGTGGTCCCAAGGGCACTAGTTCCATTCACTTGTAACTTGTTTTTCTTTAATTAAAGTCCAAGAGAGTAGGCCAAGGCCGAACTTCCCTTTGAAAAAAGAAAAATCAAGATGAGTGAACAAAATGGAAACCTTGAGTTTAGATCAAGGGCCTTGAGGCCCCAAATTTAAGTGTTGAATCAATCGTAAAATATTTCCGCAAATAGTGATAGAGTGATGAGAGCACTAGAGGCAATTTCAAAAGACCATAGATTCTTCATGGGCCGAGATTTAACCAAACCCTTTCAAGTCTATGGCACTAAAATAGACTTTCATGTAGTGTCTGCTTCTATGAATCTTAATGAATTTGCAAGGATTGCAATGCCTAATATCAAACCTAGCATCTATACCCTTCAAGAGAAATCCCACATTTGGAGTGAATTTAACAATCTGCTATGAGGAGAATTCAACCTAGAGGACATAGATGTGCCCACATGACATGCATTTGCAAAGTGGGTGGATACTCCAAATAAAGGCCTTGAGGTGATTGAACTACTAAGAGACGTTGAAGAGTGGTTTGTCCGATTGGCAGTAGGAGAAAATAGAGCTCTTCATTAAACTTCCAGATGTTTATTCATCCTTTGAGCTAGGTGACTTCCTAACATACGTGACCTAGCCATTTGGATTCACAAAAGAGTGGATTAGAGTCCATAATCTTGTGTGAATGCTTGTAACGCAAAGGAGATGGACGTGTAGTCCATGACAGAATTGATCATATTCAAGCTATACCAATCTCCACATCAAGAGTTTTAGGTTGTATGAATGAGATTATGAAGGGTATAAATGACCATGGATTCCAAATTATGTCCCTTAACCAATTAGACCAATCTAGAGAGGATCAAAAACACATCACAATAGAGGATAAGTGAATTAGAGAGTGTTCATGCAAAGAAACTTTGTCTATCACCATAGACAAAGACATATGTTAGGGTGATACTAGTGAGATTCGTTTCAGCAAATTTGATGATGTGTTTTTGGTGTGTGTAAATCAAGTCAACTGATATGTGGAAGCAGAACAAGATCATGAGTTGATTGAAGAGGAAAACGATGTTTGGGTAGAAGATCTAAGTGATTGATATGTTGACAAAACCTTCAATGATGTAGAACGCTTGAGTGAGTTGCGATTTGAAGAAGTTGGTAAAGCAAAAATACAATTTTGAGTTGGTGAGGTGTAGACAAGTGTTCCTATGGAGTTCATTCAGTCTTCATCATTGCAAAAGGGTAATCTTCCAATGTTTCTTGGAATGATTAACTCTGAGGGTAATCAATGTCTTTAAAAGGACCTTCAATAGTCCTCCTCCAATAATGTTCCAATGTTTCTTGGAATGATTGCCTGTGAGGGTTATCAACCATTGTATTAAGACCTTCACATTTGATTTTGGTTTCACTAGAAATGTGGGTGTTACTCGTATGCTTCAAACCTAGAACATAGGGTACATCAACATATATCTCAAAAACAAATTGAATACTTGTGGACTTTTTGGAAATAAGAATGCACGAAAGTACAATATATATGCTTTTAAATAGTATATCCAAAGAAAAATTTCAATTATACTCATTTTTTCTAACGATGCACTTTTCACCTTAGATGCACACTCAAATTACATCCTTGTATAATCTTTAAGTCATAGGCTGTCATTATTTTAAAAGCTGGATATTTAAACTCATACTTTAACATCATCACTTCTCACTCTTCATATCAATACCTACAAAACTTCAAATGCACACATTGTTTACATTTCTTTCCTTACCAGTTTTTGTATCCTATGCCCTTCTTCACATCCTCATAAAGTACCTTTACTGGCAAGTATTGATCACTAGAAACGTTCATGTGATTCTCCTCTTCACACACACACACACACACACACACACACACACACACACACATATATATATATATATATATATATATATATATATATATATATATATATATATATATATATATGTTTGTGTGTGTGTGTACCCTTGTTTAGATAATTACTTAAAATACTCTAATAGTAATTTCACTGCAACAACCATCACATAAGCTACACTTCAATAGATAATAACGATTTTAATTAAGCACCTCATTTCTAAGTGATACAAACTGAACACCTGAATGTGCAGATGAAGCTCTCTAGATATCAACACTTTAACGTATTTACCAATTCAAGTGGTTCCTCAAACAAAAATATCAAGAATCAACATATCTTCATGGGCATTAGGCTCATATTTGAAAACCTTGAATCAAGCGTATGCCTAAACTGTTTGTTACTCAGTACTTACTAGACATGCACATAGAGACCACTGTTAACTCAAATATTTATTTCTCTCACACTATTTAGAGTTAATACTTGAGTTGCAAGCAACATTTAAAAGACTATATTAATTTTTTTACAAGAAAAAGGTAACGAGGACTGCGGATCACATGAAGAGCGAACTTTTCTCAATCCTCAAAGCTAATAAGCTCCTTGATGAACAAAACGGAGTGTGAGCTATGACTAATCATAGTATGGAGAAAGTATTCAAGCAAGCAAACGACTTTCTTAGCAAGGGTTCTACTAGATTAATCGCACTCTAAAAGTGATAAGACACATGAAATCTATAAAGTCAACGTGCATAATGTGTTTACAAGACTTGGAAAGAATTGGCTAAATGAGAGTATGCTCTTTTCCTAGAAAATAGGGTTCATCACACCTAAGTGTGAAATCTGTGCATTCAAATAAGAATTTGAATGCAGGAATACATGTGATTGACTCTTTCGTTCAAAATCTCTGTGTCATCAACTGAGATGGTCATATGCTCTTAAGGTTGGAGTTTAATTTTCAATAAGGCCTGGTGTAGCTCTTACAAGATCATGATGCTTGTGGTGTGTAGGCATAGAAAAGAGATAGTGCATAGTGAGAAAGAGAGTGTATTTAGATGTATGTGTTTGAATAACATTGAGTTTGTACGATGTAATAGAATAAGAAAACGAAGGGAAAGAGATAGAAACCTTACACAATACTAAGTGCAGTCTCCAACCTTAGAAAATGCTCTTCATAAAGTTTCGAGGTGGTATAATCTTTTTTCTATTATTACTCAAACATATGAATATTCATCTCGTGTATTAGGTCTACCGTCAAGCAATGTAAGAGGCACCTTTCCATCATTGTTGATTTAATGTAAGGTTTAATCCCCTATGGATGGATAGTCTTTTTTTTTTAATAAAACGAAGTTCCGCCTTAGCCTATTCTCCCGGACTTTAATTAAAGTAAAGAAGAAAAGTTACAATTGAGTGGGACTAGTGCCCATGGGACCCCCCGAATCCCCCAATGCAGGGGAGGAGTCTGGCAAGCTAGAGGGCATTACAAATGAGGCGGATAAATATATCATCACCCTCATGTGGGACCCATTTGGGTTTCAACTTGTTGTTTTCGAGGAGATAAATACAGTGATGTCTAAACGGTGAAGATCTCTTATCTCGGGAGATTCTTTTACCTAGAAGAAACAATGATTTCTCGATCGACCATTCCTTAGGAGTTGGGTCAAAATTGATAGCACATCGCTCCCTCCAAATCTTCCAAAGAGTCTCACCCCTGATGGCATTCCATAGCCTCGATGAACAGCCGACCGCCTCACCCAACAGCACCTGTTGCCAATTGATTTGGTGCGTGAGGCTCAAAACCCGTGTCACGTGATGCAAGACAATACGGGACTTGGGGCTATCGAAGAACAAGTGAGCTAAATCCTCGATGCATCGATGGCAACGCTTGCACCATGGTGGCCCACCACATATTTTATTAGCCCTTGCATTGGACCATATTCCCTTATGCAAGATCTGCCACATGAGAACAGACTTTTTGATCTCAATTAGGGGGTGCCAAATAGACATGAACTTTAGTTCCCATCGAAGTTTGGTCCAAGAAAGGCACCACCTCTTGTTGAGGGTGTGATGAACATCTAAGTTCTCTTTGAAGTTGGGTATTCTGGATATTCTCTTACCATTGCTCCATTTGAGGCCCTCAAGGCAAGGAAGATCCTATCCGGAGAGAAGGTGAGAAGTTGAGCGGTCCCATGCCAAACATCTTCCTTGAAGAAGAGTCCATTCCTCGAGGGTAACTCTATGTCTCGGGTCTAGGTCTTCGAACCTAATCCACTGGTTGGTCTCTTGTTTCCATAGCTGTTTCCATTGTTTGAACCCCTTGTTCCATAACCACTTTGCAGTTTGGACGTTCCAAGGCTCCACTCCTCTAATGCCACTGATCGGGAACTAGATAGAGTCATTTTGTCTTATCCCAGCCGCCCACTTCCACTCGTCACTGATTCTGATGATTTGTTTGGCCTTGTTCCAACTCTTCCATAAAGAACACACGAGGCTAGAGCCTTTAGGGGACACCGGAGGGGGGAGAACAAAAGCGTGAGAATCCCTAAGTCCTTCCAACCAGGATGGCAAACAAAAGTAAGGTCTTTCAAGTTTCTGAATATCAATTTAGCCCAAGAGGACTCACTATTGATCCAGGCCTTGATAAGCCACTTAACTGCCAGCTTGTCAGCCAAACCCACGATATCCAAAATACCCAGGCCCCCAGAGTCTTTCAAGATAGTGCAAGTTTCCCAATTGATTTTGAGGACCCCCCTCTAGTTGGGGTCCCCACTCTAGAGGAAGTTTTTGCAGATTCTTTCCACTTTGGCCAACTCTTTACTTTATCTCGTGTTGGAGGATGGATAGTCTTTTGTTCTTTATCGTTTGTGAATCTTAAATACTGACTATGAGTCATCATTGGACTCAGTCATACGAAATAAATATGTACCAATGGAGTCTTGCGAATGCTAGGGAGGACATGTTTTGCTGAAAATACGTTTTTCAGCTAATTTTACTCAAATTAGTTTGTGATAAGAAATACCGATACCTCTCTATCTCATCTTCTTTTATTTTTTAATGATCTCTACATGATGGTTTTTTTACCAATTCACCGAAACAATTCCCCATTCTCTATATCTGAATAGGGATTGCTTCCTCTATAAGCACTTATAGTTTATTTTCTTTTCCTTCAGCTGTTAAAAGCTCTTTATCTATCTTTGGGAAATGCGTGTTGTTTATAAGATTCTTTTTTAGATCAACGTGAACCTACTTCGACCTCTCAATTCATTTATAAGACGAATAGTTCACTCGAAGTCAGGTATTCTTCCTTTTATTCAAGTTGATATAACGTCTTAATTCCACCAATATAATAATTTATAGTGGTTACATTTAAGTTATATATGGTCTATATACGATTTTTCAAGACGTCTTTGGCATATTGTCTTTCAGAATGTAAGGATATGGAATAAAAAATACTAAAAATGAAGAGATTTTGGCAGTTTATTTTCCTAAGAAAAGTTCGGAAATAGAAATCTAGCCTTCCAACTTTGCTTGAATAAATTTGGAAGTACAGGGGAAGGTTGGCATAGTACCCATGGGATCCCCCTACACTCTAGAAACCATATGTTGGACTCCTGAAAACTACTTGTAGGATATAAAGCTTTAAGGCCTTGTAAGGTGACAAATTGGAGGGCATTGTTCTAAAGCTAGAGGAAATAATTGATTTGAGTTGGATAAACCATAGGCATAATGGTGGCTTGAATGGGTGGATTCAACATCTCACCTCTAAAATGGAACTTGATGTAGTGTCCACTTGTATGAATCTTAATGAATATGTAATGATTGCAATGCCCCATATCAAGTCTAGGATTTATACTCTTCAATAGAGATCCCATATATGGAGTAAATTTAACAATCTACTATGAGGAGAGTTCAACGAAGAAGAGACAGACGTGCCCACATGACATGCATTTGGAAAGTTGGTGGCTACTCAAAATAAAGACGTTGAGATGATTAAGATACTAAGAGACTTGAAGAGTAGTTTGGCCAATTGAGCCTGAGATACCAAGATGGTTTTGGAGTAGGAGAAAATAGAGCTCTTCATTAAAACTCCAGATCTTGATTCATCCTTTGAGCTAGGTGACTTCCTTAAATACTTGAGTTAGCCATTTAGATTGAAAAAAGAGTGGATTAGAGCTCATAATGTTTTATCAATGCTTGTGAAATAAAAGAGATGGATTTCACATATAGTGCATGATAGAATTGAGAATATTCAAGCTATATCAATTTCCACATAAAGAATTTTACGTTGTATGGATGAGATTATGAAGGGTATAAATGACCATGTATTCCATCTTATGTCCATCAACCAAGCAGACTAATATAGGGAGGATCCAAAGCACATAACAATAGAGGATAAGGGAATTAGAGAGTAGTCATGGCAAAAAAACTATTTCTATTGCTATAGACAAAGATATATGTAATGGTGATACTGTTGAGGTTGGTGATATCAAGTCTGATGATGTGTCTTTGTTGTGTGTACATCAAATCAATAGATATGTGGAAGAAGAGCAAGATGGTGAGTCGATTGAAGAAGAAACGGATGTTTCGTTATAAGACCTAAGTGATTCATATGTTGATGTAGATAGCCTAAGTGACTTGAGATTTGAAGAACTTAATGGAGCAAACTACAAATTTGAGTTGGTGAGGTGTAGAGAAAAGTTCCTGTTGGAGGTCATTTAGTCTTCATCATTGCAAAAGGGTAATCTTAGAATGTTTCTTGGAATGATCACCTATGAGGCTAGTCAAAAACTTTATTAAGACCATCAATAATCTTCCTCCAAAAATCTTCCAATGTTTCTTGGAATCATTACCTCTGAGGGTAATCAAGACATTATTAAGTCTTTCACATTTGATGTTGGTCTCCTAGAAATGTGGGTGTTATTTGTATGCTCTGAACCTAGGAAACAGGGTACCCCATTTTATATGCCCCAAAAAAAAGAATACCAGCGGAGTTATTGGTAGATTAAGATTCACGAAAATACAATATTTATGATTTTAGATAGTATATCTAAACAAATATTTCCATTATAATCATTTTTTCTCACGATGCACTTTTCAAGTCAAGTGCATACTCAACTTGCGTTTTTGTATAAACTCTAATTCATAGCGTGTCATTCTTTTACAAGGTTCATATTAAAAGTATTGCCTTTGAACAACAACACACTTTGCCCATGTGGGCCCGCCCTGCATGAGGGCAATGAGTGGGCGATTAAGGCTTTTCTTGTAAAGCCATCTACACTCTGTAAAACCTTCCCCTGCTCTGTGGGATTTGGGGGATCCTGTGGGCACTAGTCCCCTTGTTTTGTATTTTTTCTTTATTTAGTTCAAGTCCGGGAGAATAGGCTAAGGCTGAACTTCCTTTATTTAATAAAAAAAGTGCATATTAAAAGTCATATTTTTACATGCTTCACTTCTCACTCTTCTCTTCATGTCAATAACTTCAAAATTTCAAATGCACACAATGTGTACATTTCTTTCGTTAGTATATTTTGTATCCTATTCCCTTCCTCACATCGTCATAAAGTACCATCACTGGCAACTATTGAGCACTAGACACCTTCCCGTGATTCTCGTCTACACACACAGACATATGTGTGTGTATGTATGTGTGTGTTTATATATACCCTTGTTTAGATAATTACCTGCAGAACTCTAATAGTTATTTAACTGCAACAACCATGACATAAGCTACACTTCAATGGATTATAAAGAACTCAATGAAGAACCTCATTTATGAGTGATATAAACTCAGAACCGGAATGTGTAGATGAAGCTCTCTAAATATCAACACTTTAACGTATTTTCCAATTGAAGTGGTTCCTCAAACAAAATATCAAGAATCAACATATCTTCAAGGGCATGAAATTCACATTTTAAAACCATGAATCAAAGGTATGATAAATTTTTTGTTACTCACCACCTTGACTAGAGATGCGCAAAGAGACCACTGTTCACTCGAATCTTTATTTCTCTCACACCATTCAGAGTTTCGACTTGAGTTGCAAGCAACATTTATAAGACTAGATTACTTTCTTTACAAGACAAAGGGAACAAGGAAAGGATATACAACGAAGAGAGAACTTTTCTTAACACTCAAAGCTCATTAGTTCCTTGACGAACAAAAGTAAGTGTGAGCTATGACTACTCAAAGTATGGAGAAAATACTCAAGCAAGCAGAGGACTTTCTTAGCAAGGGGTCTACTAGATTATTGAAACTCTAAAAGTGATAAGACATGTGGGATATATAAATTGAAAGTAAATATTGTGTTTATAAGACTTCGAAAGATTTGGCTAAATGAAAGGATGCTCTTTTCATAGAAAATAGGATCATCACACCTAAGTGTGATAGTTGAATGATTTAGAGTAATGAGGGGAATTAAAAAAAAAACAAAATTGAATGCAAAAATACATGTGATTGACTTCTTGGTTCAAAATGCTCTCTTTCATCAAACGAGATGGTCATATGCTCTTAAGGTTGGCGTCTAATTTTCAACAAGGCTTGGTGCAACTCTTACAAGATCATGATGCATATAGTGTGTAGGCATAGAAAATAGACAGTGCAGAGAGAAAGAGTGTGTGTGCGTGTACTCAGATGCATGTGTTTGAAGAACATTCCGCTTGTACGATATAATAGATTAAGAAAATAAAAGGAAAGAGATAAAAAGCTTACACACTACTAGGTGCAATCTCCATCCTTAGATAATTCTCTTAATAAAGTTTCTAGGTGTTATAAGCTTTTTCTATTATTATTCAAACATGTGAATACTAATCTCGTGTATTAGTTCTACCATCAAGAAATATAAGAGGCAGCTTTCCGTCGTTGTTGATTTAATGTAAAGATGGCTCGTGATCTATTCAAAAAACCATCATATAGTATCCTATAAATATGCTACACATGTTTGAAGAAATTATATCTTTACCTATCTCACATACCACTAGCCATAACAATATTTCATCGAATAGCCATAATCTTTCATCCAGTAATGTCTCTTTCTTATGATGCTAAAATGTCCAAGTACAACAGTAGTGCTAAGAGAGCTTGTGATTCAATATCTTGGAAAGATTGAATCTATAATATGTTTTAAAATAAACCTTTTATTAGATGTTGGAGAAGAAAGGTGGAAGGGATTTTCTCGATAACTTATGAGCTTATCACTCATTCTTTCTATCTACAAAGTTTGGAGGTCTGTGTTTGAGTAGAAGCAGGTTTTATACATGGTCCATAGGATCCATAGTTTTCGAATCATGGGTAGTACATGATATGTGGACATTGAACTCAATTACAACATGAAAGATGTAACTAGTGATTAGAATCCACACTTTGTCCATAGCCTTCAATAATTTACATAGCTCACAAGAGATATCAAAATAAGAGTTTGGACACATTAAAGAGATCTTTATTTTAACATTGCAAAAATTGAAAATTTCTACAAAATGTATTAGAACCTCTACACTTATGATAGACCATTGTCACTAGCATAGTATTTTGTGCACACGAAAAAATGCACCTTCACGAATGGCTCGTGTGATCGCTATATGTATGTATGTGTGTGTGCATGTATGTGCATATGTATGTATGTATGGACACGCACACACACACACACATACATATATATATATATATATATATATATATATATATATATATATATATATATATATATATATATATATAGAGAGAGAGAGAGAGAGAGAGAGAGAGAGAGAGAGAGAGAGGCAAGAAGAGAGGCTTTTTTTTATAAAAGGAAGTTAGACAATAGCCTACTCTGCCTTCGTCTAATTAAAATAAAGGAAACAACTCTACAGGTGAATGGGTCTAGCACCCATGAGACCCCCCGAATCCAACAACGAGAGGGTGTCCACGTCCATGCATGCAAATATCATTCAGGTAATATGATAAGATATGGTGGACGAGAAACTCATGAACCTTACACAATATTGGTACTGTTTTTTTTTTTAACCTCTTTTTGTATTATTTGATGTATATCTCTCTTGACTTTTTCTAATTTCTTCTTCCCATTGTTTGGGTAATTGAACATGGTCTTTAGCTAAGAAGACAACCATTTGAATATTTATTTAAGGACAATGGAGTTTGAGCCCTTTTTCAAAATACAACTTCAAATGGTGCATTTCTAGTAGCACTATGGTATATATTAGTATATGAAAACTATACTAGTGATTTTTTATTTTAGGATTAACAGTAGGATAACAACATGAAAAATCTAAATTACAGGATTTAGCCACTTCACTTTGACCATAAATTTCCAGAACAAATGGAAAACTAAAATATGGTCTTCATCACAAGCTTCTTAGAATGCATCACTAAGGTGATTACAAAAGCAAATATCATGATTTCACAAAATAATTTTACGAAAAACATGAAGTCAAACTATAAATTGTATAAAAAATTTAACAACTTGCCCTACATACATTGTCTTTTAAAATTTAATAAAATGTCAATTGTGAATCTATTTGTTGTTGTCCAAAATACATGATGATATTAATATAAAGTAGATAAATAATAAAATCAATAGAACTTTGTTTCCATGGTTCTTTGGAAAATGGTAATGGCATTAACAAGCCAATACTTTACTATGATATCATTGAATTCTTTGACATACAGTACATTGTGTCACAAATTGTGTGATTTAGTTATTCCTATAAGGCAACAGTAAAACATTTTTACATGCATAAATTTTTCTTTTTATGCAAACTCGAGTATTTTTCTGTGAATAGATTCTTTGAAAGGTTGTGTAGTACATAAATTCCTTTCGAAATATAGACATCCATTATGAAAAAAGTAACCTTGAGCATGATGTGATATTGAATTTCGCAAATTGCTCGATGCATTTTAAACATAAGAAGTAGATGCATAAATGGAGCATGTCTTAAATTTAACGAATATGAATGAAAGTAATATTATCTAGATTAACAAATATAGATTTCATACTTCATTCATGGATTTAGAAATAGATCAACATGAAGCCGATTAGAAATTATATGACATACATGTTCAAGTTCTTTTGAAGCTATAAAATCTTTTTCGAATTAGCATACAAAATGTTATTGTGTGACAAATGAAAATATTTATCCATGTTGTTGTTATGATCATCGTCACTTTGACTATGAAATAAAATTTCACCAAAAAAAATAAGAACAAATTCTTGATATTCGAGAAATAGGATATCCATCATTGTTGCAAATGTGCTAGGGTCGTTTATTAAGCCAAAAGGCTTAATCATGAGTTCATAATCTGCATTTCGAATTCTAAAAGTAATTTGATTTGGATCACTCATTCACATAAAGACTCGTTGATAATCAAATATAAGGTTAGTTTTACTAACTAAAATAGATCCTAGTAGCTTTTCAAAGAAACCTTCTACACTATATTTGATATTTTCTCTTAAAAAAATATATTTTATTTAAAATATGATAATCTATGCACATTCTATAAGTCTTAAGCTTTCAAGCAATCCTCTACACGATATTTGATTATGTTTCTTAACAATTAATTCATTGAAATTATGATCATCTATGCTCATATACTACCATATTTCTCAAATAACCATCAACATTTCGGGTAAGAATCTCCCATGTGTCATCATTGATAGCGAATCTGGAATCAATCTCATGCGAGAAGCGATCATGTTGCAACTAGATCTTCATCCCTCTAGAGACGCACAATTTCATGGGAACATAGAGTGCCCTTCTCAAAATATAAGTCTTGTCATTGGAAGCTTTTCAATTACCAATCTTCTCCCCACTATGCTTTCTGAGATCCCCTATTTGAGCTTCATGTCTACGCTTTGTACTTTCCAAATCACATAAGAGACCTATGTTGCTTGTAACATGATTTGAACATCTTGAATCCGTGTAGAATAAATGATTATCTTCTTCAAATTCCATGTGCCTTACTTTCATTAAGAGCAATGAGCCTTCATGTTGCTTATCTTCATAATAATTATTGTAGTCACTTCTGTTATGGTCTCTATTGTTATTATTGAAGTTATGTCCACCTCTGCCTTTATTGCTGTCATATCTACCTCTTCCGCTTCCTTTCTCCATCTTTCCATTGAACCAAGTATTGTGAGTGGTGTGCTTGGTCTTATGAGAGATGGCATAAGGTTGAACATTTTAGCCTTTGTTCTTGTCATGCTTTGGTCCTTTCTTCTTCCCTCTTCACTTGCTCTTGCCTGCAAAGTTGGCTTGAGAAGTCTCCTCTTCATTTTCTTCCTTCTTCTTACCTTTCTGGTTCTTGTCCTTCTTATCTACATATAGAGCCCTAGTTGAATTACCATGATAGGATTTACCTTCCTTCATGCTATTTTTGTCCTCTTGATTGAAGAGTATCCCTAGAAAGATCTCGAGGTCCATAGTTTGCACATCCATGATGAGATCATAGGCTATGGTCAAAGATTTCCATTTCTTGTCATCTCTAATCCCATTAGGAATTTTCCTCATGATGGCCTCTTCTTCAATCAACTCTCCAATGGATGCCAATTAATCAGCAACCACCTTAACCTTTTTAGCAAACTCTCTAATGGTTTGTTTTTTTTTGGATTCTTCTTCATCTAGATGAGCTCATTCCAAAGATGGTTCTTCCTTGCTTTTGTACTAGTAGAAAATAAACTCTCTAGGGCGTCACAAGTCTCTTGAGATGTCTTGCATCCTCTAATATGTGGTGATAGAAAATCAGAGATATATTTTAGTATGTATGAACTTGCTTGAGCATCCCTTGCATGCCAAAGTTTGAGCTTATCTGTTTCCTCTTGAGTAGATCCTCCTTTGGATCTTGGAATAGGCATTGCTTCATCACCTTATACAATCCCATATAGGTTTCTCCCTTGGAATTAAGCCTCCATTTTGATTTGCCAAGCAACAAAATTTTTTCTATCAAGATCTCAACCATTGATAGAGATCCATCTACCATCTTGGAATTTCTTTGATACCATTGAAAGAAGTTGGAGAAGCTTGGAGAGGCTTGGAAAGTTGAGTTGTCCAGTGGTGAAGTTAGTCTACAAAACCAGCATAGGACCAACCTTAGCTCTTTGGATATGTAAAATAGACCTTATAAGCCTCTAGTTACTGTAATAAAACCTAATAGGTAATTTTGAACATAAAGAAGAACAAGTTGATGAAAAACAGATAACTTGCACCGTGAGTAGCTCATAGAAACCTTCTAAAAAATGATGGAAGTTATGACTTCAAAAACTGAGAGCAGACACCACAATTATAATTGTAAATGTTCCTCTTAATTGAGTCTCATGCATAGGGTTGGCTTGCTTGAATGCATAAAAGCCCTAATTTATATCAGCCACTGAAGGAGAAATCAGCTTAACCAAAATTGGATGTCATCGTGATTTTTCAGGGATGTGTAGACAATGACCCAAAGACTACAAAACTCAGAGTTCTTCGAAATTAATGAATGCTTAAATTACTTTCAAAACTGTGTGCATAAACTAGCCATGTACATCAGATTTAGAGATCAATGGACATAGCAACAATATCTGCAAGTTGCCTGAGTCCGACGAAGGAGTAGAGAATAGAAGTGGCACGAAGCAATCATCAAAGAGTATATATATATAACTTCAAATCAAAATCTATTTAATGTAAAAATGTTTTGGATTCTTTAAATAGATTCTTAAGGATATGACCACATCTTTTCTTCGTGAACTTGAATTTGAAATTAGGTGGGTTTGGTAGTTTAGATTGATTGGAATGTTTTCCTACAATCTAGGATAATAGAAAGTTGAAGTTATATTTGTTTCTTGATTGATTGAGAATCAATCTAAACCACTTCTAACTCAAGCCTTTTACTCTTTTTTTAACAAAGGTAAATACCTTGAACCTTACAAGAAATGATCATAAGTGATCAACCAATAAATACAAAGAAATTATAAGCAAGTAAGTACTATTCCTAAAGGTACATATATGGATAGATGGTGCCATACCATCAAAATATTGAATTTGATGAACACCATATCCAAATCAAGCATAATGCAAGCTTGATGTTCCAACAATTGTCTATAAGGTACAAAGTTCAAGTGCATTTAAAATGAGGGCTAAGGGAGAAACTCAGGCAACAATCCTCTTCATATTTTTATTTTCATGTATCTTTAGGCACTTTCCAAGCATTGGAACAATAAACGAGACGTATCCAAAAGCATTCCATATAAGAAGAAAATTATCACATTCATTCCATGCAAATGTTTTCCAATCTCTTCTTCCTTGCACCCCATCAAGATTAATTATTGGAAGACTTTTTGCACCAATCTTGGACTTTGTGTCATCCTTTTGTGTTTCAATAAGTCCATTTCTAGGTCAAATAATTCATTCATCTTTATGTTTCATTTCGTGAAGTTCTAAATCATGTGATTGGAGTTTTTCTTTTTTTGTTGAGTATCTAGGGTATGAGGCTTCAATAGCTCAGGTTCTGCCTAGAGGAGTATCTTTGGTGAAGGTGAGTCTAAAAATTTCTTTATACAAGTATATGGATACATGCTTAGTAGATGCAACATTTTGTTTCAACGTGGAAGAAATATATATGACTAAAAAATAAAGGCAATTGTTCAAAGCCTCAACAAAGGTCACCCATTGAGGAAATGGAATATCGAGAAAATGCTTTAGCAAATGTATCTACTATAGGTCTGTTTCCTCGATTTCTAATTGTGACTTTGTTTATGGGTTGCAAATACTCAATGAAATGAATTTTCCCACTCTTGTTTGTTACAGTGAACCACTAGTTTGAAGTAGTGCTGATGATAGCACCAATATTTGCATGGATATCTCTTCCTTTAACAAACAAATCAGCTCAGGTAAATCAGTTTTTGGAATTAGAATAGGTCATATATTCCATGGGTTGCTTTGTAAAGTTGATCATGGGTCAAACTTATTTTGGATCTGCACAACCATTTTCGTGGAAAAAGAGAGAATGCTTTCTCATGTTTCTTGATAGCTTCAATAATTTTCTCCTTTCCTTTCTCTATGAGAAATGCTTTCTCACCAAATTTATTCTTCTCAATGATGACATATCAACACTGATTTTCTTAGCATAGGGTCATCAAATAGTGTTTTATATTTTTCATAACTATCTCTTTGCAATGGTTGAGCTATGGCTTTGATCTTTCTATCAACAATTTTATACTTACTAATAACTTTCACTTCATGTTCTTCCAAAAATTTAGCAATTAAATCCTATTCTTGAATATAACTAAGTTAATGATTTTAGAACTTTCTTTCTTTTGGATAGGTTGCTCAAGTTCTTCTAGAATAATGGAATTTCTTTCTAATACAATTATGGTTTCTTTGATCATGAGGCAACAATAATACTAGATTTTTTAATGCTTTTTACATATTTTTGTAGCTTTGCTTGATATATTTTCTTCTTGAAAGTATTGTAATCTAAATGTAGAGAAGAAAAAAGGAATTTCTTCTTCAATACGTATAGGATCATGCAAGATATCAATCCACCTTCCACCTTTGTCTTGATAACCAGTGGGTCCTAATAGATTTTTTTTCATCGTAGTTGTCCGCATGTTCTCTTATTAGTGCACAATCATCACACTCTCCATTGTAAGCATTTATGGGGTTCCTTCTTAAGTTCTTTCTATTTCTTGTGTGATTTGTCTAAATTTTCATGACTTGCAAGGATTGCAAACCTGATTTGGAATGGATTCTCTCATGGGAATAGCCATCATTGATTTATTTTGCTTCCATTCTAATTTCATAAATAAATGGTTACCAAATAATAGATTCATAAGAACAGTTATCTCGGATAAAGTATGAGAACTCTTCTGTCACTGCAGCGATTGTCATGTGTATGCTTGCATGTGCCCTTAGAAAAATTCCACAGCCATTGTCTACAATTCTCATCCCCTGCCATGATATCTATCAATTGGCCATTTGAATTTATCATAGAACGTTTTAAAGATCGTATTTATATTTGACCTAGAATCACCCAAGGCCATAGCTAAATATGATTCTCTCTCATCTCCTAACTCTATTTGAACTTCTAGTGTTCCTCTCACCTAGAAGATTCTATTATATTGAATGATTGATTCAATTGCTTCCTCATAAGATATTATAGGCCCAAGATATTTTCCATTTACCTCACCTAATTCAAGTTCATCATCATTAGAGTTAGAAGAGTCACTCAAGGTAACAACCTCATTCATTACCTTATTAACCTCAAGTGTTTCTTCCATGTCAATGCCTTGAGGCAAGAAGAATCTATTTCTCTTTATTAATTTCATAAACTTTACTTCGAATTGAGGCTTCAAAAGTGAGAACACCTCCTCCAAATACATTGTAAATTGTCTTTTTCAAAGTACATTTAGAATCTCCATGGCATAATTTTTCCTTTTAAGCTAAAAAGTCAATGCCACCTTTGCAGATTACTTTTTTCCTCTTTGACTCTCACCCTCTTGAGAACTTTTTCTCAGCTCCTTCTTTTTTCTTTTCAATTTTTTGTTTCACTTCCACTTGGATTTTAATGGTTTTCTTTTGCTTTTGATTTTCTTTGAGTAGTCTCTTCCCTTCTTTTATCACTTTTCTCCTAGCTTCATCTTCACAAGTGGAAGGCTCTTGAAATTAAACTTTCTTTTCACTATGCTTAGTTGCTTTCTCCTCTTCCTTAACTTGTTTTCTGCTCGCCCAAGTCTTAGACTCCACTTCTTCTTGTATTTCATGTATCCTTATCTTTTCCTCAACATGGAAAATACGTGAGTAAACCAAGAATTGATCAACAAGAGACTCCTAAGCAATCCTCTTTCTAATTACATCTTGGGCTCTCATTGAAGCTTCAATTGAGTAAGACTTTTGTGAGTAGGGCTCTTCTATCTCTTCCTCAATTTCCTCTTCCGGATCCAATGTAGGTCCGAATGTGCATACATTAGCTTTTGATAGGTTTGCATATAGTTTTTTCATCCCTCCTTTCTACCAATTTACAAGTAGGGGAAGGTGAGTTCTAAAATCACATAATTTTCTATCTATGTCTACAACTAGGTGGTGTTGTTTTGTTAGCTCCAATTCTTTGCATGCATATGAGAAGTGCCCTTGCGCATCACAACAAACACACCTTCTACCTCAAGTTTACTATCTTCCACTAAACCCAATATTTACTTGATATTTTTGCTACATTATAGGTAAAGGATATTGTAGTCTTATTGGTTGAACTTGAGGGGCAAATTGGGACATCGTATAATCTTGGAGAATATTTGGAATGGGCATATGATTTATTTGAATTGTATTTGCATTCCTCATACCTGGTTGAGGAGACACAAGGTCTTGATAATGCATTGAATACACCTTGTTATGAAGGCTAGCCATCTTTTTTGATAGAGATGGTTACATGGACATAACATTCTACAAATATTTACTCATAATTTCTAGTAGTATTTCTAATGGGGTCCAACATGTGGGTGCAACATTGGCTATAGATACTACTACAGATACATACAATTCCATCCATTCAAGCTTAACGCCTTGAGAAGCATGTGAATACCACCAAGGAAGAAGAAGAAGCTTGGAGCGCAACAAAAAATATTGAATGTATTACCAAATGAACGCATAAGGATAAGTGGCCCATTAGGGTTATAGTTGTATATACAAGTGAGGCAAAAAGACCTCTTAAAGAGGGAAAAAAGTACCTTGATGCTCCAAAATGTGTTCACATAGATCACAACCAAAGTATGTCAACAAATCCCCCTAGAGAGTGATGCACTGAACAAGGAGCTAGCACTTATGTATAATGAAGTGCCAAGCTATGTGGAAAGAAATCAATCCATAAAAGGAAGTAAGCCCAAAGCTTTGTGGAAGGCTACAAACTTCTCCCAAGGTAGAGCCTTTATAAAAAGATCTACAATTTTATCCTCTATGGAGAAATATGCCAACCTTATCTCTCTAAAAGATAACCTCTCCTTAACATAATGATAATGCAGCTCAATATGCTTTGAGCGAGCATGGAAAACATGGTTCCTCACAATTACCAATGTGTTCTAAAAGTCCATGAAGATGGTCCTGGCAGAAGACTGAGCAACGCCCAAATTAACCAAAAGGCATCTCAACTACACACTCTCAACAATCATTATTAAAGCTACCCTATACTTAACCTCACAACTAGAAGTGGCCACAATAGGCTGCTTCTTGATCAACTGAAATATGAATGAGCTACAAAGCATGAAGCAAAAACCACTAGTAGAGACGCAAGTGTCCTAGGAACTAATCAGATCAAAGTTATAAAAAGCATGTAAATGTGGTGGTAATGATCTACCACTAGAATAACACTATCAAGGTAGTCGGGTACGACTTAAATTGCAAAAATGCAGTTCACGATCTGCCAATGCTTCACACATAGTTGCTCATCTATTAGACAACAAATTGAATATCGGACCGAGTTATTGTTTTGTAAATGAAGCATCAAACAGCTTGGTAATAGAGAACAATATCAAATGCATTTATAGCATCACAAAGACTCAATCATAGCCATGCTTCCATAGGAGTGGCAATCAGTTTGCAATCTTTAAGGCCAAAACATTACAATAATGTGTTAAGATGTTTTTTTAACAAAGATCTATTCTAGCATGAACTTGGACAAATTGAATGCCCAAATAATGTTGCAAATGTCCCAAATCTGGCATCTCAAATGAGCACCTTAAAATGAGCAACATGCTTCTCATTAGGACTTGTGATCAACATGTCATCAACATAGACAACAATGAACAGAAGTACCTTAGTTGCAAACTCAACATATAAGGTTCTCTCAAGTGGAATCTTCTCAAAACCATGTGCAATCAAGTAGTCATCTTTTCATACTAAGCACGTGTTGCTTGCTTCAAACCATATAATTCCTTTTCCAACCTGCATACTTTGTTTTCATGCCCTTTTTGCACAGAATAATGAGACTAAAGATCTTACACTTCTTCACGTAAATGACCATTAAGAAATGAAGGTTCAATGTCTAAGGAATGTACATTCCAACCATGATGGGATGTAACTATAGAGATGCTACAAAGAGTAGTCATTGGACATGTAAGTGCAAAGGTCTCATCAAAGTCAATGCCTCTTTCTTAAGCATACCCTTTTGCAACAAGCCTAACCTTATACTTGTCAATTGTTCCATCATATCTATGTTTTGGGTTGTATAGCCATTTAGTGGAAAATGACTTTTTGATAGAAGGAAACTCACATAAAGACCTGCTACCATTCTTCATAATAGCATCATATTCAGATTGCATAGCATCCATCCAAATTTTTTTAATTTTATGCTTCATCAAAAGAAACAAGCTTTCTCATCAGAAATACTAGAGGCAACCATAACATAGCAGTTTGATGCAAAGGAGGGACTATGAGATCCTAAACGAGCACGATAGGACAAAGATGCATCTACATTTCTATCTTGCAAAGCATGCACCAATCATGTAGAGATATTTTTTGCCTCCTCTATATTAGCCCTCATCCGAAAGTGCATCATATAAACCTGCATAAGAAATGGAATGATCTTCATCATCATATGAAATCTCTAAAGTTTGAGAAATTGCCTCATTTAGACTCGCACTTGATTTTCAACCTGTAAAAAGAGGTAGCAAGGTGTTATACACATCTTTGGAGCTAATGGATGTCTCCTTAGTACATGAAAGTAGTGGCTGAATTGCATCTTCTACAAAAGCAACAACATGGCTAACCAAAATGGTATAGATGATAGCCTTTGCTTTCAGAACTATACCAAATAAAAATACATTTCAGTACTTTATCATCCAATTTTCAATGTTGTTGTTCAGGAAATAATGGATATGCTAGACAACCAAAGACACATAAATGACAAAGAGATTGCGTGTGGCCATGCGAAGCCTCATTTGGAGTGTTAGATTGGAGTGCTTTTGTGGGACACCTGTTAAGTACATATGTTGCACACATAATAGCCTAAAGCCAAAAGATATGTGGTATACCTCCACTTTTGACCATACATCTTGCCATCTTGATGAGAGGCATGTTCTTTCTTTCAGCAAATCCATTAAGATGAGGTGTATACAGCTCTCTATAATAACTTTTTATCCCACATTTAGCCAAAATTGCATCAAAATCAAAAGACATGTATCCCCCCTTGATCATAATGAAGGGTTCCTGTTTTCCATGCTAATAGATTTTCAGCCAAAACAAGAAACTCTTTGAAGCACATAAAAATTTTGAACTTTGCTTTCAATGGATACAACAATGCATGCATGGCGAAGGTTTTTACATAGGACCACATACATCATTATGAACAATTTGTCATTTTTTAGTAACTCGAGCTGAGCCCTGTTCTGGGAAGGAGGAATGTTGCACGTTGCCCAAAATACATCCTTCACAGACATGTTTACAAGGTGCATCAAGTTATGGCAGAGAATACAACCCATATCATCAAAAAGTTGACAACCAAGACGGTATTGGCTAATGTTGAAACTAACAACAGTTTTTTCCTTGATGCTTGGCACAAACAAATCATCTCACAATATGAGAGAACTACCATCAACACAGAAGAAACTATGCTATGAGGTAATATGTTTGGTTTCTCAACTATCAAAGTACTAATCATCTGACTCTACTCAAGACATACAGTACTCATGAGAAGATTGGTCATAAATGAGAATAATAGTAACTGCCCATTCTTAATTCTACATAAGATTAGTGGGCTCAATTTTGGGTGTAGAGGCCTCTACAACAACCATTCTAGCTTCTTTTTCCCTTGCCTCTTTCGTAGACAATTTTGGACAACTCTTTATGACATGATCATTTCCTTTAAAATATTTGCAAGATAGTTTCTACTTTTCTAATTTATTCTCCTCCTTATCTTCCTTCTTTGAATGTGCAGCACTAGCAAATTTTTGCTTACTAATACATGAAATCCACTTACCTTTGCCCTTCTAACTAGTTGAGAAAGCTTGATCTAAAACATGCATAATGGAGCTGTTCTACCTGAATTGATTATCCTACAACAAAATATAGACGACATCCTTAAATGTTAAGTCATTTGGAATTCCCTTCATCATCCACCAAAGATTAAAAGTAAAAATCTGATATGAATGTTGAATACCATTAAGAACGATTTGCACAAGTGAACAATGTGGCAAGACCATCTATAGAAATCAATTGATCCTTAAAATCTTTGATCTTTGTCAACAAAGTCTCCATAGAATATCCTCCATTCATATGCTCACTCTCCAACTTTGAGCATCATTTCTGGCTTGGTACAAAGTGATAAGTGTATCCCAAGTATCCTTTGTTGTTTTGCAAGAGTCAATATGAGGATAATGGCATGTTTGAGAGACAAAGCTATCAATCCATGTGTTTGATCATCATTAGTATTCCAACAAATTTTCTCTATAGTAGGTGTAGTAGGAATCACACCACGAACAAGATTATGGAGATCATCATCTTCAACACCATGTGCATCGCCTTCAATAACTGTATTTGGAGGTGTACTAGGTCCTTTTTCAACACCTTGGACAATATGCCACAGTCCTTTTGCTACCAATACATGACAAATCATATATGCCCATAATGGATACACTACAATATATCGAGGGTATACGGAGAATGCTACCGAGGCAAATGAACGGGCGTGATTTCTTCGCGATGTCGGTGTTACAGTCGGTATAGGCGTCAGAAAAGAAAGCGCCGGTATAAGTGCCGGTATAAGCGTCGGTATGAGCGTCAGTATACGCGTCGGTATATGCCTCGGTATTACCGACGCTTATACTGGCGCGCATACCGACGCCCGCACTCGGCGTACCGACCCCTATACCGGTGTCCATACTGGAGCTACCCGCACATATACCGACGACCTTATCTGCACAAATTTTTTGGGCAAAATGTGTTGTCTTTTGCTACAGCATCATGTTGTCTAGCAAAAGACAATACACTCTGCCCAACTAAGTACATGTGTTATGTACTCTAATGGCAACCAAAACATAAACATATATGAGCAAAGATGATCAATGAATCATGTACAAAAAGTTGTATATTTGATAAATGAAAAATGTACAAAAGTGTGGCAAACCTCTTCTATATATGAATCGAATACAAAATGTGACAAAGCACTTCCATATAGGAATCGAATAAAGAATTATGGTACATCATTGCCACATAGGAGTGTAATACAAAATTGTGGCAATGTAACAAAATGTACAAAATTGTGGCAATGTTACATCATTGTCGTATGCGAGTGTGATACAAAATTCTGGCATTGATCAAAGTGCTTGTATGTATATACATTTATGTATGCATATGCTTGTATGCATATGCATTTATGTATGCATATGCATGCATGTATGCATATGCAGTATGCATATGTATACATTTATGTATGCATATACATGTATGCATATGCATTCATGTATGCATATGCATGCTTGTATTCATATGCATGTATGCATATGCATGCTTGTATGCATATGCATGCATGTATGCATATGTATACATGCATTCATGTATACATGTGTTCATGTATGCATATGTATACATTTATGTATGCATATGCATGTATGCATATGCATGTATGCATATGCATTCATGTATGCATATGCATTCATGTATGCATATGCATGCTTGTATGCATATGCATGTGTGCATATGCATGCTTGTATGCATATGCATGCTTGTATGCATATGCATGCTTGTATGCATATGCATGCATGTATCCATATGTATACATGCATTCATGTATACATGTGTTCATGTATGCATATGTATACATTTATGTATGCATATGCATGCTTGTATGCATATGCATGCTTGTATGCATATGCATGCATGTATGCATATGTATACATGCATTCATGTATACATGTGTTCATGTATGCATATGTATACATGCATTCACATGAACACGAACACACACACAGAAAACAAAAAATAAATAAATAATAAAAATAAAATAAAAATAAAAAATAAAAAAAATAGTTAAATAATATAAAATAATAATAAATTAAAAAAGAAACAAATTAATAATAAAAAATATCAATATATAAAAATAGAAATTAAATTAAAACAAAATAAATAAAAAATAATAAATAATAAATAATAAATAATAAATTATAAATTATAAATAATCAATAATCAATAATAAATAATAAATAATAAATAATAAATAATACATAATAAGTATACATGCATTCATGTATGCATATGCATGATTGTATGCATATACATGATTGTATGCACATGCATGCATGTATGCATACGTATACATGCATTCATGTATGCATATATATGCATTCATGTATGCATATGCATTCATGTATGCATATGCATTCATGTATGCATATGCATTCATGTATGCATATGCATGCATGTATGCATATGCATGCATTCATGTATACATATATATGCATTCATGTATGCATATGCATTCATGTATGCATATGCATGCATGTATGCATATGCACACATGTATGCATATGCATACTTGTATATATGCATATGCAATAATGTGTATACATATATATGCATGCATGTAAGCATATGCATGTATGTGTGTACATATATATGCATTCATGTATGCATATGCATGCATGTATGCATATGCATGCATGTATGCATATGCATACATGTATGCATATGCATGCTTGTATATATGCATATGCATGTGTGTGTATACATATATATGCATGCATCTATGCATATGCATGCCTATATGTGTGTAGAGGAGGTACTCGGGTATCCAATTTTAACAAAAAAGTAGAGATGAAAGATTAACACATCCAGTACGTCGCCTACTCAAGGGGGTTTCTCTTTAGGGAAGTATACCCTCTAACATTTCTGTGAGAAGGTAGATAACAAGGATTTCACGGAGTGGTACATACTCTAGAAAATATGAACAACAATTGACCAAGGAAGATCATACACTTCTTGATTCGAATCAGATGATTACACGATTTTTCAAGGAAATGCTCAAAACTAACACTCAGGGCTTCGTGGCACTTTATGCAGATAAACACAAATCAATACAATGGTGAAGGAATTCTTCAAGAGAATAGAGCTTAGCCCCAATACTGACTCGCAGAAAAGAAAGAAAATCCAAAGCACTCTCTTACACTATAGTGCTCATAGCCCTCCACTAAGAAGCCTACCCTCTGTATCCACACTACAGAGTAGCTCCTACAATAGGCTTGAAACCACCAAGTGCAAGAGAGAACTTCTGCACGTATACACGCGTCAATGTAACTCCAAAAAAATGTGTGTACCCTAATGAGCACAAATCTATTGTTTTTATAGGTTCCAATAGGCCAAGAGAGCCTTGTCGAATCTTCACGTCCACTGATCACGCGCCGGTGGAATGCCCAAAATTGGAGGGTAGGTCAATTACTCCTTTAATTTGAATTAGATCCTCAACATAGGTAGTCGCTGTGAATGGTTGGTGTCAGTTTCACTTCCACTTTCTAACAATTACCTTTTACCTTTGCACCTACCATCTGAGATTCGCATTGATTTAATCCGGGAAATTCAACATGAAGTGCCCTGACTACTCTGGAAGTGTAGGAGGAGACCACCATGGAATGTTTGGCCATAGTACTACATAATGTGTAGTAAAGCATTCTGCATCATTATCTTGAGCCTTCTTCTGCCACGCTTGATGTGCGAGACCAAATCTTGCTTTTGATTCATTGTATACTTCTGGACCCATGTTCATCGTGAGAAGAGCTCCTTCATGTTTGGCTTAGATACCATGTTTCTTCTATGCTTCTGCATGCTCCTCAAAGCCCAGTGTCTTCTGTCATCTGCGGTTGTGTGCATGTATGAGTAAGTGTGTGTAGGTGCATGTGGGCCTATATGTGGGGTGAGAGTGTTTGTGTGTGCGGATGCATGTGTGTATGTGTCGGTGTGTGTGTGATGGGTGGGTGTGCATGTGAGGAAGTGTGTGTGGGAGTGTGTGCATATGTATGGGTGTGAGAGTGTGTGTGTTCATGTGCGTGATTGTGTGTGTGTGTATGTGTGTGAGTAGGTGGCGGGGTGGTGTGTGTGGGGGGGTAGAGGCGGGGGTGGTGGTGAGTGGAGGGGGTGTGTGCAGAGGAGAAGGGAGGAGAAAGGAGGAGTGGGAAGGCGGAGGGGGAGGGATGAGGAGGCAGGAGGGGAAAGGCAGAGGGGGAAAGAGAGAGAGAGAGAGAGGGGGAGGGTGGGGTGAGAGAGGCTCGCGGGGGAGGGTGGGGTTGAGAGGGGGAGGGTGGGGTGAGAGGGGCTCGCGGGGGAGTGGGAAGGCAGAGGGTGGAAGAGAGAGAGAGAGACGTGGGGGAGGGTGGGGTTGAGCAGGGGAGGGTGGGGTGAGAGAGGCTCACGGGGGAGCGAGGGGTTGAGAGGGGGAGGGTGGGGTGAGAAGGGCACACGGGGGAGTGGGAAGGCAGAGGGGGGAAGAGAGAGAGAGAGGTGGGGGAGGGTGGGGTTGAGCGGGGGAGGGTGGGGTTGAGAGGGGGAGGGTGGGGTGAGAGAGGCTCATGGGGGAGGGTGGGGTTGAGAGGGGGAGGGTGGGGTGAGAGGGGCTCGCGGGGGAGTGGGAAGGCGGAGGGTGGAAGAGAGAGAGAGAGGTGGGGGAGGGTGGGGTTGAGCGGGGAAGGGTGGGTTGAGAGAGGCTCACGGGGGAGGGTGGGGATGAGGGGGCGCAAGGGTGGGGTTGAGCGGGGTTGGAGGGGGTTGGGGTTGGGGGTTGAGTGGAGGAGGAGGTGGGGATGAGGGGGGTGCAAGGTGGGGTTGAGCGGGGTTGGAGGGGGTTGGGGTTGGGGGTTGAGTGGAGGAGGAGGTGGGTATGAGGGGGGGCGCAAGGGTGGGGTTGAGTGGGGTTGGAGGGGGTTGGGGTTGGGGGTTGAGTGGAGGAGGAGGTGGGTATGAGGGGGGGCGCAAGGGTGGGGTTGAGTGGGGTTGGAGGGGGTTGGGGTTGGGGGTTGAGTGGAGGAGGAGGTGGGGATGAGGGGGGGCGCAAGGTGGGGTTGAGCGGGGTTGGAGGGGGTTGGGGAGAGAGAGAGAGTTAGGGGAAATGGTGCCATGGCGTGCGAAAGGGGGGCCATGGCTTTGGCACCCACTACATAAAGCTCGACTGCACGTGGCTATAGGGGTGCCAAGAACAAATGAAGTTCCAACTGGAACAGGTGCAAGGAAAGACCAACGGCTCTTCGAACTCCTCATGAGCTTACTCCCATCAATATGTGAAAGAAGGAGCTTGCCCAACCCCAGTGGAAGGCAAAGTGAGAGAGGGAAAGAGAAGGACTACTACAGACCCCCACATCAAGCTTTTGCACCGTCCCTGGTGCAATTTCTTCCTTATTCTGCTTATTTCAAAGAGATCTAGTTATACTGTAATTACTGTAAAGAAATACGGTATGTACAAGGGGTGGAGTGCTTTCATTTTGACCTATTTTAGATACTTCTTCACCCTGGAGATGTTGATCAGGGGAATCCTTTTACCCTGCAGATCTTCCAGATGCACTGTGCCATGTGGCAATACCTTAATTACCTTATAAGGTCCTATCCACTTGGGTGCCAATTTAGTTTGAATTGGTGGAACCTGATGCACTAAAACCATAGACCCTTCCTAAACTTCATTGGATCTCAGATACCTGTCATGCAATCTCTTGCGCTCTTCTTGTATCGCCAGAAGTTTCTGCATTGCTCCTTCTCCGTACTCTTCTAATGCCACCAATCTTTGAATGGGGGGTTCGATTCCAATGGTTTTGATTCCTATTTCTTTTCTGATGATAAACTCAAATGGTGCCAATGCCTCTTTCCCATAAACTAAGCGAAATGGAGTCTCGCCTGTGGTTCCCCTCTTCGTGGTTCTGAAAGCCCAAATTGCACCAATTAGTGCTAGTGGCCAAGAGCTTTGATGATCAAAAGATAATTTGCGAAGTAGTCCAATCAAAATCTTATTGGAACTCTCTGCTTGGCCATTTGCCCTTGGGTAATAGGCACAAGACTTTTTATGGAAGATTTTGTACTTGTCAAATATAACCTGGAGCAATTGATTTACAAAATGTGTGCCCCTATCACTAGTAATTTCCAGTGGGCAACCAAATCTTGAGAAAATACGTTTATACATAAATTTAGCTACTGTTAAAGCGGTGCAGTCCACAGTAGCTTTAGCCTCTATCCATTTAGTGGCATAGCATGTGGCCATCAAAATATACTTTTTTCCTCCAGGTTGACCAGTTGGACTAATTGGTCCTATGAAATCAACACCCCATCGTTCAAATGGAAGCCATCCGGTAGATATGACTAATGGTTGGAAATTCAATCTGGTTGGCGCGGGAGCACACCTCTGGCAGATGTGGCATTCTTTTGCAAATTTGATGGCATCCTTGAAAATACGAGGCCACCATAAACCTTTGTGGATGATTCTATGAGCCAATTCTTCCCCCCTTAGATGTCCTTCACTGTGTGCAGCCTTTAGCAGAAGATTTACCTCCTCTGGATAGACACACTTTCTCAATATATTATCCTGACAGTATTTATATAAATTCCCATTTATGATAGAATATGCTTTGGTTTTCAAAAGCAATCTTCTTTTTTCTACAGGTGCCAAGTGTTCTGGGATCTTTCCAGTAGTGAGAACATGAAGAATTTCATCATACCAAGCTGTCCAAATTGCTACTAGAAAAAGATTGCTATCCACCAGTTCATCATTAATACCTGTTGCCTTTTCACTCATTGCAGTTCTGGACACTTGATCTGCCATGTAATGCTCTTTGCCTGGCTTAATATGAATATCAAAATTAAATTCTTGAAACAAGAGTAACCATCTCCAAATCCTTCCTGCTACTCTAGGCTTGTTTATCAGATACTTCAAGGGCTGATGATCAGAGATAACAATGAAATGTACACCCAGGAGATAATGTCAAAACTTTTGAAGAGCAAATACGATAGCCAAACCTTCTCTTTCCATTGTACTGTATTTCCTTTCAGCTCGGTTGAGTAATCTGCTGGCATAAGAGATAGGTCTATCCACTTTGTGCGATGATGGTTGAGCTAAAACTGCACCAACAGCATGAAGACTAGCATCTGTATGCACATGAAATTCCAATGACCAATTAGGAACACTTAAAAGTGGAGCAGTACATAACCTCAACTTTAGTTCACAAAATGCTTTGTCAGCTTCAGCACTCCATGAGAAAGGGATCTTTTTACTAGTAAGCCTTGACAAGGGCTTAGCAATTTCTGAATACATCCTAATGAATCTTCTGTGATACCCTGCATGGCCCAAGAAACTTTGCACTTCCTTTGGACTTTGTGGAATTGGCATGGAAAGAATAGCAGTAACCTTTGCAGGGTCAACAATTATACCTTCAGCAGATACTATGTGACCAAGAAGAGTACCCTTAGTGACCAAAAAGTGACATTTATCCGGATTCAACTTCAAACCCGTTTTGAGACATTGCTCAAAAATTTCTTTTAGATTTTCCAAATGGTCATGGAAATCTTGAACTGCTGCTCTTTTATCTGTACCTAAAAATACTGAAAAGTCATCCATGAAAATGCGTAGAAATGTTGTTAACCATTTTCCCAATATCAGATACATCGTTCTATTAAATGAAGCTGGTGCATTCTTCAAACCAAAAGCCATTCGAGTATAGACATAAGTGCCCCAGGGAGTAACAAAGGCTGTTTTGTCCCTATCATCAGGGTGAATTACTATCTGGTTGTAGCCACTAAAACCATCGAAGAAACTATACAAAGTGTGACCAGCTACTTCCTCAAGCACCTGCTCTGTGAAAGGCTGAGGAAATCCATCTTGAATAGTCACTTTATTCAAAGCGCGAAAATCAACACATACTCTTATTTTTCCACTATTTTTCTTAGGCACAATAACCATAGAAGAAAGCCACCTGGAATGTTCTACTGGAACAATTATACCCGCTTCTTCTAGTTTTGTAATCTCTGCTTTTACCGCCTCTGCATACTTCGGATTGAGTCGATATGGCCTACTTCTTACAGACGCGGCTCCCTCAATTAAGGGTATCCCATGTAACCCAAGCTCTTCTGGTATCCCTGTTAGATCTTTGTAGGACCATGCGAAGACACTTTTATAAGTGAAAAGCAAAGAAGTTACCTTCTGTAGCAAGGGAGGATAATGCCACAACCAGGATGCCAAATGGACCATTTGAGGGTTCTCTTCATCCCCTAAATTTACTTCTTGAACCAATGTTTCGGGATTGGTCTTGCTTGAGAAATCATCTCCACTATATGCAGGAGTGGATTTTAATTTATATTCTGCAACATGTTCTTTCATCCATCCTTGAGGTATATCTGCAAAAGGAAGATCTTCTCTGCTCTTAGGTTCATAATCTTCCCTCTCTGATACTTTTATATTGGTTGCCTCCTCAAAGCTTGTATTTTCCTTCAATTGCTCATTCTCCAACACCTTGTGGTCTTCATTGCCCTTTTCTGTAATTTCCATATCTACAACTTCTTCCTCAATTTCATTGATCTCCACTGTGCAACACTCTGCACTTCCCATCATCCAATTTAACAATGTATCATCTTCTTGGGGTAGAGAGGGCATTACCTGAGTATCCACAGTATATCTAGTGGTTTTTCCTGAATCAAATCCTTCTTCCAAGTGTAGTTGCAGTTGGCTATTGGTGCTTGTTGAAATCCATAGTTTATTTTTCCCCCAATCTTGCAAAGCTTTTGCTTGTCTCAGCCAAGGTCTCCCCAGGAGCAAAGGATAGGAAGTCTCCTCTCTCACTTTGCCTTCCACTGGGGTTGGGCAAGCTCCTTCTTTCACATATTGATGGGAGTAAGCTCATGAGGAGTTCGAAGAGCCGTTGGTCTTTCCTTGCACCTGTTCCAGTTGGAACTTCATTTGTTCTTGGCACCCCTATAGCCACGTGCAGTCGAGCTTTATGCAGTGGGTGCCAAAGCCATGGCCCCCCTTTCGCACACCATGGCACCATTTCCCCTAACTCTCTCTCTCTCTCCCCAACCCCCTCCAACCCCGCTCAACCCCACCTTGCGCCCCCCCTCATCCCCACCTCCTCCTCCACTCAACCCCCAACCCCAACCCCCTCCAACCCCACTCAACCCCACCCTTGCGGCCCCCCTCATACCCACCTCCTCCTCCACTCAACCCCCAACCCCAACCTCCTCCAACCCCACTCAACCCCACCCGTGCGCCCCCCCTCATACCCACCTCCTCCTCCACTCAACCCCCAACCCCAACCCCCTCCAACCCCGCTCAACCCCACCTTGCACCCCCCCTCATCCCCACCTCCTCCTCCACTCAACCCCCAACCCCAACCCCCTCCAACCCCGCTCAACCCCACCCTTGCGCCCCCTCATCCCCACCCTCCCCCGTGAGCCTCTCTCAACCCACCCTTCCCCGCTCAACCCCACCCTTCCCCGCTCACTTCCACAGCCAAGGTCTCCCCAGGAGCAAAGGATAGGAAGTCTCCTGTGTATGTGTGTATGCATATGCATTGTATATGTGTGTATGCATGTGCATGTGTGTATGCATATGCATTCTGTATGTGTACGTATATGTATTTGTATATATCTCTCCCTCTCTCTCTCTCAGTGGAAAATAGAAGAAGACATTGGAAAAGAAAAAACATAAAGAAAGAAAAAAGAGTGATATATGTCTCACTTACATTGATGTAATTTTTGAAGCAAGGTTTTCAAAATCCACTTGAAGTTCTCCTTCGTCGAATTTCCAAAGATTTGATCCCAAAAATCTCTTGCAAAACAAAAGAGAAGATATTAGAAAAGCAAAAAACATAAATAAAGGAAAAAGAGTATTACAATATGTGCGATCTACTTACCAAAGCTTTAGATCTATAAAAATAGAGGTTGGCTTAGAGAGAGAGAGAGAGAATTTTTTGAATCAAGGTCATCAAAATCCACTTGAGGTTCTTCTTGGTCAAATTTCCAAGGATTTGATCCCAAAATCTCTTGCAAAACCAAACGAGGAACATATTAGTAAAGAAAAAACATAGAGAAACAAAAAATAAAGCTACAATATGTGCGATCTACTTACCAAAACTTCAGATCTACAAAGATAGAGGTCTGTTTAGAGAGAGAGAGGGAGGGAGAGAGAGGGAGAAAGAGAGAGGGAGAGAGACTAAGAGAGAGGGAGGGAGAGAGAGAGAGTGAGAGTGAGGGAGGGGGAGAGAGAGAGAGAGAGAGAGAGAGAGAGAGAGAGAGAGAGAAAGGGTGACAAACAGAGATCTGATGTTGGCGCGCGCAAACCTCATAGGAGAAGAGCTGGATTCAAAACGCTCAGAATGACGAATTTTGGTTTCGGGCCTGGTTAAAAAGAGAGCATCGGTATAACTGTCGGTATAAGCGTTGATAATTCTAGAAATTTACCGACGATTATATTGACGCTTATACCCACGCATATACCGACGCTGCCTTTCCGAGGCAAAGCGGCTTTCCCAAATCAACCGAGGGTCATACCGACACCGACAGCTGACCCTCGGTATACTGACCGTCGGTATTCCCTTGATCTATTGTAGTGATAATTTGTACTATCCAAGTTCTCAACTGCCAACATATACAATACATCATTGCTTTCTGGCATGGACACTAAGAAAAATACCCTCATGCATAAAAATGAGTGTATCCCAAAAAGTTGAAGAGGACTACCTTGCCAAGCTTTGCTAAACCTATAACAGACATTGAGCTTCTTGTATTGATGAACCAAAACCTGTATATATGTTTGGCACAAAAGGATTAAATGGCTTGCATAGCCATGATGATAGTGTGTTTAAAGGCTTAGATGAGCTCAACTCTGAGTATGATCACCAATCTTTGTGAGATTCAGAGACTGTGACTAGAGGGGTGTTGAGGATGCCCTCAACACCCCTCCAATCAACACATGAATAGCACAAGGAAGAAAAAGAACCTTGGAGCACTTCACACAAGACTGAGTGTATTACCAAGTATATGTACCAAGACAAGTGACCCATTAGGGTTATAGTCATATATAAAACTGGGGGAAAACGGCTCCTAAAGAGGGAAAAAAGTGCCTTAATAGTCCAAAGTGTGTTCAAACACATCACTGCCAAAATATATCAACACCATGGGTATAAGTGTTTGTTTAGGCTGAAATTGGGTTGGCTCTAATGAAATATTGTAGAGAACAGAGTGTCATTGCTTCATTCTAGCAACTTCCTCTACTTCTCTTGTTACGTTTACCCAACTATCAGTAAGTCCAATTCTTTTCTCACATTCTTCAATCCTCCTCTCGACCTTAGAGCTATCTTTAGGGCTAAGAAACTTGAGAAAGTGTATTACGAGATCTGAGTTCAAGGAATCTTGATTAGCTTGAGTGAGTTGAGCAAATCTTCTGAGGAATCATTTTATATGTGTGAGGGAAGTTATAGGCTTACAAGAATGAATATACCTTAAAATCCTTTCTAGTTTTGTTCATTGAAATCCTCCAAATAGAATATCTTGTGCAGCTCTTTCCTGAAATTGTGCCAATTCTTATTGATATGTGAGTGGATTGAATCCAATATTGAGCAAGAAACTACCTATTCGAAGTAATGCATAAACATTTCCTTGGGTAGTCCTTGGATTCATGCTTGCTCTTCAAACACATCTAGATATTTGGTTAGAATAAGTCTACTGAACTTGACCTTATCTTTAAGAATTGCTTGCACCATTTTTGCCCCTTGTTTCTCTATCAGTGGTCGGTTTAAAACTTCCTCCATGTCCCTTCTCTAGTTTATTAATGAATATAGAACAATGTTGATATTTATTGGTTCTATTATAATCACTCTTAACTCATAATAGAGTTCAAAGAAAAGTTCATTTGTCCCTTGAGCTAGATGCTAATACAATGATGACAACAATTTAAATACAAAACCAGGAATCCTATATGGGTCTAGATCCCAACATGAAACAAGCTAAATGTTCTCCTTACACCAAGTTTTCTTCACCCCTTGCTACAAATAGATCACATCTTGAATGCTTCTGCAAGATCACTTTACTTTACTTCAATATGGCTACACGAATTTAGAAGAAAGCTATGCATTACTACATTACAATTTTACAAAAAACACTAATCGAGAAAAGACTATGATTTATTTTGATCATTTTCTCTTTTTATTTTATTTTCTTTGAGTTCTTTTTGTTTTTATTTTGCTTTTTTAACTATCTATACATTAGTTCCTTCTATTTTAATTTACACTATTTCTTTTTAACTCAATTTAGTTACTTTACTTTCATTTATATTTTTATTTAGCTTATTATTTACATATGTTATTTTTCTAACTATTTCCTAATATTTATTTATACTTTTAATTTGATTATAGTAAGTAACAGATAATATTCTCTTTCTCTCTGTGTAATCTATCTCTCTCTCTCTCTCTCTCTCGGAGTAGGCATGCATATGCTTTTGCCAACAGTATGTTCTCTCTCTATCCTCTCTCTCTCTGCCTCTCTCTCTCTCTCCCATCTCTCTTTGTCTCATAGTCGCTCTCTTTAATTGCGGTGTGCATTACATTCCACCTTTGTTTTCTTTTCTCTCTCTCTCTCTCTCTCTCCAAGAAGTGATGCACACAATTTAAGGTGCTCTTAGAACTATTTCTTTCTCTATCTCTCTCTCTCTCTAAGAAGCTCTATGCACAATTCAATCTTCTCTAACAACTCTCTCTCTTTATCTCTCTCTCTCCATCTCTCTCTCTCTCTCTCTCTCTCTCTCTCTCCCTCCCTTTCCCTCTCTCTCTCTCTCCCTCTCTCTCTCTCCCTCCCTCTCTCTCTCTCTCTCTCTTTCTCTCTCTTTCTATTCTCAAGTAGGCATGTGTATGCATTTGCCAACACTCTGTTCTCTCCCTCTTTCTCTCTCTCTCTCTCTATCTATCTATTGTTGTAATTATAGCAATCTCAAGTGTGGGAACTCATGCTGAATTGAAGTGCGACATCACTCATATTTTTTGGTAGGATATACAACCACTATTTTTTCCGAATTCTATCAGCTCGTTACTCAAGTAATTGATGGAGAAAAGTTGGGATCATTTGAAGAGCACTTTTGAATTCAAATTTACAACTACCTTTTGAGCATGATATAAGAAAAGACATGGATGAAGGACATGGCCATCCTCCTCTCCCATTTGAGCACTTGTTGGCTCTAAATGGAGTGTTTACTCCATGTCTAAGCCAGCCCCTAGCTAAGCAATCCCCTTGTTGGAATTTTCTCATAGGAAGTGATCTTTGATCACTCTTATCTTTTTGTGCAATTGTATGATCCATTTGCAAGATAGCTCATTTTTTTCCTATGAGTGAAAGCTTTCTTTTGGATATAATCTTAGTATTAAGTGTTCATTATGCTTGAGTATATTCATCTTGAAAGCTCTTTGGTATGATCTCTGTATATTCCCAAGTGTATGTGTGTTGAAAGGTAGACATAGGTGCAAGCTACCTGTTTGGACAATTTTTGGTCTGTCTTGTGGAACAAGTTTGATACCTTTAATATTCTCCAAATTTAGTGATCTTTGGCTTTTTGGAAAGCTCAACTGCCTAGTTCTAGTATTCAAAGATTTATAGGTTCAACCCTCAATTTAAGAGAGCAATTGCATTTTTGGTGGACTATAGTAGTGAACTGTTTGGTCCTAGGAAGGGCCTATCATTATTCAACTACAACTAGGAGTGGATATACTCTATCAATTGTATCAGAGCTCATCATTGCGAATTGAGGACATCAAGAGGAGGCCTTTAAGTTGCTTGAGAGCCAAGGATTGAAGCAAAGAACAAGAGGATTTGAAGAAGCATGTGAATGAAGAGGGAGTTTCTATCATCATCAAATGTTCAAGACAAGGGGAAGCTCTTGTGGCAAGGTAACATATCGTTCTATCTCAAATCTATCACAATTCAAGGAGGGCCGAAGAGCCACTTTAGAGTTTCATATACAATGAGAGATTATAATACTCAGATTGAGAAGCTTGAAAAGAGAAATTACCAACCTTGGAAGTTTAGAATTTCTAACTTCCTCATGGGGAAGGGTCTTTGTGGGTTGGTTAGTGGTACTTAGGTAAAGCCATAAAATATCCACATACACCTACTAAGAATCAAAGGAGAGCGATTAGAGAGTGTGAAGAAAGGGATATGAGAGTGATCTTCATTATATCTTAGCACATAAGCGACTCCATGATAGGTCATATCCAAGACGTAGATACATCGAAGAAGGTTTGGGAGTGTTTAGAAAGGTTGTACTCTACCTATACAAAGGCTAGAAACAATTAGGTCAAGAATGAGATCAAAAACGTTAGGAAGTTATCAAGTCATAGTATTAATGACTTCATACTCAAAGTAAAAGAGATCTGTGATGCACTTGGTTCAATAGGATGTGTTGTAGATGATGATGCCCTAGTTTCCCACACACTTAATGGGCTTATAGAAGATGATAAATGGAAGGCATTCACAACCTCTCTGTAGTTAAGGGATTCATTGCCAGATTTTGAGCAACTCACTTCTCTTATGGTGACTAAGGAGCTCAACCATCGAGGCAAGAAGTCAAAGTGTAGCCAAGAACAAATCCTCTATGCAGGCAAATGAGGAGGAGGCAAAGGTAGTAGAGGTGTTTCAAGAGGTAGAGGAGGAAGATATGGAGGTAGAGGCTACTGCTACTCAAATGGACACTTACATTGTGCGAAGCAAGGACACTATGCCACAGATTGTTGGCAATACAAAGGTGAGTAAAATTACAGAGGGCAAGGTAATTATGGTGACTCCTCAACCATCAAAAAAATGATCATTTGTTACCTATGAAGCATAGTAGTGAAGGTCAACCACATGATGAGGTGTGGTATATGGATAGTGGTTGTAGTAACCACATGTTAGGTAAAGAAGAGTTTTTGAGCAATCTTCAAGCACCCAAGCAAATAGGATTTTTGGAGAGAGGAGACAACACAGAGCATGAGATACAAGAAATGGGAGATGTGAATCTTGAAGGCAACCACAAATCAAGAGGATTATCTAAGGTATTGTATGTTTCTACAATTACAAAGAACTTAATCTCTATTGGATAGATGGTTGAAGAGGGATACCAAGTCAAGTTCAACCACAAACGAAGGTTCATTGAGGACCCAAGGAATGGCTATCAGCGGATAGCCAAAGGAAAGAAGGAAGGGAGCATGTTCACTCTTGACATTGGAAAAGGATAAAGCAACAAGGTAATGTTGATCACTTATGGAGATGTTGCATGAGATGTGTGAAGCTTATAAACACTAAGTCTACTAGGTAGCCCTTCAAGAAGACTGGATATGTAGCACATGGTGTGTTAGACCTTGCGCACATAGATGTAAGGGGGCCAACCAAAGAGCCCTCTCTTGGAGGTAACAAGCACTTTGTAACCTTCATAGATGACTATTGAAGAAAAGTATGGTTGTATTGTATAAAGCAAAAATCAGATGTGTTTGATGTGTTCAAAAGATTCAAGGCACAAGATGAAAAGGCGACAAGTCGCTACATCAGACCTCTAAGGTTAGATGGAGGGGGAGAATACTTCTCCCATGCTTTTTGTGATTTCTTTAGGACCAAAGTATAAAGAGGCATATCGCTTGTAGGTATACTCCGCAACAAAATGGGATGGTAGAGAGGAGGAATAGGTGTCCCATATCAGAAGTACATGACATGACACCTTAGGAAGCATGGAGTGGAAAGAATCCAAATCTTTCACACATTAGAATCTTTGGGTTTCTATGCTACACACATGTGCCACAAGAATTGAGAGTGAAGATGGATGCAAGGGCTGAAAGATGTATTTTTATTGGTTATGCCATGGAGAAAAAAGGTTATAGGTGCTTCAACCCTATACAAAGGAGTTAAAGGTATCTAGAGATGTAGTGTGTGATGAACTGAAAGCATCGTGTGCCTCCAAAGTTCCATTGCAGGATGAAGATATTGAAGAGGTAGAGATAAGATATGAAGTAAGGTTTTAAGATAGCTTGGAAATCAGTGGTCTAAGCATACAAAGAAGTTCAATCATAGAATCAACCCATCAATCAATGAATAAAGGAAAGGCAAGATTGGTAGATCTTGATGAATATGGATATGAAGTTGAAGACTTTGAAGAACCTATGTTAGAAGGGGGAGCTACATAAAAAGCAAAATTGAAGGCACCAAGGCAAACAAGATTCATTCCACCAAAAGTAGAAGAAAGGAGGTCAACAAGGCTAAAACATCTAATCTCAAGGCTTTTTTATGATAGTTATATTGCTTGGCATTAAGCATTCATGACTAAGGTTATCAAAGATCATGAAGTGTCACATATGAAGAGGCCAAAGACAAAAAGGAGTGGCAAGAAGCTATGGAAGAAGAGTACAAAGCCCTTGAGGCCAACAACACATGGAGTCTAGTTCCAAGAAACGAAGGGATGAAGGTAATTGGGAACAAGTGGATCTTTAAAGTGAAGAGAATATTTGATGCTTCAATTACTAAATAGAAATCAAGGCTTGTGGCAAAGGGATTTGCTCAATCCTATGGGATTAAATATGAATGAACGTTCAACCAAGTTGCAAAGATGAACACGATTAGGGCAATCAGTAGGGTTGCCAAATCTAAGAGGTGGCCAACATATCAGTTCGATGTAAAGAACACTTTTCTTAATGGTGATTTGTAGGAGATAGTCTACACGACTCAAGCATTCGGGTTTGAGAACCCTAAATATTCAGATTTTGTTTGTAAACTTAGAAAAGCATTGTATGGTTGAAATCAAGTTCCTAGGGTATAAAATCAAAGGCTCATACATTTGTGCAATTGTGGATACAAGCTAAGTGATGCTGATCTTTCCCTATACCTCAAGAAAGAAGGAGGACTAGTTGTCTATGTATGCATATATGTGGATGGCTTGATTATAATGATGCAAGTATCACATGGATCAAGGCCAAGCGTGGAAATGAATTCAAGATTCTAGATCTTCAATTTCTTAGACATTTCATTGGGATTGAAGTTATTTATGTAAAAATTGGTATTTACCTTGTTCAAAGGAAATACTTCCTAGATGCACTTTATAATAGTCGTATGAGTGGATGTATGGCACTCACATACCTTGTGGATCCAAACATTAAATTATGTGCAGGTGAAGGACAACCTCTTGAAAATATTTTAGCATATAGAAGCATAATTTGAAGCCTAAATTATGCTACCATCACAAGAATTGACTTGTGTTATGTTGTAGGAGTTTTTTCTCAAATTTTGAACTCACCAACTAATGTTCATATGAATTTAGCCAAGAGAGAGCTTACGTACATCAAGCACACTATGAATCAAGGGTCGTACTAGCCTTATGAGATGGATTACCACCTCAAGGCTTTAGTTATGCTGGTTGGGCTGGCTCAAAGGAGGATAGAAGGAGCACATCTGGCTATGTCTTCATGCTAGGTCAAAGAGTTATTTCATGGATGTCCAAGAAGCAACCTACATTTGCATTATCACCTACTAAGGTTGTGTATAGATTATTAGCACTTTCTACATGTGAGATCATGTGGCTCAATAAGATCTTCAAAGATTTGGATGTGGAGGTCAAAGAGTTTACTATTTTTGGAGATTACATGTCAAGCATTCATCTAACAAGGAACCCTATGTTCCATGCAAGAAGCAAGCACGTAGCGATCCATTATCAATTCATGAGAGAGAAGGTACTAGAAAAAGAAGTGGACATTAAGTACATCAACACCAAGGAGTAGCTAGCATATATCATGAGCAAGTTTATGCATGCGATCAAGTTGGAGAAGTTCAAGATCAACCTCAACTTGAAGGAAATCGATGGAGACTAGTACTTTAGATTGAGGGGGATGTAAGACTTTTAGCAACCTCAAGTATTGGAACTCATGCTAAGCTGAAGTGCCACATCACTCACACTTTTTGGTAGGATATACAACCACTTTTCCACGAATTTTCTTAGCTCATTAATCAACTAATTGATGGACGAAAGTCAATATCATTTGGAGGGCATTTTTGAATTCAACTTTACACCTATCTTTTTGAGCATTATATAAGCCAACACATAGAGGAAATTCATGGCCATCTTCCTCTACCATTTGAGCACTTTTAGGCTCTGATTAGGAGTTTTCCTCTAGCTCTAAGCAAGCCCCTATCTAAACAAGGCCCTTATTTGCTGGAATTTTCTCAAAGGAAGTGATCTTTGATCACTAATATTTTTTTTGTAAGGTTGTCTAATCCAATTGCAAGATAGCTCATTTTGTTCCTATGATTGTAACATTCCTTTTGGATATCATCTTAGTATTAACTATTCCTTACCTTTGCATATATTGATCTTGAAAGCTCTCTATTCTAATCTCTTCATATTTTAGAGTGTATGTGAGTTGGAAGGTACACATAGGTGCAAGCTACTTGTTTGGAAAATTGTTGGTATTTCATGTGGAAGGAGGTTGGAACATTTAATATTCTCCAAACTGAGTGATCTTTGACTTTTTGGAGAGCCATATTGTCTTTTTCAACTAAGCAAAATTTCATAGGTTTAGACCTCATTTCCAGAGAGTAATTGCATTGTTGGTGGACTGTGGTAGTGAACTATTTGGTCCTAGGAAGGGCCTATCATTCTTCTACTGCAATTAGGAGTGGATATACTCCATCATCTATCCCTTCCTCTATATCTCTCTATCACTCTTTGTCTCATAGTCTTTCTCTTTAATTCTTGTGTTCATCAGATGCCTCCTTTGTCTTCTTCTTCTTCCTCTTCTTCTTCTTCTTCCTCTTCTTCTTCTTCTTCTTCTCTCTCTCTCTCTCTCTCTCTCTCTGTCTCTCTCCCTCCCTATTTCTCTCTCCCTAAGAAGTATTGCACAAAATTCGAGGTGCTTGTATAACTCTTTCTTTCTCTTTATCTCTCTCTCTAAGAAATTCTCTGCACATTTTGAGCTTCTCTAGGAACTCTCTCTCTCTCTCTATGTCTCTCTTCCCCCTCTCTCTCTATAATTCTTTCTTTCTCTCTCTCTCTCTCTCTCTCTCTCTCTCTATCTCTCTCTCTCTTCCCTCTCTCTCTCCTCTCTCTCTTTTTTTCTCTCTTTCTCTCTCTCTCTCTCTCTCTCTCTCTCTCTCTCTCTCTTTATCTCCCCTTCCTCCCTCCTAAGAGCCAAAAAAGTACCCACAAAATAATGTAGAAAAGTTTAATGTGACCTCGATCATATTTTTATAGACCTCTATATATTTTTTCAAGAAGGACCTTATTCAAAAATATTTATTTGATGCAATCTTCAAATGTAAATGTACAGATATAGACAAGTTTTTCATCTCTTGTAAACTGAAGAAACATTTAATCATCCTCTTCCTTTTTATTTTTTTTTTCATTTTTCATTTTAAATTTTCTTTATATTCTTCATTTTCTTGTTCCTTTTTCTTTAGATTAAAGTTCAATGGATAGCTTTTATTTATATATTCACAAATAACTAAACACATTAATATATAGTGCCATGGGCCAAGCTCAATTGCATCACCACCATTTATGGCCTCTAGCTGACATTGCTATACCACTGAATCGATTGGCCCATCCCAAAATAGGTGAATTCCATAGGCATATAGAGTGGGATTTGGGTTTTCACAAAATGAAAAGTGATCTTAACAAATGTGAAAATTTTTCAAGCTTTAGAGTGGGAACAAACCCTCCACATCTTTGTCTCTACATCTGATGAAGCTATTGATAGTGTTTTTCTAAAGAACTAATGGATGGGTTGTAGAGATGAGAGTGTGTTGGAAAAATATAACTCAACACCAGGCCATGTAGCTTCAAAGACACCAAGTACACTCCCTATACTTGAAGAAATAAGCTTGAAGATCAAAAATCCTAAGAAGCCATCTATTTATGGATGACAAGCTCTCAAAGATGTTTTGACTGTTCAGAACCTACTAGAAATTATCAAGGGATATTTTTCCCACTCTAAATTATAGTTATAAGGAGAGAGAGAGAGGGAGAGAGAGAGAGAGAGAAAGAGAGAGAGAAAGAGAGAAAGAGAGGGGAGAGAGAGAGAGAAAGAAAGAAAGAAAGAAACATAGAGTCATAAATTTAGAGTCATTATGGAGTGAGAATGAAATCAAAGAAGTTTGGGGGGTAGCATCATATTTTCCGAAGCAAGGTGATACACTGACACAATTATACATAATTTTCATATCTCAAGATCTATAGTATTAATGATGATGAAACCTTGGATGTATGATAAGAGATTTCCTAGCTAAGTGATCTGATTGGTATTTTATACATTGAGTACCTACGAAATCAGAAATTTCTCTTGCAATATGCAAAAGTTGAAAAAGGTACTATAATAGTAAATAGAGGATAGGCAATCAATGAAAATGAATCATAATGTATATTGATATTGCACATACAAAGGATTTGTGGAGGACTTCTCTTACTTCAAAAGAGTACAATGTATGCTCAAGATATTAGCTACAATCTCTATGTAGGTGCTTTCTACCCCACGACTAGAAGAATAGTGTTTTCATACAATTTTGATCTTGATGATGAATTAATATTCTACCTAACAACTAGTCCTAATTGTCAAGAGATGATTTTAAAATCAATTTTTAAAACATTCGTTGAGTTTGATTCTTATTAATTTTTTATTTTTTTCTCCTTCTCTCACTTTTACAATTGACTATGATAAACTCGAAGAACTACTCTTTGAATGTCTTCAAGATATATGCTAAGCATAGGAGAGGAATCCTATGAGCATGGAAAAAGCTCTTAGGATTGCTTCTTTTACCAAAAACTCCCCCTAAAGTCTAAGATCTTTGAGTCTTTATTTATTTAATACTTCCTATCATCAAGGCATTGCTTTTAACCAATTCAACTTAAGTTCATCCAATGCCTTGATCATCATCTCTTCACATTGTTGAGGAGTAGATATATATGACAACTAATTTTCTTTAGTTGTGATCTTTTCTCTTACATAATGATAGTGCACTTTTATGTGCTTAGTCTTGACATGGTAGATAGGGTTAGGTGTAAGAGGTAATGAACATATCTTGTCCCAAAAAATATGAGGAGTAGAGGACTCAATATGTAAATTAGAGTATAAGGTCTTGATCCACATTGCTTCCTCAATTGCATGGGCTATTCCTTTGTGTTCAGCTTTAGCTCTTGAGATTGTGATAGTGGGTTGCTTCTTTAAAGACCATCAAATGAGTTTTTTATGTGCAAGGGTGAGATATCTTGATGTAATTCTCCTATGATCTTTAGAACATGCCTAATCTATATCAAAGAAAAGTTTGATATCTATAGATGTATATGGTTAATACAAAAATTCATTGTGGCATAGTTCAAACCACCCAAAATCTCCTAACTATTTACTTCCTCAATTTTCTCTCCTTCATGAGCACTTAGCTTTTGATTCATCTCCATGCCTGTATATGGAACCTTCGAGTTCTCCATCTTAAACTTAGCAAGCTTATCTTTGATGTACTTCCTTTGAGTAAGATACATACCCTCTTTTGTAAACAATACTTCCAACCCTAGGAAGTATATGAGTTGTCGTAGTCACCAATTTTAAGCTCTTCTTTCATTGGAAGCTTGCTACTCTTTATTCCTTTACCATCACTACCTTAAATTATCATATCACAAACATATACACAAAGGTATATGACTTCATGCTTGAATACACTGAGTCACAAGTCAATCTAAGATAAAGACCTTCCTTGAAAAAACCTCTTCAAACGTTTGGAGAAGGACCCTAAAATATACAATGCAGACCAGATGCATCAAGAAGGCTTTCAATTACTGAAAGAATGATGAACATTTTATGGACTATAGATAATATTTGAGAGTTATGCACACAATGTTGTGAGAGATTTCAACATTGAAATCTCTCAACATCTTCTTGTCTTCAAGCCTTATTTCAAGCATGTACTTCTCCTCCCATGGCATTGAAACATTCACAATGATCTAGCCATCTACTTTCTTTGAGAGTTCTTAGTTTGCTTTCCTAAGCCTCAGAATATCTTCAAGGAAAACAACCTCTTCTGACATAAGACTCTTTGTGCTCTGATCCTCACTAGAATCTGTTGCATTTCTTGTCTTGTATTCATGACTAGAGACCTCTACAATCTTGTTATAGATGTCCTAGGTTTTCTTGCCAGAGGAATGTTGAGATGATCAAAGAATTTCTAAACATTTATATCAAGAAGTACTAAGGATTTGCCAAATTTGTACCCTAGCCTCGACACAACGACATAGCCCTTTTCCATTAATGTCACCCAATGTGCAACACATAAATATGCATTCATCATGAAATCAATTGGGAAGTCACTTGTAGCCCCTTGCAAGTATAAAAGAGATTGATTTTTCCATCTAACATTCATGAATGAGGTTTTCTACATCATTGAGCAAATCTAAGTGGAGATTTCTTTTACAAATCTCATGAATGGAATTTTTGGGATGAGGAGACCCATAGATTGATGATTTGTTCTAATTTCCCGTAATGACTTGACATGGTACTTTTCCCTCTTGCTTCTATATGCATTTAGAGGATCACCCAACTTCTAGGTATTTGTGGTTTGATCCTCTTTATCTTGGTTCTTTGTAGCAAGTCCTCGATGATCTTGCTCTTCTCTAGTGTAGAGCTTTCTAGGATTTATCTTTGTCCTAGACATGATCTATGGACAAAAATAACGAGAGGTGGGTCATACCTATGGATATGAGAGTATAGAACCAAGAGAATCAAATGAATTCAAGACACATCCAATTCAAGGGACTAGGACCATCTAGAATTCTCTAGTTCTTTTAACTACTTTAATCAATCACGTCAAACAATGCAAGCTCTGAAGTGCTTTCATGTGTATTCCATGACATTTATCAAATAATCTACCTCTAAGGCTCAGAAAAGAAAATATAAGTTAAACAATTGGTATCAATGCACATGAACCAATAAGGAGATTAGGTCCATCTAGAAATAAATGATTCTTCTTATCACTTGAATAGATCATGCCGAATAAAGAATTATTTGAAGTGCTTTCATGTGTATTCCATCAAATTTGTCAAATAATCTACCTCTAATACTAAGAACAAGCAAATATAACTTAAACAATTAGTCTTAATGCACATGACTCATAGAATTGATTAGGGCCATCCAAAAAGAATTTTTTCATCTTATCACATAAATATGTCATATCAAATAAAGCAACACCTAAAGTGCTTTCATGTGTATTCCATGACATTTATCAAAGAATGTCTGTCTAATGCTCACAAAAAACAAATAGAGCTTAAACAACTGTTGTCAAAGCACATGATTAATTCAAGCAATTAGGCACATCTTTTCTTTTTCTGATGGTTCATATCACTTGAACTGCTCACCTCTTGTAAATTCAACATTTGGTGAATGTCTAATTCATCTCATACCAATTGACAATAGACTTAAAAAAAAAAAAGGAAAAGCATTTAAACATCATATGCTTGATATATTTTAACACAACTGATTCAAGTAATTAGGACCTTCCAAGCTTCTCCAATGGATCTAATTTGTGAATCCGCCATTTCCAAATGAAGTTTCACATTTCTAAAAAACATAAGTGAGTGATTTCAGAAAGCAAAGTAACCCATATATTAACTTGCACACCAAGAGATTTCAACAAGCAATAACTTCTTTCTTGCGAAAGCGGCTCAGAAAATGGTTGGAAAGAAAACTATGGGGAAGGAAGAGAAACAAGTGAGATAGAAACAATGGAAAGAAAACTATGGGGAACTAAGAGATATAAGGGAGATAAAAAGAAATGGCACAAATGAAGGTCCCTAGGGTGTGTTGACAATTGATTCCACATGGCACCATCCAATTCATCCATGCCATTTGACTATTGCATATTCCAATCTACCTTGCTACATATCATTCTTTCATTGGTGCAAATCAATTGGCTGTTAAAAATTTCAAGGTGGGGTTGTGGTCAATTTGTCATTGGTACACATCGTTTGACTATTGTTAGCATTGCCACATGGCATGCTCCTATTGGTGCATGTGGACTTCTCAATGAATTCAAGCAATAGCACTTGTTTGACCATCTTTCTCTACGTCTTTTCACTTGCATCCATCATCCCCTGCATCTATAATAAGAGCCCTTTAGGATTATGAGATGGAAGAGAAGAATGCAATTCTCACTATCTTTCCATCAGAGAAACAAATGGATCTCATGGTTCAAGAGGGCTTGAGAGTTAGCCAATTTCCATATGCAATGAAGATGTTCAATCCCTCCTTTGATTTGGAAGCACTTGTAGAGAAAAGTAAGCCAATTCTTATGGATAAATGGAATGGTTTCCTAAGCATAGTCAATAGAGAGGAAGCTATTATCTCTAGAAAGAAATATTTCCACCCAAGCATCTTTGGGAAGGATCCTTTAAACAAGGCCATAATAACAAGAAAGTGTAAGAGGGCTTCCCCTTTGCCTAGATGGATGGACTTTTTCCCACAATATGAAAAGGTTTGTTTTTTACTTCAACTTAACATGGACTTTTGATTTATCTTGATCATACATTTAGTGACATGAATGAAGAAAAGAACCTTGATAAAGAGATAGAAGCATCTCTAGATATTGTTTCTTGAGAAATATTCAAAAATTGATGTTAATGAAGTTGTTGAAGAGATTAACCTTAAAGTACAAAAAGAAGAGCTTAAGAATTCTGATGTGGAAACTTTCAGAGAAGAGATAATTATTAGAGACCTAGAAGAATATGTAAAGATCTCAGAAAAACCACTTCTTCTCTCAAACCTCACATATTAATTATCTTAGGGAAGGACTTTATTCCTGTGTATTGCATACAAGAGCTCTTGAACCTAAGAGAAGAATAAATCCTGGTTGCAATAGCTAAATCTGAAGAAATTGCAAGGAAGTCTATAAACTACAAGAAACTTCAAGGAAGTCCAAATCTCTTTCTAGTTGCTATGAAAGAGAAAAATTGGTCATGCCCTAGATTCATTCAATTACATGATTTTCTTTTGGTTTTCACCTTATGAACTACCCTTATTCCTAATCATGTTGACATCAGATCTAAGGGATTTTACCTCTATTTGTAATGATTCTAATACACAAAAGATTCAAGCGATTAGGCCCATCAAAGATGTTCCAATGAACATAATCACTTGAATTGGTCGTGTCCCATATTCATTTAAAAAATTTGATCTTTTGACTTTTTCCATATACAACTGAGTTGTCACTAATCATTCATAGATTCTTATTATATAAATAGGCAAAATATGTTTGGCTTCTTGAGATTTATAAGAATGGCCAATTCAAGTGATTAGGCTCATCCAAGATCTTGGGATATGCTTGATTGCTTGAATTGGTCCTGCCCCTGAACTGATCTCATTCTTTGAGCTTTTCATGTTTTACGATTTCCTTTTACATCATGATTTGTTTTCCCCAATACATAATGTTCTTTCTTTGATGTTGTTTTTTAAGTTATCTATATTAGATGAAGAAAATTTTCTAGCCATATTCAAATGGACAAGGAAAGCTTTAGAAAATAGAGGAAATGATTAGTAATTAACTATCTTCCACAGTTAAATCCTGATTTATTATGTTGTACATAAGCTTTATAGTGAGAACCTTGATTTTGCATTTTTCTCTCTGAAGTCCGTATTTAAATATATGGGCTATTACTCATTTCCATTGAATGAATATGGGGTTTTTCTTCTTGCTTGGCTATGCCCAAAGGGCAAATGCTTCTAGAGCTCGTTGCTTCCTTTGCTCATATAGCCATGGACTCGTAGTAGAGATATTAGATGTACAAAGTATTAGTGCCTATATGAGGAAAGAGTATCGTAGATACAGAGGAGCTTTCATAGATTCAAACTCATTCAAGAGATTAAAAGAAGAAAAATTGCATTTTATTTCACCAATTTTGATGATTTCAAAAATTGCAAATATGTCCATATGAATATTTTGGTGAGATAAATACTAAAAGACATTATAAATCCTTTTTTATGCAATCTCTGCTCTTGTAGTTTCTCATTGGAATAAGATGTCATTTTTTGTATTTAATCCATCTACCCTAAAAAGACTTTTATCCATTTAGTAATATTTAAATGCCATCATGTGTATAGTTTTTTTGTTGATAATATTTGGCATGTGTTCTTTTGTATTTGTGTTCTAAAGAACCATTCAAAAAGCTCTTTGAGTGGATTGCTTTTTCTGACTCATCCTCCTTTCCTATGCATCTTAAGAATCTTGTTCTCGCTTGATAATGAGACTTCTGCACGTTCTGAGTGTTCCATCTAGCAAGTGCTCCCTTTTTTGCAAAGAATGTACCATGGAGAGAAAGAATATACTGTAGAAACATAAACATTAAGATCATGAGATGTTTCTTTCAAAACTAATGGTGGATTAAATACTCTCTTTAAAACTCAACAAGTAGTAATTTATTTCTTTGACACTCCAAGATTTTGTGATGGTCTCCATAAACTTTGTGATTTCCCTTCTGAAGTCACAAACATACACATTAGAAGTTACTTGTTGCATCATGATCTTAAAGAAAATATCTAGTCTAACCCACACCTCTATTGTTTTCTTTGTTATGTCTCTATTCCTTTCTAAATTTATTGTGGCCTCACAAAATTGTTTCCAAAAATTCTACATTGCATTTAGTTGTTTTCCATTGTTGTTGCTGAAGATTCTTCTTACTTTTGCATCTACTATTGACACATCTTGTAGTAGATCAACTATACCTTTTCAAAGCTCTGGAGTTCTTCTTAGATGAACATCACCACCATGGAATATCAATTTTGAAAGTGGAGATTTAAATTTTCTTTATCCATTCATCCGAAAATCTATATGTGTGATGGAACATGCATAATCCAAAGTAGAAGATGAGTAATTATGTAGACCAAAAGTTTTTCTTGAAGGAGCTTTTCCAACCTCAATTCTAGCTATCCACTCTCTTGTAACTAGACTTTCGATGGATTAAAAACAAGGGTACTTATTGTTTTCACATTTTCTTATACCATACATGCATTTTAGAGTCTTTAAATCTCCACTCAAATGCCACTGAATTTTAAGCTTTCCATAACTTTTAACAATTAGCGATTCTCTTCAGTGACTCCTTTGGTTAACATTTGCAATGTCTATTTGTAAGAACCACCACTTTAGTGTTTTATGATTCTTATATTGAACTTGCGCACAACCAACCCGCAATAAATCCATTTTCTATTGTATTGCTAGGGATGAAGTATCTAGTTTCCCAAGGCTATAGTCCAAAGCTCTATGTAGAATCGCAATACTAATTCCCTATCTTTCGATCTTTTTGAGTTTCAGCTTCATGAAGTTTTATTATGGATTTTAGAGGGACAAAACATTCATGTTGTTTTATATCATAGAACATAACCATGTATGTTTGACGTCTCATACTATCTATCCATATATTGTTAAACGCATTCTAAGTAAAACATTAGTTTTATTTTCCTACCTCATATGGCATGTCGCTAAGAATATGATTATAATTACCAAATATAGACATGATTTGTTATTCAAATAGAGCCAATACTTTTGTAGATGATGCGATCTAGGCAATTCAAAGATTTTACGTTTAATAAATTTTAGAAATTCACATCAATCATTTGAAATTGATCTAAAGCCCTTTCTGCTGACTCCAACACCATCACAAACAATTTTAGATAGCTCTAACAACAACTTCATCTCTTTCATGATCTTGAAAGATAAACTATTTTAAGCATGCATTCTCATTCAGTTTCAATAGTTCTAAAACATCATGCTTACTCATAATTTGCTTATAGAAATGAATGTGCTAAAAAATACTCAACATGGTTAAACCTAAAACATTTGTAACATGATCTCTTGCAATTTTCATTCTCTTTTTCTTTTGGCTAGATTTTCGAGTGAAATCTAAGAAGATTTTATTTTTTTTTGAACGCATCCTCAATCCTATAGGAGTTTCTTTCATTTGTTCAAAAGCTACCAATTAAGAAGCCAAATGTAAAAATGTTTTTTCTAAACTATTCTTATGAAAATCTCTCGGAGGTAATATATTTTGTAGATAGTTTATGTATTGCATATACTTCTTTGAAAACTCCTAGAGCATTGAACAATGTGCATGTAAATCGTCATCACCATCTGCTACCAATTTAATAATATCATGAAGATTATGAAAAGCTAGATACATTCAAATTTAGGGATAAATTGGTTAAATAACTCCATTTGTCCATATGTTAATATCATTTTTTTCCTTCTCTACATAATGCATTAGCTTCATAAGATTGTAGATCTCTTTAGAATACCTTTCTTGATGTTGCATACTCATGATAAATTGCAATATTGGTAGGGAACTTATCATGTAGAGTCTGAGCGGATGACAATTCAGTGAAAGTGTTTGGATTGAGGTTCTCCTTGGCAAAAGCATCTAGAATTATGAGAAAGAGAGAGTCGATATGCTTTGAACAATAGAGTAAAAAAGTGAAGAATGTCTTAAGGACACATTACATAGGTCGAAAAACAAGAGGAAAAATGTTCAAATTTGCCGAAAGCTTGATGGGCTCAAAGGTTGAGCCATATCACTTATCGTGGCCTTCACACAGAATTTCTCTCTCTTCCAAAACTAATATATTTGCATAAGATACATGTTTAATAAACCTACATGGAATTGATGATTTGAAAATTTTCATCTAGATTTACAACAACTAATTGAGATCCTTACACAACCCTTGTTTCCCATTTACACCTTAATGTTATATCCATACGAATTATTGAATCTAGCTCTTGAGTTTGCATAGTATCCTCTATTGATTTTTGGGGTTTTTGACACAATTCTTTGTGGTGTGATTTGATAAACCATATATAGCATGAGGGTGATGAGATCTCAACTCTCCCTTAGCTTGTCTACCTCGTCTAGCTCTTCTTCCTCTTGAGCCTCTACATCTACATACAAAATTGGGATTGCCTTCGTTCTCTAAGGTAGGAAAGCAAGGGAGATGATACCCAAGAGTTGGATTGACAAAACATGAGAATTTAGTCTACCTTGAGCATTCCCGATGTTTTCTTCTTGAATTTGTTCGAAGTCTTTGGAATTCTATGACATTGGTTTTATTCTTCAAATGGAATAGCCATTCATTAAACATTTAAGAGCCAAGCTTGTTAACTTTAAAAATTTAAGAGCCAATCTTGTTAACTTTAATAGGAATTCATATTATGCACGAGAGGTTATTTACGACTTCACTATCCTCAATAGCATTACTTGTATTTACATTCGATTTTTTATTATCTCTAGTAAAAGAAACTATAGACAATGAAAGTTCTTAGCGATATAAAATGTTCCATCCGCGAGTGTAAATGAAATTAAAGTGAATGATGCTAATAGTGTAGACATGTAGCGGGTCATATACATGTTTTCATTCTTGTTGTTTAAGATTCAACCACTCACCTTCTTAAAACTTGATGTTAACGTCGTGAGTGTTGACAGCAAACATATGTCTGTTCATCTTATGCTGTATGAAACGTAACATGAGAAGCGAGCGTCAATGCATGTGACTCCATCATGGTCTGTTCATCTTATGCTGTATGGAACGTAACATGAGAAGCGAGCGTCATTTCATGTGACTCCATCCAAGCCATGCGGTTTCTAGCTATGTGATGGGTGCGGATAACGACAATTCAAATGATTCATTGCATCATGCTGTTTAGAATTTCAAAACAAAAACATCATGCATGTATAATGTTTGACTTCACTAAACTTTATGCCTCGCGGACGAATAAGAACTTATATGTGCTTGAACGGTTCTTCAAAGACTATTTCCTGGAAGCCATCAGTTGGAAGCCAATTTCCTATGACATAACCTGACATTGACCAAAACGCTCGTTAACTCACATAAGTTCCTTATTTAAGTAATGCTTAAATCTTCATATTAAAAAAAAAAGAAAAATGCATATAAAACAAATATATGCACATGCATTTCCACAATCACATCGGTGCATATATACACAAATATACCCTGACATACAAACATATAACACATATGTGCGTACGGAAAAGAAAAGATGTATACACATGCAAACTCTTAATGCGGGTGTTCATATTGAACGCATGTAGTAATGTCCAAAGATCCATACCTTCTACTATACGCATGCTCAAGGAATCCATACCAAAAGTTATTGCATAAAGAAAGTGGATTTAAGGGATACAGATCACCGGTTAACACTATGTTGTTATGAAATCATCTATCAATTGCCACTCGACAAAATCAATTTAATTTGATGAATTATCTTTTTCTTGATTAAGCTTTCACTTATTGCTCATGTTTGATTTGCTAGCTCAATTCCCATATCACGACCACATCCACCCCCTCTGAACCTGTGCATCCTCCGGATGTACCAACCTGCATGCATTTCAGATAAAAGCACAAGCAAGCATCAAGTAGTCATGGCAGATTAAAACATATTCAAGAAGCTTAACTAGATGCAAAAAACCTAAAAATGCATTAAACTTGGCATAAATTAAGAGAAGAAGATAGACACACGCATGGCATACGATATATGAATATACACTAATGCATTCAAACTAGCAATCACATGAGTAGATCGAAACCTTCTAAGTTCTTTCGTTTAACTTAACCAAGTTAGATCCAGTAGCCCATCCTAATAATATGCATATAGTAGTCCTTACTAATTTGATTTATGAAACTACAATCTGGCTTCCCTATTGATCTCCCACCGCTCAGACCCTCATCAGAATTTTCTTATTTTTTTTTTACTTATATTTTATTTTCTTTTTGCTTTAATTCTTCCCCCACCTCAACCTTTTTTTTTCACTTTTACTTATTAATTCTTTATCTGCACATGTCATCCTATGCCAAACTCGTGTGCGACTTGTAAACCTGACCACCCAGCCAAGTTTAGCCCACCCATCTACCGACCCGACATAGTGCACGATGCACAATGTCAGTCTCATATGAAATCAATGTCAGCTCATGGCTTTAACCACCCGGTCAGAGTGACTCCACCCACCTATGGACTCGTATGAGTGCATGAGGACATGTAGGTCAGGTCATACGACACAACTAGCATGAGCTCGTGGCCTTGATCACCAGAGCAGGTTAGTTCCACCCACCCTTGTTGCAAAGGATCATGTTTAGGAAAGAGGCATTGATTTTGATGAGACCTTTGCACCTACATGCTAAATGACTACTATTAATAGCATCTGTGCACTTGCAGCTCATCATGGTTGGAATGTACGTTAGTTGGACATTAAAACATCATTTCTTAATGGTGACTCGCATGAAGAAGTGTATGTTTTTCAGCCCAGTTGCTTTGTACAGAAAGGGCATGAAAACTAGGTGTGGCGGTTTAAGAAGGCATTATATGGTTTAAAGCAAGCACCACTTGCTTGGTATGAAAAGATACATTCCTATCTGATTGCACATGGTTTTGAGAACATTCCAATTGAGAGGACCCTATATGTATCTGCTTCTAATCGTTGTTGTGTATATTGATGACATGCTGCTCAGTGGTCCTCATGATAAGCATATTTCTGATGTTAAGTCTCATTTGGATGCCTCATTTGAGATGTTTGATTTGGGGCGTTTGCATCATTATTTGGGCATTCAGTTTGTGCAAGTTGATGGTGGAATGGCTTTGTGTCAAATGAAATAATTTGACATTATTGCACCGTTTTGGCATTGATGACTGGAAGCCTATTGCCACTCCTATGGAGAGAGTTTTACGATTGAGTCTTCATGATGCTCGAGATGCATTTGATGTTGTTCTCTATCAATAGGTTGTTGGATACTTGATATACTTATGCATTACTCAACTAGATATTTAGTTTGTTGTCTCACAAAGGAGCAGGTTTATGCATATTTCACTACTTGAGTGGTACTCGACCACTTGGATTGTTTTACCCTAAGGGGGGGATCACCACCCTGAGATTTGCATGCTTTTTGGGATAGTGATTTGGCTCGTTGCTATGACACTCGTGTGTCCTCTAGTGGATTTTTTGCTTCATGCTTGGTAACTCATGTATATCTTGGTTGAGCAAGAAGCAGCCTACTATGGCCACTCCGAGTTGTGGCTGAGTATATGACAACTTATATAGTGACTGTTTAGTGTGTGTGGCTCCCACGCCTTATGGTTGATTTGGGTGTTGGTGAGTCTTCTACCACCACCATCTTCATTGACAGTGAGAGTGCATTCGTAGTTGCGAGGAACCCTGTGTTCCACACTCACACTAAGCACATTGAGATGCATTATCATTATCTGAGGGAGAGGTTCTCTGCCGCAAAGATTAGCTTGGCATATGTGCCCACCTAGGAGAATATTGCAGACCTTTTAACGAAGGCTCTCCCTAGGGAGAAGTTTGAAACTTTCTACAAAGCTTTGGTCTTATTTCCTTTTGTGGAGGGATTTCACATAGCTTTGCACTTCCTTATACATGAGTGCTAGCTCCTTGTTCACCGCATCACTCCCAGGCGGGATTTGTTGATATATTTTGGTAGTGATGTGTTTGAACACACTAGGACTATGAGGGCACTTTTTTTCCCTCTTTAGGAGTTTCTTTTGCCCATATTGTATATATGCCTGTAGACATGATGGGTTACTTATCTTTGTACATTCTAGTGGTAATACATTAAGTATTGTGTGTGGTGCTCCAAGCTTCTCCTTCTTCCTTGTGTTGTTCATGTGCTTTCCCAGATGTCTAACTCCACCAGACTATACCATTTGTCTGCAAGGCCTTCCAATGTAGATGGGAAGAGTAGAAGCATTAATCCTCTTAGTTTTGAAGACCTTGTCTGTGGCATAAGGAGATGAATCTCCTCACGCGATCATCTACATCCTCATAAGCGTCCCTTGAAAAAAGGGAACTTGATATTCAACCTAGAGAGAAAATGAGAGAGATCCTCGATTGACACTTCTTCTTCAGAGGTATGAGAGGAAAAATCTAATGTCCTCCTTGACTTCTCATTTGAGGGTGGGTTTTCCACCAACTAAATAGATAAATTTGAAGAGGGTAGAGGAGATCTAGGTTGGCTACTTGAAGGTAAAGATGGTTTCTTAAGGCTCCTCTAGACACGAAGAGGCTCCTTTCCTGCTGGAGTGTGGGTCATGTACCCACTTGGAAGATGTAGAAATCAAGAATGAAAAATGCACTAACAAGCATTTACTACAGTTAGGATCTCACATAAAAATGCAAGGGTCTGACCACATTCTAGTACTTTTTGTACTCAAGGGGAGTTCTTCCTTAGGGAGATATACCCTGTAATATTTATGTGTGTAGGTACACTAAGTGATAGCAGATACATTCAGAAAGAACATAGAGAAAGAAAATTGACAATTGCAAATATAAGAGAAAGTGCAAACTTCTTAACACTATCTGGTTTCTATGAGCTTGAAATATTCCAAATGAGCAATACAATTAGGTAGTGTGCCATTCAAGAGGCCAGAAGAAATCAAGATATCAACATAAGAGGTACTAATCGACACAAGGAATGCTATAGAAATGAAGAACTCTCTCGAAGAGCAAATGGAGAGAGTAATGTTATAGAAAGGCAATAGATTCCAAGAGAAATGCAAAAAATTGCTATAAACTAGCTACTCAATCACTCTATAATGCTACCATCCAACTTCACTAAGAGGCCAACACTCTATATAATCACCATAGAGTGGACTCAACAATAGTGTTTTGAAATAGCAACAAAATGCATAGAGTGGCCAAGCAATAGCTTCAACTGGAAACAAGTATACATGAGAGATATGACAATGATCAGATGATAGGTCGTTCCCCAAGATATCCCAAATGAGTGCCATACATTATTTTAGATAGATTCTAGAGAGGCCAAGGGGTAGCCTTGATGAATCCGAGTCTTAACTATCACATGAACCAAAGTCATGGCCAAAGAGGTGGAGGAGTGGACTAATTAAGGCTTTGGTAGCCAACCTCAATTAGGCCCCTAATTTTAGCTTCTTACTCCGTCCAAGCATTAATTTTCACTCTAACACTTTACTAACAAAATATAGTTCACCCGTCATTTGCCACCCAAGGTAGCTCATGGTGGAGCCCATCATAAGCCGGTAGCTACCCAATTACCTTGCCAAAATAAGTCACCCATGTGTAACATGCATCCAAATTTGTAGTCATCCATGTGTGCCATATTCGGAAGAAGCCCCCCCCCCCCCCCCCCCCCCCCCCCCAAGTTGAGATGAGGAGGCCGCCTAAGTATGGAGATGAGGAAGTCGCTTGGGTATGGCATCATGGCTCACCCAAGAAAACTTGATAGTCACCTTAGTTGCACCATATGGAGGTGACCCGCCTAGCCCAAGTGCCCAGGTGGGTGGGTGTCACCCAGTTATTGGATAGGCTTTATGTGTTGCCCAATAAAGAGGGGAAGAGATTTGTTTGTCGACTAATCTTGGTGAATTGGGGAGAAAATAGTCGTCATCCAATCCATGCCATGTTCTTAATGTAGGAGTCCCCCAAGTAGAAGATACCAAGAAAGACATCGCCAAGCTTTTGGATCAAGGTGGAGAGTCACCCATGTGAGAGGTCTCAAGGATGTGGGCATTGCCAAATTGAAGAAGAAGCCCAGAGTTTATGTATTAAGCTTAATCGATGGCCACCCTCTTGGTGGTGTTGTAGAGAATTGCCTAGGTTTAGTGTTTTGGAGAGAACGGGAGTCACCCTTTTATATGTGTTGTAGAGAATGGGCCTCTCCCCCTTCTGTGTGAGAGCCAAGATGGGTTTCGCCCCATCGTTATGCATCCATTGATCTCAAGGCATTGCCCACATATCTTGTTGCCCAAAGAAATGGGCGTCGCCCTTTTGCATATAAAGCCTAAGAAAGGCATCGCCCATTTCTAAGCCAAGAAGGCGTCGCCCACGTGAGTGCATTTTCCTAGAAATAGGGCGTCGCCCTTGTTTGCAAGGCGTGCCTGTATGGTCCTTGAAATATGGCGTCGCCCACTTGCAAGAACTTATCCTTTTTCTCCATAAAATCAAGGCGAGCATTTTTACGCTTTGAGGTAATGAAAAACACAAGTGATTACTTATTGTTTATAACTTGGAATTTCTGAAAAAGGTCATATGGGCAAAGAGGTCAGTTCATGGAGCAAAGAGGCCGTAGCTCTCCTGTAGTGTGATAAGGAATTCTTTTACTCATGTGGCTAAGGATCACCTCAGTTGCTTACCTTGCATGCACTTTCTATGCATTGCTTGTGCCCAGCGCCTTCGCTTCAAACACCATTGCTCATGCCATAGGTCCTAATCTAATCCATCTTGCCAATTGTTCATGCTATGTGCTCCTACCTATTCATGATGTTGCATTCCGGAGGGCATGGCCTAGGGAATGGCTCAAAGCCCCTAGGGAGAGGGCTGCCCAAGCTGGTTCAAGATCCCCAAGGTCCCCCCAAGGTCCCAAGAACCTCCCCTTAAGCCCATTCTTTAACAAATTCCTAGAAAAGAAGCTTCCGAGCTCATGAAGTGGAGTCAATCAAATGGCCAACAAGATCACTTGCTCTACAAAAGGCTTGCTAATAGGCCTAGAAAGAGCCAATAAAATTTCATGCCGAATGCATCGATTTTAGTATTTCGTCTTGAATTCAAAGCACCGGTTATATCTAATGAATAAAAATGAAAATTTGTAAAGGAGAATGAATTGGTAGATGTCTCTAATGAGAAAACATCGTCATTTTGATAAATTATAGCACATAGGGTGTATCGACATACATGTCAATATTGGAATGAGTACATGAAGAGTAATTTGGAAATTAGGATCCACATTACAGTCTTTATGATTTTACATTCTAACTCCAAACATACAATTTAGTTAGAATGAATCATTTTGTCTCATGAGATGTACTTTTCAGCTTTAGCGCGAATTGAACTTACATTCTTCAAAAATCTTCAAGTCATAGGATGTTCTTCTTTCACACCGTACATAGTTAAAGTTTTTTATTTTAACATGGAATTTCTCATTCTTCTCCATCAATATCCTCAAAAATTCAAGTCCACAAAAAGTTCACATTTCTTTCTTTACTAGGTTTTGCATCAAATGCAAGTCCTCGCGTCCTCGTAAAGTCAGTGCACTAGATAATATTAAACACAAGAATACTTCACGTGAATCTCATTTCCAGTGCACTATATATATATATATATATATATATATATATATATATATATATATATATATATATATATATATATATATATATATATATATATATATATATATATCATTCCATGACAGCCCCATAATCAATACTTCCATGGATTATAATGATTTCAATGACTCGTTAATCGATGATGAAAAAAATCAAAATCAAAATGTGCAATTGAAACACTTCAATATAAACATTTTAAATAATTTACGGATTCAATTTACGAAGCATCTATGCATCTTAAACCGCTTCAGATTCACATTTCAAAACCATGAAACAAGGGTATTCCTTAAGTGTTTCTGCAAACCTATTCGCGTCTTTTAGTTTATCCATATTCCACAAAAATTTCTGTTTGATTTGAACAGTTTATTCCATATTTTTCATCGCAATCATATCACTGACAATATTTCAGCATCATGACGCTTCTCGCTAAGCATTAATGATATTAGTCCATATGATATTGCAACATCATAGAACACTTACGATGGATAAATCCCAAATTTCCCAAACTCAAATTTGCAATATGAAGTGTATGAACTTGACATCAAGATATTTGAGCTATAGTTTCATGAAATGAGTCACAGTTCGAGGGACAAAAAAATCTGAAGTTGAACATTAAATTGCGCTGGCAATTAAATTAGATTTTACATGGATGGAACTAGTATGATTTTTTCTTTTAATGAACGTAGTCTTTCTTATTTCCAAATCAAGAAGAAATAATAGGATTTACATGGTGAATTAGATTGCAAAAAAAAAAAACATTTTGAAATGTGAGCCATGAAATCTATCATGTGCATAAGAAATTTCTTACATTCTAAGGTTAACTTCACGGGGATATTGAATTTCAACCATTTGCGCATGTTTCCTTTTGGTTTCTTGAAGTGTTCTATAGAATTTCCTTGTGCATAGGTTTGAACCTAAGCTCCTCTTATACAAGTTTCAACTTTGACTCGCAGAAAATCAAGGAGGAGGGATATTGGATGCCATTATTTTCATAAGAAAGGACATATGAAGAAAGATTTCTATGCATTAAAAAATGATAAAGATAAAAGAAAAGATGTTTATAAGAATGTTAAATAGCTACATGCATCATGTACTTCAATTCCGAAGATGGAAAAAATTAATTCTATTTTCTGATGATGCTAATGTGTTGACACTTGGCACTATGGTTAATGAGGCTCTTATGGCGTATTATCTTTCCCAACATTGCTGCTAGATTTCTAAATTTTGCCATGTCAAATCAGAAAGAGAATGGTTCTCTACATATTTAACAAACTCCCTTGGTACCATGAGACGTGGTCGCTCTTACGATTGTGATGTTGTTGGGATTGAGGATTTTGGTTGTGCAATTCAATAATGGTTTGAAATTTACTATGCATAATTTACATCATGTGCCTTAGTTATTAAATAATTTGATGATAGTTGATCAACATGTTGATCTTGCTAACAAAGTGTTTTTCTATGCACACTCCTTTCGCATATCAAAGGGAAATATGTTTCTTTCAAAATGATGGAAAGGCTTCTCTCTTTATCGTTTATTTGTTTCATTAAACAAGCTATTGCTTCTGTATTGCATGGTCATTTCGCCCACATGTCTCGCTTTTAATAGACAATACTTCTCATTGTGGCTACTTAATTGTGTAATCTTTCTCTATTTTTCCTTTTAGTGCACATTATAGGGAAAGAAAACTAGAAATCTTCATAAAATGCACATTGACTGTTCAATTTACCCTTTAGATCTCATTCATAGAAAGGTTTGTGGTTATATACCCACAAGCTCATTAGGTAGGCCTCTTTACTTTAATAATTTCAAAGATGATGTCATATATCCTATCTAGTTAATGGATGAGGTATTCCCTACTTTTAGAAAATGGATTACTTCAATTAGGACTAAAAAAGGAACTAAGATGAAGTCTTTATACTCAGATGGTGGAAGGGAGTTTACCTTACATGAATCTATTTTCTTGTGTCAGTCTAGAAGAACTCATAGAGTATTTATAACTTCTTGTACCCTATTATAGAATGACATAGATTATAGATATGAATTATTCAGGATAGAGTAGCTTCTATGTTGTATAATGCAAACCTTTCACAAGGATTTTGGGAAGAAGTAGTATTGACTATTGTTAATGTGAGTAGCATTTCATGCTAAATATCAAAGGTTTGAAAGTCACACAAGAGTTACGGACATGGAAGCAACCTTATTCTAGTCATCTTCGAGTTTCTATATATCAACGATAAGCTTATATACCCAAGAATAATGGACAAAAGCTCCACTATAAGTCAAAAAAATGTGTTTTGCTTGGATATGGCCAAGAGGTTCAATGTAAGTTTTGTCTATGGCTCATGAAACATGGTTGGTTATCAAAATTAGTGATGTCATTTCTTATGTGTCTAAGATGCATTTAAAAAACGTTCGGGGGGATGAAGTGAGAAGAGTGGTGTTTGAGGATATTATACATTGTGATATCATGCATAAGATTGATACACCTAATAA
>CM035424.1:149144125-149241625 GCA_020310875.1 Ceratopteris richardii | reverse complement strand
TATGCAGAGGTTACCACCATAGGGTTAAATGGGAAAATAACTTTGAATGTTCTGGAAAAGCAATGGAATGAAAAGACTACGCTAAACGTGAAATAAATCTTGGCACGAGATGCTTCTGTTTGTAACCTTCAAGTGTGAGATGTTTTATTCCATTCTTTTTATACGATACAAAGCCACATGTGATTAAATACTTACTTCATCTTGATTAAACTCAGCCTGCATATATAACACAACAACTACGCTTACAAAGCACTTATCAGTGGTTTTGTTGCGAAATATAGAAAACGCACTATAATAGAAACAAAAATACGTATACATTGACAATCACTTCCTACAAGTCAGGACACGTTGTTTTGAGAGTCCTAATCCATTGGTTTTCTTGCTTATAAGCCCTCTTGGCCTCAATTATCTTGTAGAAGACGCAAATCTACGTGTAAAAGAACGTAGAAGTCTAGTTGAATCAGCTTCGTGAAGGTGCATCTCTGCGTGCGCACAAATAGTGTGCTAGTGACAATGGTCTATCATGGAACTATTTACAAAAGGAGTGTACTCTAATAAGGACGTCCATCTTTACTCCTGTAATGGTGTTCAATTACTACATGTCATATATTAACCCCTATTTTCTAACTATGCATTCTATGGACCTTACGTGTACAATCCGGCTCTACTCAAAAATAGGACCTTCAAAATTTGGACACAATCAGAAATTGATAAGCTCATAAGATATTTGAACAACCTTCCTCCTTTCTACTCCAATATCTAGGAAAACATTAATTCTATTACATATTACAAATTAAGTCTAAAGAAGATAGTGGATCGCAAGATCTCTTAACCCTAGTGCTCTAATTGGACTCTTTAGTATCCTTCAACTCATTAGTATCCTTGGAAACTTTAGTGTCCTTAAAACAAAACATTATTGGATGAATATTCTAGATTACTAGAAGCAAGCATTTCAAAGTGTAAATATAGATCATGTTAGCAAAGGGTTGAGTATTTCCTGAAAAATATAGTTTCTTTTTTTGAGGGACATAAAACATTCCGACTTATTCATAAATTACATAGTGATATATTTTACTATTGGCACAAAAATTATAGTGATCTAAGTGTTGTTTTTTTTATCAAAATCATGATATCCCCATTTTTTTTTCTCGTAAATCCAATAAAATATGTCATTTTATATACTCACAAAGTTTTTAGTCGGCAATTGGAGATTTGTAATGAATTTTACGAGATATATAGGATAAAATTAATCTCATATGTGACATCCTAGTGTTTTCATATTTGAATTATTTTTCAAGGTGATGGTATGAATATGAAACATTTTTTTATTACCAAAATACTATTTAAAATTCTAAAAGCTAGTTTTTCATTTTCTCAAAAGCTTAGGAGTCAAATTTTGATGTCCTTCTGTCAAGTTAAATAATACCACTATTTCTCTATAATACTAAAATGTCATTTGATGAGGAAAGATTGCATATGCTACATGAATAAAGTTAATATAATAGTTTTTCTACATAAATGAATGTATAGTGCTTATAAATTTATTTTCATTAATATTATACACCTTATAGCTTTTAGAATAGATAATTCCTTATGATAAATGTTTGTTGTAGGCACAGTGGAATATGGCTATTCGATGAAATATTGGTATGGTTAGTGTTATGTGAAACAGGCTCACAACTTATTGGTTCAATGGCATCTAGCTTATTTCTAGGATACTCTAGGATGGTCTTTGATATAAACACCAGACATTTTAGTGTGTTTATGCATAAGTATGATATATAAATGATTGTACAATGTATAACTGTATATGAAAACCCTATATTGTAGTAAATTTCTTATTATATAAATGATTTTATTAATTCCGAAGAAACTTTGTGAAATGATATATGACTTTCAATTAACATTAGAAAATTTAATCTAGTACAAGGAAAAAAATTTCTAAGGAGATAATTCTTCCTTGTCATATACAAGATTGTAACCATATTGAATCATTTCTACATTCTGAGTTTAAAAAATGTTAGTCTTAAATAAAGAGCATGCTTTATTGAGAATCTAAGTATAACCTTTTATGGACTTTGAAGGTTTTCCTAAGAATTTATTAATTTTTTACATGTAATTTATTCTTAATTTGTTAGAAAAATGTCACCTTGAGCTGTGAGATGTTTTTCTACACAATCCGTGGTTGTTCTCTTCAATTCTTTTTATACGATACGAAGACACGTGGTTACACAGGTTTCACAACGCCATACTTCCTTCATGTCGAGCAAGATTAAACTCAGCCTGCATATATAACAGAACTACTACGCTCAGATAACACTAATCGAAATACACTGTTAGAGAAAAAGCACTGTAAGGGAAACAAAAAGAACCGTAAAATCTTTGAAAACTTGATGCACGTGATTGTCTCTGTATAAGATACAGCAGAGTTGCGAAAGGAAGGAGAGAGCACGAATGAGTAAAAAAATATGATGATTTTGTACCATTCGTTGAGTTTTTATGGATCTCAAAGACAAGGAGATGGATTTATATTTGTTTTAGAGGAATAAAAGTAACAGGTACTCAGAAAGAAGATCGTAAAGGAAGACAGAAATTTGTAAATATGAAGTACTTATTTAACTCATAACAAGAGAACGGTAAGTTGTCTCTTGCGTCAAGAAAAGAGCAGTGAGTATCATTTCATGCAGCTGGAAAGTAAAGAATCTCATTTTATTGCGCATACTTGCCAACTTCAGCAGACATAAAGAAGGCCGCCTCATATGTCGGACATACAAAGCTGTGGAAGGCTGTGTTGTGTAGACGCGTGTAGACACCACATCAAGACGAGCCGAAAAGCTTACTAAAACAAAACGCGCTTTCTCATCATGTTCGATCACATGATGGAAGAGAACATCCAACTTCTCGCAGAAATGCATGCACTATTTAGCGTACAATAGTACTTGTGAATTTGATTCTCTGTTCGTGATGGTGGATGATCCGTGAAGAACTTCCCCACAGACACATTGGATATATCGTTCTGAAAGCTTTCCTTCGTTGGAGCAACACTGCATGCAGGACATGGCTATAATTGTTGGTTCAAGTCGATGAAACACTCGGTAGTGAGCTTGTAATGGATTGCCATTGATAATCCGAATGTTTAGATTAACTGTCCGTTGACAAGCAAAAGTAATCACCATTATAACTTTCGGAGAAGAATGGAGGTTATTTCCATTCTTAAGTTAAACATATTTTTGGTCATAATAGATAACGGAATAAATTCTTTTTCATCAACAATGATCTAAGGGATCTTATGATTAACAAATATCGACTCCATTGCTACTAGATTATTCAAATCTTGAGTAGCTAAAAAACAGTTAGGTGGTGAGACCTTGAGTCTAGACCCTTCGGGGACTGTTGGGCCTTTGAGTTACCTAGTTCAAACCAGATAATTCCTCTAGCCTTAGCGCCATACCTTTTCATTGTCTACCTTAGAAGGCCTTCAAGCTCTATATCCTAGTATTTTTTAGGCATCCAACCTATTCTTGGTGGAATGTAAGGGGTCCCATGGGTACTATGCCCACACACTACAACATATGAGGGGCATACTGATGCTGCATATATCGATGGTCATAGTCGGCGTCGGTATAGCCCTCGGAAAATCTCACTAAGAGATACCAACAGTCAAGTGACCGTCGCTATGACCGTTTTAAACGGATCGTTGGTGTGGCCCGCAGCCGCCGATATAGACATCGGTATACGCGTCGGTATGAGCGTCGGTATAAGCGTCGGTAAATTACTCGCAACTACCGACGCGTATACCGACGTCCATACCGGCGCCTATACCGGCGGCGAATTTTTAAACATACCGCGAACTCGAGAGCAAAACTTCACATTTCTACGCGTGTTTGAGTATTGTCGGTCTAATGTCGAACTTGCGCGTGCGAACCTGCATTGTCTTGTGCACACACACACACGGATCTCTCTCTCTACACACACACACTCTCTCTCGGCTTACCTCTCACATCTTGGTAAGTGCTGCGCGTACTGTTAGCATTTGTGTTTCTCTATGCTTTAGGGTTTCTAATTCTTCTTTTCGTTGATTTTGCAGAAGTTCGTTGGCGTCGATTGTTTGGAGTTGGACGAGAGACGACCTACATTACGCTTTGACGACAACGTTTCAAAAAGAGACATACTTGTAAGTGATTCTTTTATTTGCTATTGATAGAGAGAGAAGGAGAGAGAGAGAGAGCGAGAGAGAGAGAGAGAGAGAGAGAGAGAGAGAGAGAGAGAGAGAGAGAGAGAGAGAGAGAGAGAAAGAGAGAGAGAGAGAGAGAGAGAGAGAGAGAGAGAGAGAGAGAGAAAGAAAGAGAGAGAGAAGAGAAAGGAAGATACACATTAATTTACACATGCATACATACACACATACATGTACACACATGCATGCTTACATACACACACCTATACACACATGCATGCTAACATACACACACCTATACACACATGCATGCTTATATACACACACACATATACACATATGCATGAATACACACACACATAAATTTACACACATGCATACATACACACACATACATACACACACATATATACACATATGCATACATACACATACACACACAAATACACACATACATACACACACGCATATATACACACATATACACACATGCATGCATACATACACACACATATACCGGCATGCATGCATACACATATATATACACACATATACACACATGCATGTATACATACACACACATGTATACACATGCATACACATACACACACATACACATACATGCATGCATACATACACACACGTACACACACATGCACACACATGCATGCCTACATACACACACATACACATACACACACATGTATACACATGTATACATACACACACACACACATGTACACATGCATACATACACACACATATATACACACATGCATACATGCACACATATAATCCTATTTTTATTTTGAAGTGTTTGTTTTACATCAAATATATAAAAATAGGATTAGGGTTTTAGGGTTAAATATTTAAGATTAGAGTTTTAGGGTTTTAAACAGGATTAGGGTTTTAGGGCTAAATATTTAAGATTAGGGTTTTAGGTTTTTAGGTCTAGATATTTAAGATTAAGGTTTTAGGGTTTAGTATTTCAGATTTAAGTCTAAGTCTTTCTGATTAGGGTTTTAGGATTTTAATACCTAGATAACATATATACACAAGCACACATATACATATAATACATATATACATGTAGATACACATGCATACAAAAATATACATAGTTTAGATTTAAATCTTTAAGATTAGGGTTTTAGGGTTATAACACCTACATAAGATATATGCACACATACACATGCACATGTAATACATATATACATGTATATACACATGTATACAAAAATATACATATTTTAGGTCTACATATTTAAGATTAGGGTTTTAGGGTTTAGTATTTGAGATTTAAGTCTAAGTCTTTCTGATTAGGGTTTTAGGATTTTAATACGTAGATTACATATATACACAAACACACATATACATATAATACATACATACATGTAGATACACATGCATACAAAAATATACATATTTAGATTTAAATCATTAAGATTAGGGTTTTAGGTTTATAACACCTCCATAAGATATATGCACCCATACACATGCACATGTATTACATATATACATGTATATACACATGTATACAGAAATATACATATTTTAGGTCTACATATTTAAGATTAGGGTTTTAGGGTTTAGTATTTTAGATCTAGAATTAATTAAATATATAAAATTAAATATATAAAAATAGGATTACGTAAGAAAAAAAATTTGAATATATAAATAAATATATATATATAAAATAAGATACATAAATAAATATAAAAAGAACTAGTGTTTTAAATTATTTAATTAAATATATATAATTACATATAATTAAGTAAAAAAAATCTAAATATATAAATAAATATATAAATACACAAACACACATACTTATATACCTATCTATATTCACATATATATACATATACACACATATATACACATGCATACATATATAAACATGTTTTAGTTCTAGGTCATTTGGATTAGGGTTTTAGGGTTTTAACACGTACATAACATATATACACACATAGACATACACATATAATACATATATACATGTATACACACATGTGTATAGAAATATACATAATTTAGGTCCAGATCTTTAAAATTAGGGTTTTAGGGTTTAGGCATACATATAACTTAATTAAGAGGAAAAAATATGAATATATATATATATATATATATATATATATATATATATATATATATATATATATATATATATATATATATATATATATATATATATATATATATATATATATATATATATATATATATATATATATATATAAAATAGGATCAATCAAGAAAAAATCTGAATATATAGATAAAATAGGATAGCTATATAGATTAGGGTTTTAAAACTAGGATTTTAAGTTTTTTTAGGTATTTAAGTATTTAGGTCTTTAAGAGTTAGATTTTTAGGTTTAATAAAAAAGGAAATGTTCTAAAATGTTCTAAAATGTCCATATTGTAGCAGATGGGTTCTTTGGATCCTGAAGAGAGAATGGCATGTCCTTGCACACAGTGCAAGTATCAAATTTATCGGAAACGACGGATTTGTACTGCACATGTTAGAGAGTATGGATCCTTTGATAGGAGTCGACTGGAAAACCTACGCTATCATTTGCATGGTCCCCCAGGTGAGTAGATGGATCCAAACGACATTGCACCGGTAACATCTCGTGGACAAAAGAGAGCAAAAAAGCACTTAGACGTAGAAGCAAGCACTAATAATATTACACAGAATGAACATATGGAAGAGATGCTTGAAGCATTTTATGAGATGGACGAAGATCATGATGGTGAAGAAGGTGTCGATGAGAGTTTCATGGACACAACAGAAATTCCACGATCAGAAGTTGATGAAGAATATGAAAACATGCAAAGATTATCTCGTTTACCACTTTACAATGGAGCATAGATATCTGTACTACGTGCTTCACTCGTGATGCTCAATCTGCAATCCATTTATGGATGGTCAGATAGTAGTGTCACTGAATTGTTCAGGTAAGTGGAGAACAAATTGGCTTTCATTGTTGTATCACAATAACTTCATTTATTAATATCATTTTAATTGCTTATTGCAGGCTTCTTAAAGATCAAATTTTGCTAGAGGGAAATGACATGCCTCCAACACGTGGAGATGCGAAAAAACTTTTACAGTCCATTGGAATGGATTATACAAAAATTCATGCTTATCCGAATGATTGCATTCTCTTTCGGAATGAGTATGAGCATCTCCACGTATGTCCAAAGTGTGGAGCAAATAGATTTAGAGAAGATGTTATAGGCAAAGCAATCCCCGCAAAGGTTCTTCGCCACTTTCCTATCATTCCACGAATTAAGAACATGTTTAGATGCAAATCTATAGCTGAGTTAATGTCATGGCATACAAAGAGCAGGTCTACAGATAATGTAATGCGAGTGCCAGCTGACTCTGATGCTTGGAAGCACATAGGTAGTAAGTGGCCAGAGTTTGCTAGTGAGCCTCGGTCCCACCTTTTCCAATGAGCAGATGGCTAGATGTAGTGGTTTCACAAGCAAAGGTAGTGGGTGAAGATATCTCTCAAGAAGAAGAAGAACTCGCAAAAGGATGTGATTGGGAGTATATCAAATACGGTGCACTATGGTCTGATGGACGACACTTTCGAATCGAACGAATCAATCAAAACCGGTCTACTTTTTATAGTGGAGTGATGGTGAATTTTTTGCAAAAAAGTAGAGCGAGTGCAAGAGATGATAATGCTCTAGAAGGCGAGTTAGATTATTGTGGTGTGATTCTAGACATCTTGAAACTATCTTTCAGAAAGTTTGATTACTTTGTTTTTGACGTGAAATGGTTCAAAGTAGTCACCTCTGGAAGAAACGCAAGAGTGAGACGAGATAAGAGCGGTTTGCTTCAAGTCGACTCCACAAGATTATGGACAGATGAAAGGGATACATTTGTACTTCTCGAACACTGTGAGCAAGTTGTTTTTATACCAGATTCAAAAGACCTAGAGTGGCTATTTGTTTTACAAGTCGCTCCACGTAGTAGACAAATTTTTGAAAATGCAGATGTAGAAGAAAGTCCATCTCTAGTGGACTCAGAGATTCATTCAATAGTTGAGGAGGAAGAGATCATTGTTCCAGAAGAAGAGGTCATTGAAGAAGAGTTCATTGTTTGAGAAGACGAAGCAATAGACGATGATCAAGAGGAAACCAGCATAGCAAGCGGTTTAGAAGCCATCAATTTAGAGATAGATATTCTCGGTGCATCGGATCTTCAAGAGGATGCTAGAATAGAGGACTTTTGAATAAAAGACTTGTACGTACTAATTTTTGGTTTTTTCTTTTGTTTATTCCCTATATTATTTTTCTTATCGCATGCTAATTATTTGAGTTCTTTTATTACAGAGCACCATGGGAGACACTCCTCCAGTCACTCCACAGTCCATGACAGAGGAGCAGTTTTTGGAGTTCATCTCTCAGGTTCCTCCTGCGTATATGGCCGCTGCATCACAGTATTGGATCGCTCGTGGTAGCACTCCTCCCGGCCTCACTCCTGGCGGCCTTACTCCTACCGGCCTCACTCCCGTTGGCCTCACTCCCGCCGGTGTCACTCCTGAGGGTGGTGCTACTCCCGTAGGAGGTATGTCTCCTAGCTTTGTGACTCCACCACGACCATCTTTGCAGCCATCTCCTACTGGATCTACTAGTAGACATGTGCGTTCGACACCTCAGCGCGATACAGGGTCTGGCCCGTCTCGTAGATCGGGATCACGCTCTGGAGCAAGAGGTTCTAGGAGTGGATCTACAAGTAGGTCTGGAGGCGGAGGAGGCGGTTGTTATGGAGCAGTGCGACGGACGTTGTGTCGCCCGCTTCTACTCCTAGGATGAGTACCTCAGATGTAGGTACACCACGCAGTACACCACGTACACCTTGGGGTGCTCATGACCATGATGACTGCAAGGTGTATAGTATCCGAGATGGAGCTCCGGTGATGGATGCGGCTGGCAAAGCAATGCGTGCACGCATACGTCGGCTTTGCTCCATCTTGTTTGGACACTCCATCATGCGAAAATGGAGTGAACAGGATAAAGATCGGAAGAATTATATCACACAGACGATTTACCAGGAGTTCCGACCAGCCGTTGAACAGTCGATTGTCAGTTCAGAGTGGATTCTGCATACCGCACGTGAGGTCATGTCGCATCGAGGATCCGAGGCTCGTGATGCATTCAGAGAAGGCTTACCAAAGCCTCTGTGGTTAGATACTGAGGAGTGGGACATGATTCGTGATGAGCAGCAGCAAACTCCTGATCGATATCGCCAGCAGCAAAATGCCGCAGCCACACGTCTAGACACGATTGGACCGTCACATTTGGGCAGCGGCGGATATGACACGATGCATCATGAGTTTGTAAGTACCATTTCATTTATAGAATCTATTTGTGTTAAATTTCTCATGTATATTTCTCTAATCTCTTTATATTTGTTTCAGGAGCTGGCAATGGGTCATCCTCCAACACGATCAGAGGAGTCTTAAGGATATAGTCATGGGTTGACTGCACTATTGCAGGACTTGGAGGGACGCGGTGCGATAGTTTCATGGGAGCGTTTGCGATGAGGTAATTAATTTATAAACTTGGTTTTTACTTGTTTGTAATTTTCATGTGAATTTATCTCATTCCATTATTATTCTTTGTTGCAGGATTGTTGATATGGAACGTTCTTTGCATGTGTATGGCAGTGGAAGACCAATATTTTGTATTTGATTTCCATATGGCAATACATTGTTTTGCCACATTTTGTAAAAGCGTCATATATGATAGTGGTTTGCCACACTCTTGTACATGCTTCATTATTGAAATATATAACTTCTTTTATACATGGTTCATTGTTCATTCTAATTATCGATCTCTTTTGTGTACAATAATACTCTCTTTCATGAAATCATATTTTGGTTGTCATTAGAGTACACATCACATGTACTCGATTTTTTTTGGGCAGAGTGTATTGTCTTTTGTTCAGCAACATCATGGTAATGTTGCTATAGCAAAAGACAGAACATTTTGCCCAAAAAAAATTTTGCAGGTATGGTCATCGGTATAAGCGAGGGTACTTCCAGTAGTGTCATCGGAATAACCATCGGCACACCCAAGAGGCGATGCAGCAGAAACCGATTACCGACGCGTATACCGACGTTTATACCGACGCATATACCGACGCATATACCGACGCTTTTACCGACGTCTAGACGAATGCCTATATCGACTCTTTGGTACCGATGCGGAGACCGACCTTTACACCGGCGTCGTGGCAAATAAAGCCGCGTTCATTTTCCTCAGTAAAAACCTCGGTATACCATCGATCTGTTGTAGTGACATTTCATTATACTCTTAAATTAATTCAAGAAAATGGGGAAGAATAGGTCTCAATGTTCAAACTTTCCTTTGAAAATTGACTTGTCAAAATCTCTTCCTTTCAGTATTTGAGATTCCATATCTTAAATTATCACATAAAATATGCGAAAGAAGGATACGGAAGAGAGGTATCAATCTCCGATACTTGCAATTGTAAAATAGATTAGTATTACAATGACAAAAAATTAAAGAGGATGAGGAAGAGAGGTAGCAGTCTCTTAAATCATGAATGTTCTATAGGAAGAGAGGTATGATTCTCTTAAATCCTATAGAACGTCAATATCATCATGGTCATCAGGCGTATTTCTATCGCTTGATGGGTCCTTTGTGAGGTGTCCGAGGTCATTTAAGCACTTCTACTAAAACATTCTCCAAAATAATGTGCGTCTAATCACATCCCAAAGGGCTTCAAGAAAGCCACTGCTTTATGCAGCATAGCTTGGTATTCGGAGATCTTAAAATATAACTTATAAGGTGCCCGAAGTACTCTTCTTAGAAACACATAATTTACACCACTGGTGGAATCGCCATGGGTCGAAATAGTTCTCTGAAGAATTTGCAAAAGAAGCATTTCCTTATTGTTCTTGATTAGCTTCTATCATGAATTTAAGCTCCCATGATAGCGAAGACGACTTCATGCCCCATTGTCGATTAAGAGAGATGGAGAGTTTACTCATTCTCGTGAAGCTCAATTACTCTGGCATGATCATTGGACTTTTCATTTTGTGAATGCTTTCCATCTCGTGAACAAACAACATTTTTAGTGCCTAAGGTACTTCGGCATAGTTTTGAGTTTTTTGTTGTTCCTTAAGTCCGTGTGTTCAAATATGCAGTTTCACTCGATTATGTCAAATTCATTGGCCGTTGGTCCGATTCTATGCCTCTCTCTCTCTCTCTACAAGATCATGAACAAAATCTCCTTTTCTCGATAGCAGCAAAGAGCTACTCTCTTTCTTTTCGAAAGAGGAAGTTCAACATTAGCCTACTCTTCCACACTTTGAAATAACAGTACAAATGAACGGGCCTAGCACCCATGGGACCCCCCAAATCCCACAAAATAGGGGAAGAACATACACAACTAAAGAGTATTACAAAGGAGGTTGATAACCCCTTCATCCCCTTCATGCGGGGCCCACCTCGCTTTAATCTTGTTGTTGTCGAGGAAAAGCACTCTATGGTGTCTAAAAGGTGGGGACTTCTTACAATTGGATATTCTTTTTCCTAGAAGGAAAAGAGATTTCTCGATAGACCATTCTTTAGGAGGGTTTCCAAAATTGGAAGCGCATCTCTCTCTCTCAAATCTTCCAGAGGGACTTACCTCTTATAGCATTCCACAATGTTGAGGAGCAACCAATTGACTCGCCCAGCAGCAAGATTTTTCCAAGAGTCTACCAGATCGAAACCGATTTTGGGCAGGAGAAGAAAATGTGTCCCAAATCCTCAACATTACCATGACACCTCTTACACCATGGTGGAGCGCCACAAACTTTCTTAGCCTTTTTATTGGTCTAGATTCTTGGATGGAGGATTTGCCACATAAGCACCTACTTTTTTATCTCGATGAGGGGATGCCAAAGAGACATGAAGTTCATATCCCAACAGAGGCCCATCTATGTAAGACACCACTTCTTATTAACTGTGATATGATAGTACAAAGTCTCCTTCATTCTAGGAATCTTATTCAAGCTATTCCGGTTGTGCAATTTGAGACCTTCATGGAGGGGAGGGTCTTGTCCGGTGAGGAGGCGGGTTTCTTAGCATTCCCAAGCGATGCATCTACTCTACAAAAGCATCCACTCTTTGAAGTTCACTCTAATTTGTGGATCAATATCCTCAAATTTAATCCATTGGTAGGTTTCTTGATTCCGGAGGTGTTTCCAATACCCGAATCCTTTGTTCCAAAGCTTTTTAGTTTTTTGGAAGTTCTAGGTCTCCACGGCCTTGATGCCCTTGATGGGGAACCTAATCGAATCAATATGTCTGATACCTGCCGCCCATTTCGAATCTTCAATGACTCTCATGAACTATTTGACCTTTCTCCAACTCTTCGATAGAGAGGAAACCAGACTTGTCCCTTTTAGAGTGGTTTATTTTGGATCCTGAGGCCACACAGAATGTGTCTAGGCATCACCAAAACGTCTCAGTGTTGGTCATATTGTTATGCACAAAAGCATTCGTGTCATCTGCAAAAAGTCTCATAATCATTTGGCCATGAGTGAGAGGGAGCAAGAGACCCTGAATATGGCCTAAGTCCATATGATGCTTCACTAGGCAATTCAGCCCCTCCGTAGCAATAGTAAAGTAGAGGAGCCAAAGGGCAACCTTGCATGATAGAGCATTTTGGTCTAATAGTCTTAAAAAACGGGCCATTGATATTTATCTGCACTGATGCATTTCCTAGTAGGGTAGAGATCATCTTCGTGAATTTTTTACTACAACCGATGTCTTTAAAAGATTGGAGAATGAGGTCCCATCCAAGCGTATTATATGATTTTTTGAAGTCAATCTTAAGGAAGATAACATCTTAAGCAGACTCTTCAGCAAATTCAATACCTTCCCAAATATCAATAATAGCTTCCAGTATGGATCTACCCTTAATGAAGCCCTTCTGGTCCTCGCTTAACCAACATTTTAAGTGGCATGAAATTTGACTGGTAGTAACGTTAGTGAGAATCTTGTGTCGCGTTTGTAGCATCTTGATTGGGTGCCATTCTCAATCTTATTTTTGTTTCCTTTTTTGTGAATAAGTTTGATGACACCCTTGTTTAAACAATCAGCCAGCGCACCAAACGATAGCGCCTCTTGCCAAACGAAGCGGAGCAGAGTGGCTACGACTTGTCTGAAGGTCTTGAAAAACTCATTGGCAAGGCCGTCGAGACCCAAGCTTTTCCCATTAGGAATCCTGTCGAGGACTTCCAAAATTTCAATATCTAAAATCGAAGCTTCAAGCATAGTTTTCAAATTATGTGGAATTCTTGTTTGTTTAACTCTAGAAATGGTTGCCATTCAATCCTGCTTGTGGAGAGAAAAAGGCGTTGAACCTTGAGGAGTTGAAAAAAGTGGTTGCTAATCATTGAGCTATTTTATTCTTCCATCTTCCATTCTAGACCATTGATGTCCATAAAGAAGGGAAAACCATCCTTAGATTGTTTCTTTTTTAGGAGGGAGCACATCTCTTTAGTAGGTTTGTCAACCGTAGCAGCCCACATATCTCAGCAAGCCTCTAATTTTTCAGAGCCCCATCTTGTATTGAGAGTTGCCTTTGTTCACTTCCTCTTCAAGATGCTTAGTCTCTGATAGAGTTTCTCTCTACGCACACGACGAACACTTCGTAGCATCTTCTAGGTCCTAACAAGGATATGGTGAGTCCTCATAACCATGATCCTCCAACATTTGGATGGCGATGAGGGGTTGGTGAAGGCCGAATTCCAAGCCTCAGTAATCTCCTATTTGATGGAGGGGAAGGATAATGATATCGAGTTAGCATGAAACCACGATGTTCTCTTCAACTTGGTGAAAGGCTTGAAGGAGAGAATAATTGGCTAGTAATTTGAGACGGTACGATTAGTATGTTGGGATATGGAGGGTTGGCCCCACTTGTGGGTTAAGTCTTGTGATATGTAGCTTCTATCAAGCATTGCTTTTCTCAAATAATTATTGGAGGTTCAACCAAGAGAAAGCAGTCTTGTCTTTAACCTCCACAAGATCTAGGTGGAGTTTGATTTAATCCCAAGCTTCATTTTCTTGTCCCTAAATAATTCTCCCTCTAGTTCCCTAGTGATCCGAAGGATCCTCCACCATGTTGAAATCCCCACAAAGCACAAGATTGTGGGAAAGAAAGACCAAAGAATCCCAAGTGGCAATCCTCTCCATCTCCAAGTGGGGAGCATACATGGAAACAATGGTGAAATGCAAGGTGTCTCTGAAGGACGCAACAATCCAATGATGATTATGATCTTTGAGTGTGTTGATAAGACTATCAAACTAAATGTTGTAAATTCCAATAGCTGCCTTCTCAACCTCCCTTGGGTGAGTAGTCAAAATCCAAACATGAGACGAAGAAATACGTTTTAGTCTTTTCTGAAGGTCTTGTCCTTCAATTTTGGTCTCTTGAATACAAATGAACTTTGGGTTTAGGCTATTATCCTGAAACCATTGGCCAATATTAGCCGTTCTTGAGGGGTCAGACAATCCCCTTACATCTATTGATATGAATCTCATTATCGAAGGTGAATTTTTTTGTGGGAGGAATCTTGTCCCTTTTCTTTGCAGAGAGCTACACTTGTCACTCCTCTTATTTGCTAGGAGTAATTAGGGGGAATTTTTCACAATACATGTCTTCAAATGTTTGAAAAATCTATCAAGAAGAGTAATGGTATGATCCTACTATAGAGGTAGATTTTTGTGATAATTATAGCATGATCCCTTTTACAAGTTTAAATACTTTATCTCCTTTGTGTGGACTATTCTCTTTGACAGATGCGATAAAACCAAGGTTATGCCCAAGTAAAACCTTAGATCATGAATCATAAGAATACATCACCATCATGATAATAAGAGTTCCTTTGAGATCAATGCATTTTTGATGCTGTATGTGGCATACGCATTGATGCATTATTTTTATAATCTTCGTACCATTAAATGAGGATTCAAATCCATAACGACTCGAACACTTTGAAAAGAAGAGCACACATGCAAGCCATTTTGCTACTTCCATTAATGGAAAAAGCTCAAAATGGAAATTTCGCATGGAATGGGTATACTTTTGTAAGTCCAAATGTTAAGGAAGATGCTATGGGAGGATTTGACCAAAGAATTGTGGAACTTAATGACTTTCACATATACCATCAAGGTCTTAGATCTTCTTCCGACTCTTTATGTTTATTTTAATGTCTCCATGCAACCATGTTGATATGCATACAAGTATCTCACTCGAGGTCGCTCTCACGTCTCTCCGTTCCATGAACAGCCATGCACGTTAGCTCTCCTATTTTATTCCCACAATCTCTATTATATATACGCCATAAACAAATCTCAACATTCTAATAGGACAATGCTTATCAATAAACCCAGGAATTACGGGATGATTGAGAGGACGTAATGTGCTTTATTATTGAATTAACAAATTCACGCTTAACAGTTCCTAACTATCAGAGATACACAACATCCTCCCTTTAGCATGCACGCGAAAATCTGATAAGCTGTCAATACATGCACGATACATAAGTACAAATGCAAACATATCAACTTAGAATGATGCATGCACCGCAAGAAGCTACTGATTGTTTTTTTTTTGTTCCATTCCTTCTCCATTCTTAATTGTGCGCGCCTCTATTTATGGTGATTAGAATCATTGAAAATCATCCTTTGTCGTAGGAAAATAGGTAATATTTCAGTTCGTGCTACAAATGTTTCCAATACTAGCGTTGAACATGCATCCATTTTATGTTAATTGAAGTCTTAAGTTATTTTTTTCTTCATATGTGTTTGTTAATTTATGGTCTAGGAAACTCAACCGTGGGAATTTATTTCAGCCACCCCTTTAATGAGTGATCTTTCAGACCCACCTTGCTTGCTTTCGCAAGAGGCTCTTCATTTTGGTACCATGAAAAGATGTTTGAATGAAGATGTGATAAAGGTCATTTGTAGAAATATAACATTGCTCAATAGTAGAAGGACTGATATGTATCAAACTAATGAGATGAGAAAAACCATTAATCTCACAAACATCTCTGAAACTCACTTCAACATTGAATATACCGCAGCTCAACCCATAAGGAAGAAGCGATGATATTATTTCCAAATAGTGTCAAGGATTTATAACTTACCATTGTGATATAAACTCTATATGCTTAATGAAGCTCTCGATGTTTTTCTTCATGTGAAACTCAACATGTAGTGGATTTTCGCGGTATCATTCTCTTCGCATTATATCAAATGGCATGATTCTCAGTCTTGATTCCTTAATCCATTTGCATTGACCATCCCTTTGGATGTATCTGATTCCCCTACCATCACACATGTGCGTCTTTCACAATCAGAACAAGGTGAAGCCTCACTGGAAAACCATTCTTCACCTCTGATGTGCTATCGTTGCTCCAGCTAATGCACATAGGTACAAAATAGAAAGAATGCACACACATACCTAAAACAACTCAATCATACTCCACACTCTTAATGATGATTTCCAAACACCTCCCCTCAAAATACATGAAGATTTTTATATAAAAATCTTGGCGTCTTGGCAAACATCCTTTTCTACGATACCCATACTAGGAGTAAACATACATGAATACGAAGATACGAGTTGTATAATTCGTGCTCATATACAAGCACTAACTTCATTGATTAGGTACTCTAAGAGATTCATGACTATTTTCTATTAGAAACAAAATCATGAGACTACAACAATTAAGATCATTTTCAAAATATGACACCATAGACATTTCTTTATCTTCTTAAACTTTTTAAGTCTCCTCTACAAAATCCTTTCTTAGAATAACATCTAAAAATGATCCTCGTTTTCACCTTTCAGATCTATGTCTTCACAATTTATAGTAGACTTCAATCAATTGATTCTAACTCCACAATTCTATTCTGTTCACATTGCAATCAGATTTTGCAGCACTAAGGAAAGCTTCTTGAAACTCATACAGAAATAGAACATGTATATATGAACGTCCTCCTTCATTGAAAGTATGCCGCTTCTGCAAACTTTCCAAGGTTTATGTTGCACAAATTTCAATGCACCCTCTTACATCTACCAAATGATAAGAGATTATTTCCAAGTAAAAGTAGTCTGCATCTCTTGCTTTTACATATTTTCATAACAGTACTTTATATGTGCATCTTCTCAAAGATTTAGCTCTTATGTTAAGAAATTATCAAAGTCCTTTAAACAACTGAGAACTATGGCAAGTGAACTTGAACGCTTTTGGAATTTGTTTTATCATCAATATTTTACCATCTCTCTCCATGAAAACTACCTTCCTCAAATTGAAACCTTCAATCATCTTCAAAATGATTGCATACTCTATCTTAACCTTCTGAAAAAAATGGAACCACCTCATCTTATTCAAATATCCTCTACCTTTGATGCTTCTTTTGTTACTCGGTAACTTCTTTTTCTCCTCCATGAATGCTTAGCACCTCCTTCCTTTTTTCCATCCAAGTGTAGCTTCCATTTGATCTTTCTTTCTATCAAGCTCTCCTCTTCTATCGCATTTTTACTCCATTGCATTGCCTTTCTTCATTCAGATTCCATGTAAGGTCCCATAAAATTGTCCTTATATTGTTGCACCATGTCATGCATCTAGTTACTTGTACTTCAATGACCTTGAAACAAATTTGGTGTAGCACCTGTTGGGCTGACAATCTACATTTTGTATAACTACATGGGTCTTACGGGTAGAACCCTTGGGTTTCTAGGTGGGACACCATTTAAGATGGGTCTTGAACCTTAGGGTTGATTCTCTAAGGTTGATTATATTGGGTTTGATTCGAAGCTTCTCCTACCCACTTGTGTTGTACATTAGAGCTTTACGAGTATTCTTTTAGAAGCCATGTGATTTCATGTGATTTTTTAAGATTGGAAACCATGTGACCACCTTAGGAACCCATGTGATGGAAGGTACACATGTCCCCTGGAGAGTGACTTAGCCCCTTCAACTTGGAGCTATATATTGGAGGGGTTAGTTTAGTGGAAGGTGCATCTTGTTTTCCTAGACTGAGCTTGGCTAGTAATTTCTCTTAGGTAAATCTTTTGGTTGTGAAAGCAATGAAGATCACACAACACTTGTACCAAAGCCCTGTAGGACAATTTTTCTTTATCAGTGTTGTAGAATCTCAAGGCAAACAAGTCCCTCATATGTGAGTGCATCATGCTCTTGAACATCCCCTCCTCATATGCAAGTTCATTATGTTTTATTTATCCATGTAAAAGAGATGGAACCTGAGACCCCATTATCTAACTCCATCAAGATCCATGAAGCAACTATACAATATCCCTCCAAGGGGAGCCTACGTAATAGAATTTCAAGCAACAAGAGTCAGCTAGTCTAGCAAGTAACATGTGTTCTGAGAGGAGAAGTGCTCACACATGAATTTTCCTCTTCCGCTATTTTTAGATGCTATCTCAATTTTCTTTGGTTTATATACCCATGCATATAAGAATGAACCGCCCATGTGGAATTGTAGCTTTTTATGTTCCCATATGAGGATGGAGAGATCATAGGCATAACTTCTAAATCTTTCTGATCACCTAAAAATGGAACATGGGAAGCCCCCATACTCATGCAATGGGTGGTCATGGAGATTCTCCAAGTGAGCATGTACTCTAGAAGGTATGAAATGATGAACAACTCTCATGGCTCTCACTCGACTTCTTTAGAGTTGGGTTTCTTTGAAAAGAAGCTAAACATTCCCTTCTTTAGCCAAAAGAAACAAAAAAAGTATGCATGGAACTCCTTCTTTCGATATCCAAAAGAAGGTACAATGAGAAGTTTGGCTCTTCAATAGTCAAAGTATGGAGGAAGTGCAATGCAAGCTAAGTATTTTATTTAAAGTTATGTTTGAATTTTTTCCCTTATTTCACTTTATCTTTTCATATGTACATAATTGACGCATAAGAAATGTCTTCAATTGATGATTTAGCCAAAGTGCAATGCAGAGAAAAGATATTTCAAACTTTCAAGAGGCAAACATACATGGTTTGAAGGAAATCGAAACACTTTAAACACGTGCATTGACATTGGCAAGGAAAAGAAGGAATATTTATGCATTTATCTTTGCGAAGATTGATTTAAATACACAAATCAATCTTCTCTTTCATAAGGATCAATTTTTTATAGAAGCATAATTCTTATGGATGAGTGTGGCATAAAGAGATGGTATCTTTTAATATGCATCGATAGAATAGGTCCGGGTTTCGATAATAGATGCACATATATTTGGGGACTCAAGTAAGTATGAAGTGCCAAAAAGGAAATGAAGGGGTGTGATGGCAAAAGCCTACTTCATCACCATGTGAACACTAGAGCGAGATGGATGAAGCTTAATTTCTAGGTATCTTTCAAATGTTCTGTCTTTCCATTCGCTTTTATGCCATGCTATGATGGAAATTCCATGTCCGTTTATAACAACATTTATGCCATGATTTCAATTCATACTAACAAAAAAGCCTTTTGTTCTCCATCTATGCCTTGATACCATCACTTTGATTGTTAAATTTATGCATCCGTTTAAGCGCATGTGGATCTCATGTACTCCATTTTTAATGCATTTCTATTTGTATTAGTTTTAGCATCTCCAAGGAGGAAAAAAAATGGAAATGGTACTTACCTCCTTTTTAGCTACGTACGTCCTTTGTTCCTTTGCAAGAGGAATCTTATCCATCCATTCACTTTTGAGGTTGCAAACATGGAACATTCTACTTCACCAACGTTTGTTGTCCTACCATTGGTATCTTCATACTTAGTCTTATGCCTAAACATTCATCTATTCTAAAAAAATTAGTATGCCTAAATATACACTTGCACTCTTCCTTTGGTGTGATAGCTTTCCTAATGTGTGAAATAAGGCGCTTAGAAATTCATATAGATATCCAATGGAGAACTTTTATACACTTATTTATCCATGTATTTGACTCTCTTTGCTTATCTACATTGTCAATTCAGGACACTTATCATCTCCATTAACTAGCTCCCAAACTTATTCACACATTAGGAAATTCTACATCCTATAAGACCATATATGGTAATGATCCTTGTGAATCTTTTCCTCCACTATTTTTGCACTATTATCATCCATTCTTATGAGTTGAGCACTTCTCTAGACTATGTTAATTTTATGGCAAGATCTTGAAAACAATCTGGTAGCATTTTGCCTACTTTTCTTCATATAAGCAATAATAAACTAAAAAATTGCACGTAATATCAATGTTGTCTTCTTATTCAATGTGCTTCCTATGTGTTCTATGCACTAATATGCTCATTTATGAAATCTCTGAAAAATACTTGGTAGATTCGCCTTTTTCCAATGTAACGTGAGCCAAATAAACCATAACATATATTTCTCAAATAGACAAACTAGGCGAAATCACTAGAATCAACATGTAGTATATGAGAAATCTCTTCAGTGTGATGCCACAATATCATACATTCATCCCATGATTGATACATGAAGCTTTTGGACTATCTTCACTTTGATCTTACACCTTTATCAACAAGGTATCTCCAAGAAGAGTATACCCGAGTTAAAAACCTTGCCACATTCTTCAATTCTTCTCTAAGTCAAGTTTATAACAAGGCAAATATATCCCCATAGAAACATAAATTTTCCAAATTTAGAACCCAAAAATCCATACATATGTTCGAGAACATTTGCATAATATCCATTCAAGGATTGGAAAGTGTATATATGATGATACCTACCACGTGCAGTCAAAAGGAGAGTGAAAGAAAAAGCATACTTGAGATGAAACATTCACAATTTCATGTAAAATTTCCAATAAAATTTAATCTTGCACTATAATTTGTTCTATGTATGCCCATATAATGCTCGATTTCTCCACTTTACATGTTGAACTAGAGCTTCGAAGATGCTTATCCACAAAAAAAGATATGGGGCGGATTATGATGTGATGGGGTTCGTCAAAAAAATCACATTTTGAATCAAAACTATCATCAGAGGATGCAAAAATCTTCCCAAAAAAATGGATTCTTAAGTACAAACCATACCCAATAGTTTTTGCTGAGAAATAGAAAAATCTACAAGAAACATATCTGGCGAAAATCTACCCTCATAAGATCACGATGAACTTCATCCTTGTTTGTATTTTTGTAGCTCCAACAGCCTTCTAATTTTGTAAAGATTTGCACCTTCCTTAATTTTTCCTTTGCATCTCATTGAATGAGAGATTGCTTGAATTGAAGCTCAAGTATGTGGTGCACTCGATTCAAAAGAAGGCACTATTTCATGATCTGGACTTGGACTTTTCCTATCGCATAATATGTGTTTCTAGAAGCTTTGGCATCGTCAACTAGGAGCTTCAAATGATGTGATTTTCATGCCCTATGTGATCGTGAGGGATCTTGACATAGTCGACAATGATATGAGCATTTTTACAGATACCAAGGGTGAGGATGTTTGTCACATAGTATTAAAAGTTTTGCAATGTCTAAACTATAGCATAGTAGGAGATAACTTCATCAGAATTACTTGTATGCTTTGATACCACTTTTATAAACGCATTGCAAATGCATTGCCATAGCTCATACATAAGAAAGAGACAACAAAAAGAATATAGAGAATGGCGATCATTTTTTATAAGCTTTCATGTACATCATCAATAATTAGGAAAAGTCTGTGATTGTGGAAGTGCTAGAACCTCTAATGAAGTGTTACCTACTTCTATTGACAGAACTCTTGACTCCCAATCATAGATGATGATGTTATCATAGGGTTTTGCAAACATTCGAGTGCACACAAAGGGGCAAGAAAAGGTGACCTTAAAATAAGTTGGATGCACAAATGAGAATTAAGGTTGCTCAATGCACACTAGCTCATTATGATGTCCATCATTGAAGATCATGAATCTTACATTTTTTACTTTTTTTTCAAGAATGAGAATACCACAATTCAACAATCTAGTAGAAACAATCATCTGTAACTACTCGATGTTGAGTGCTCCGTATTCCCGGTTTTCTTGTTGCAAAGTCTCAAGGCATCATATTGAGCATATACACATTCAGCATGCACATGGCTCGAAGTCAAGTATGTGTTCCTCTTATGAACCTCTATTCATAATTGAGTCTCATATAGTCATTCTCTCAAGGAAGATCATTTAGCATCCCTTTCATTTTTCTCTAACTAATTCACTCACTCTCTCTCTTCCCACTTAATATTTTCTATAGTCTCGGCTCCTTCTCCTATCTAATGTATCAGCTTTTGGTTTTCATCTTAACATTAAACCAACATTCAACTAACAATTTGGTTCAACAAAAGTGTAAACCGACTAAAAAGGAATGATCACCATAATTGTCAAATTTTTTAGCATGGGTAGTGTGGGAATAAAGAACAAACTGAATCCGTTAGCTACCCAAATTCTCATGCATTTATGGAAGATGGTTCAAGTCCGTTGATGGAAGAACATTCTGACTCGAATGGAAATGAAACTTTAAAACGTGATTTATGACGCAGCGGTTGTCTATCAAAGGTACCAAAGTATGCATACAATCACAGCCTTAATCTATGGTTTCAATCTAGCTTCGAAACAATAGACTATTCTTGTTGTACCGCAAAGCCTATTGAAATGTACCAAAATAATCTAGACCAACTAGTTTACAACAAAACCTGACAGATATTAGCTTCGATCACTCTGCAAGATGTCTCTCTTTCGGCTTATGAACAGATAGAATTCTCCTTGCAATTACATAGCAACTCCATGTGACTCGACGAGCAGTCAACAAGGTGTTCATAAGTTGAAAATTGAAACTGATAATCTAATCATTTTTTTGCCCATTCTTTCATTGCATTACAACTATATGGACTTCCATTGGAACATGAAGAAATACAAAGTTCTTCTACTCAAACATGAAGTTTCTGATGACAAATCATCTCAATTCTTGATCATTCCGTGCTTCCTCTCTTTAAAAATATCATCTACTGGAAAGCTGATCCGCCTGTGAGTTCAAGTTGTTCACGAGAGAAAATTCCACCATCTGCTGCCCTTGTTGAATCGGTGTCGAGTGATCGATGATACGAAACCAGAAGAACTTCCTATCCCTCTCTCCCATAGATGATGCTCTATATCTTCGAAAGCTTACCAAACGGATAGCTCAAAACATAAGCTACTCCGATCAAATAGGTGTTTTTTTCGCCGTTTAGTCCATGTTATGCGCTCTTGCTATATTTTTTCTCCATCTTTGATGATAGAGCCGCACTTCTCTTGTTGCGCTATCTTCTCTTGCCTTTATATTCTCTATGTTCATACATTACAATCGTATAGTCCTTTTCATTCTCTCTCTTTTGCGCACCATCTTGCCTTTAATGCAGATGGAAAGAAAAAGATCGACTGGTACGAAATCAAAGTTGTACAATAATTTGCCAGATTTGATGGCATTATTTCTTCTTTCACTTCACTAAATAATGGCGGATCAGATAAGTTGGAGAGCAGCATCAAACTTGAATCAATATAACTAATAAAAAGATCCTTTTTCAAATTCATTCTTTAGTTAGCTTCTCCATTACCTCAACTATATCAAGTCCTACACTCATGGAACTTGAACAAAAGATTACAAATGTTTGAAAAATACGCATGCTTTTATAACATGTGATTAACATTATATGCATATGCAATCCATGAAAGAAATTTGTGAAAATACATCTAAAATAAAACATGTAATAGCAACTCAAAATTAGTTTCCTTTCTTAGAATCCACTAAAATGGAGATCTTCAATTTTCTCTTCAGTAGTGCAAATTCTTAGAAACTCAAAACCAAAGTTAATAGCATCATATTCAATAAACATATCTAAAAGATTTTTTTCCTTTAGATGCATTTATTTCAGAGGGGTTACTTTAAAACTCATCTTCCAACATGCACTTAGTATGTGAATATGACTCAATCAATCCATATACTTCTGCACACTTAACAACATGAAATTCTACAGATGTCAACAATTTTATCTTGAGTTACAAAATCATCATACACTCCCATTGAAAATAGATTTCTAGAATCAATCAAACACAATAATTCTTCATACACATCTGTTTGAGAGACTCCTTCAGATATATTCTATGCTTCATCATGCAAGAAATCATGCTTGGAATAAATTTCATCATAATTTTAATTCTTCTTTGAATCAATGTATATCTCTTGAGGAGTAATGGCAAGAATATCCTTAACTCATAAGGCGTCATTGACCATTTCCCCATGTTCCTCATTATGGGAAGTATTTACACATTATTCACTAACTTCTTCAAAACTAAAGTGACTCAAGGTCCCAACATGAGTTAAGATTGAGTCCACGTATTAATGGAGTATATCCTCTTCCCAAGATACATGTTCTTAAACCAACTTACCATCCTCCTCTTCTCTGACATCAATATTCATTTGTACAGATACCAAAAACTCTTCATGGAATTTGTTTTGTAGTCGATCATCGTCTTCACTACTCTCAACATGACATATCTTCTCACTTATAGAAATAAAAATGGTTTTAACACAAGATTATTTATCTAATCCTTATATCCTCCATCCTTAGGCTCCTTGGATCATCTCTAGCTTAATATCATTGGTTGAGGGACATAAGGTTAAGGTTCAGGTCATTTATGCCCTACATAATCTCATCCATGAAATCTAATGGTCTTGACATGGACATTCGTAAAGCTAGAATATTTTCAATTCTATGATGGAACACATGTGACCTCCATCTCTTTCGTTTCACAAGCACTCACACAACTTTATGCACTCCATGACACTCTTTGTTCAATCCCAATGGTTGGGTGAAGTGTTCTAATAGCTCACCCAGCTCAAAGCCCAAATGATGATCAAGAATATTCATGAAGCTCTCTACTTTCTCATGTTCCAATGCCTCTGGATCTCTAAGGCTCAGTGAGTTAAATCACTTTTCAAATTGTTGAAGTAGCTTAGTCATCACAATTTCTTATTGGGAGTATCCGACCACTCTCTACATGCATGTCATGTGGGCATGGCTTCATACTCCATGTAATATACACCTCTTAGAAGATTCATAAATTCACTCTATGTGTGGAATTTCTCATGAAGAGTATATATGATAGGTATGACACCACAAATTAAAATCATTGCAAATTCACTAAGCTTTAGGAAGCGAGCACCCCATAAAAGTCCACTTTTGCATCATACTTGCCATAATGTGTCTACATATTGGCCCCTAAAATCCATTGTCTTTAGAAATTTTCTCTAGGGCTTGCATTACTCAATGTCTATTTGCAACCAAGCCTAGGGATCGGGTCAACATTTGAACCAATGTGCTCAAAGTTCTTGGATCCAAACCTAAGGCGTCTATTATGGTGATCTACTCTTTGCTCAAAGCATAAGTTTTAGAAAAATCAACACTCAAGCTCTGAAATCTCATTCCCGAGTCTATCACCCAAATGATAGACTCAATATCATCTCAAACACAACTTTTAATTCCATTCCTAAACCCTTTTTTTTATTTAATTTGAGTTCATGTGTCCTCAAGGGTTTGCATGCCTAGGAGTCCATAGAGGGTGCCAAGAACATATGAATTTTAAATGAGCTTGATGTGACATGAAAATTAGGGTTTCTCAACATGCTTTAGTTCATTATGATGTACATCATTGAGGACCATGAATGTCACAATATATCCTAGTTTTATGTTTAGTATAAAATATACCACAATTCAACCAACTAGAGAGGCAATGATATGTATGTATGCAATGTTGAGTGCATGAATTCACTTGCTCTTTGCACATAGTCTCAAGGCCACATATTCTTATCATTCTTATATTGATCCCATTAACATTAAACATGCTCATGTGTTGTATAATTATGGGATCATGCATGGGTTTTAAGGGTCCAAAGTCCCATGGAGAACCCTTCACTTTTATGAGAAACCCTTGTGAAAGTATAGGACTTGAATCCTTGAGGTTGAGAGAAAATTTACCTAGTGACACCTTCGGGGTGTAGGTGAGAGAAGGAGGCTTAGTTGATGAAGTATCCATGTGATACCATGTAATTGAACCTTAGGAAAGTTTCTACATGAGGTATAGTTGGAGAGACTAGTGGAAGTGTCCAAGGACATGTGCCGACTTGTCCTAGAGGTATATATTTGGGTGGACACATGCTCTCTTAGGATTGCGGTCTTCCTACTTAGATTTGTAGGTAGGATTTGTAATTATTTAACATTTTTCATTAGAGCAGTTCAGGGTCCTATCTATAGTAGAGATTCTTCTTGATTGAAGAATCTAATGGGAGCATTTCTCAACAAGAAAGCTGATTACTTCACGTCTGCCAACTCTGAGAGATCGTTGATGCTTCCTTTTGGAGGAGCAAGATAGATCATGTGAATCCCCCCCCCAATGGTAGAGACCACATTTGGTTCACATGAGAAAAGTGCCCGTCAGATGCTTTCGATCTCTTGCATCACTTGATTACTGAACTTTCAGTATGCTCTTCAACTTATAAGCTAACGACAGGGAAATCACCTCCTATGTCTCATTATGGTCTCTTCCCTTATCCACCCATTGCAATCTCCCTCTCTAATGTCCTATTTTTTATCTCATTCTTAGAATAAATTCGTTGCCTATATGAGTTTCCATGATAAAGGAAGAGAGAGGTTCACTTAGGAAGGATAAAAAGGAGCATTGGATATGTTCATTCAAAACGAGAGTATGGAGATATAAAAATAGAAGACAAGAAGTCCTTGCATCAATCATATGGAGAAGCTTGGATTATTCTAGACTTGTGTTAGGTAAGTACTCCATAGCTTCAATTTTCTTTTTTTTTAAGCATGGCACATAAGATCTATTTTTAGGTAAATGAGGAAATGATTGAAGCATGGTAAAAATGCTTAGATCTTGTACGAAAATGGAATGCAACCTCTAGATAGGGATTGTATAATGAGAAGTTCATATTTCCATTCCATGCTTAAATTGAACATGCAAGGAACTTCTAGTTTGTGTGATATGGCAAGCATATCATATGATGAAAACAATGCATGTATCATAAATCATAAACTATTTTCATGATAAGGGATAGGATAAAGTATTCCTTTGAATAAGTGAATTATTTTCCTTTTCATGGATTATATATGAATGTGTCATTCATTCAATGAATCCTTCAGCTCATGTCATATTTAATTTTGAATCATAAATGGTATATGGTACATCCATAGAGGAAAAGTGCATTTGAAGTAGAGATTGCATAGTGTGTGGCGTGGTAATATATCTATCACTCATTATGTGGAAGAGATTAGAAAGAATATTCATGACCTAGCAATAATGAATTGTAAGGTGGAAGATGACAACATGGTATTTGTTATGTTGAATGGTCTAGGGCCATAATATAAGATCTCAGACACTTCCATTTTGGTATTAGTCACTATGCCTAATTATGATGAGCTAGTGACACTTTCTATGTTGGAAGAAGTGAAGCTTGCATCTAATGCATCAAGAGGATCGAAACACAAAAGATCATGCACTCTTTCAACATAGAGGAAGAGGTTCTAGTCATGGTCAATCAATCTGATTTGGAATCAACATGCACACATACATAGATAACACCTATGCGTGAAGAATAGCTAGTCAATAAGACGTAAAACTAGCGGCCAACTACCAGCGTGCTGTTATCAGTGCTTTTGTGAATATCATGGACCATATACGACCGCCTAACTAAGCCTCCAATTTAACATAAAATGTTTTAAATTACTTTGGGCGTTTCGTTTTGCCAAAAACAACGACAAAAACAAAAAAAAATCACCTTGAATGTCGTTTTAGAAAAACCAAAAGAACTACAAACAGCCTGAGCGTTTTGTCTTTTGCTACGGTTTGGCTTCTTATGATTGAACGCTAGCATCTTGCTTTACTATTGAATATCGTTTTACATTGCTATTGATATTCCGTTTCAGTCCATGTTGTCAACTTTCATTATTATCCATCTGCTATTGATATTCCGTTTCAGTCCATGTCCTCCTTGTTCATCGTTATCGATCCACCACCGATATGTCGTTTGAGTTTGATCGGAATTGGTAGATTGGATTTCACGCCGCTTATCATCTTGTATTTCGAATCATCAACCTGCAAAATTGATAGAATATGTTTCATGCGCCTCATGATCTTTGTGACGTATCATGTAGTCCAACGTATCTGTATTCCAACGTATCTGTATCCGGACCAACCATGTAGCGTATCATGTATCTTTGTGACGTATCATGTAGTCCCACGTATCTGCAACACATGTATTACGACATATCATACTACATTTAAATTACACACAAGTTTATTCGGATTTTGCATATCTTTATCATCAACATGATATTCGGGTTTCGCATATCCTTGTCACCATGTCATTGGGGGGCTTGAGTATACGGCCTTTGCTGAAACAGGAGGAATTTTTTAGTGTTCGCTATACTGCATTGCATAAAATCATTTTTTCTGGAGCTTTTATGCTTGATATTTTCATCCAAACCTGAGTGTCATCAATCCCAATATTACAAATATAACGTCTTTCAGCTGAACCTGAGTGCGATCCATTCCAATGTCATAAGTAGATTCTACTGACGATTTAGAGTTTGATACTCCATTTTGTTGACGTTATGTTCTGCATAATTGTCCAGTATTATCATTGAAATTCACCTATATATTAATTATTCTCCACGAAAGTCTAAAGATCGCACTCTATAACCTATGATTTTGTTTTTATTCTCTACTTTCTTAGTTTATTATTATGTTCTAGATTATCCATTAAGAGAAATTAGAAAACTTACACTAAATGGATCTCTACCAATATAAAATCCCAAAGTTTGGTAGTTTTATATGTAAACCTTACTTATAGTCAGGAAAACGATAAAGAAGAGAGTTTTTAAGAGTCTAATTTTAAGTACACAAACAAGATTAGCAGAAGTAAGATTTTTATAAATTTTGATTAGCGATCATATGATATTTGTGGGAAGCTTTAAATCAATGTATGGAAACTTCTTATGCCTTCTAATTACGAGGTTAAACACACTAAATACATTATGAACGATATATGAATGGGCTTATATGCCTAATTTTTGAAAAAGACGATTGATTTTACACTATTTTCTTGACATCATATTTTCTTGTATTGATGATTGCACAAGGATGACTTGGCGATATTGCATGAAGGATAAATTAGATGTCCCTTATAAGTATAGGAAGCTCAAAAATCTTGCAGAGAAGGAATGTGATAGGTACATGAAATGTCTAGTGTCACATGGATGGGGAGAATACTTACCCCATGATTTTCTAATTTCTTGAATCAAATGGTATCAGGATAAAAATTAGATGGAGGTACATACCTCAACAAAATGTTGTAGCAAAAGCAAGAATGTGCACATTGCTTAATGTGGTAGGGTTATAATGAGGGAAATGTGAATGCCAAATTCCTATTGAAGTGATGCAACAACCACTCCATGTACATCAATAGAAGAGTACCCACAATAGTTATGCATGCTTTAACACCATATAAAGCTTGGTATGATACAAAATTTGATGTATGAAACTTCAGTGTTTTGTTCTACTTGCTCTATTTTAATACAAAGGGAACTAAGAAGTAAACCCAATCATAGATCAAAAATATTTGTATTCATAGGGTGTGCATGGTTAAGGGTAGTAGATGCTACAAACCCACAGCAAATGAAGATAAAAGGTATAAAGAGATGTGGGATTTGATGAGATTTATCTTTGTACTCTTCAAATGTATCGATTCAAGAGAATCAAGATGATGATGGAAGGACTTGAGGAGAAAATGAATAAGTAGAGGGCATGGCTCATAGTCAAACAAAGGAATCAAGCTCAAGACTACCATCATCATGGAGTAGGGATAGTCCTACATCAAGCCAACTAAGTTATCCAAGGAACCAAAAAAAAAAAGCTAAGATAATAGAGATTGAAGAAGGTGAAGACTTGTGGGTACAACTCAATAAGGACCATCATGTAGGAAAGGGGGAGACATTGAGACCATGGAACAAGCATCAAAAAGAATGGAAATATCAAGGAAGAAGGTATGATAGGTCACAACATCCACTTGAGAAGCTTACATATGATTTATTAATCCTCATGCACTTTGCACATATGAGCATAGTGATTGAAGAGGCCCAACGCTTTGAAGAAGGAAATACACATAGGAAATGGCAAGAGGCTATGTAGGACAAAATCAATGCCTGGAAGATAACAACACTTGAATATTTGTTCCAAAGAAGAGCTTTAGTCATTTATACAGGATGAACATCATCAAAGGAATCATTAGGAATGTATCTAGCAAACATTGGAAAATGTACCAACTTGAGGTGAAAAATGCATTTCTAACTTGTGAGCTAGAAGACATGGTGTACATGGACCAACCATTAGGTTTTGAAGATAGAGACAAAGCTCATTATCTATGAGTTGTGAATGTAAAAAAAGAAAGGTTGATCCCTCATTTTGCTACAAAAGAGAAGGTCAAACATCTGTCTACTTATGTAATAGGCCTCTTTTCTAGTGAAATAATTCATTTTGAGCTTTTCTGAATTCCATTGTGGGGATAATGCTTAGAATGAATAGTTAGGTCATTTTATGCATGTAGAAAAAATTTTGGGTTGACAAGTTTCATATTTTCTCTCTAGATCTTATTCGCATCATGTTTTCCAGTGGAATTTTGAAGGTGAAGATGAAAGAATTAAGGAAAACTCTGTATGAGGGAAAGGTAGAGCAACTATAAGAGAATAAAAGTGCCTGTGTGAGATTTTTGTGAATCATGTTTTAAGTACCTCGTTCAGGGTCCTACATTTAGTTCATTGTAAGAAAATGCCTTGATTTTACTCTCTCTAGAATTTTAAAACTTGCAGGGCTCAAAAGTGGCATTTGGAGGTGGATTTGGTCCTCGAACGTCTCTAACACTATCGTGCAGGTCAAAAAATTGAATAAAAGTGTCTCTCTCAAGCTTAAGCTAATTCCTCTCTATTTTTGAGTTATAGGGCTTTCAAAAGTGCCATTTTTCCGAGGGCTTTCAAAAAGAAAACCAAGGCTTATCTAATTCTATTCGAATCTCTGATTCTGATGCTCACGTGTCACCATGTCTAATTGTGGATGTTTTCGGATTTTTTTTCTTGGTGTTTTTCTGCTATTTTTGACAAGTACGCTAAAGAAACAAAGCACACTACGATCGCATGGCTTTTTGCAAAAGTTTTGGAGAGACTCAACTTTTTTTCTAAATTTGGTGGATCGTGCACTATTTTTGGAAGAATGCAGCGATCAAACTCGGATATAGGGAGAGTTGCGCATGAACAGAGTTTACACACAGAAATCGGAGAATTACCATGTGATTGAGAGTGTGATTGAGAGTGAGAGTGAGAGTGAGAGTGTGATTGAGAGTGCACGTGTGAATGCGATTGTGATAGCTCGAGGGTGGCCGAGAGGTGGAGGCTTCTTCAAGAAGCTATTGTCCAAAGCTATTGTAACCATTGATTCGCATCTATAATATCAGAATTCTTCCTTCTCTACGTCATATTTGTTTCTACTCTTCCGCATCAGATTTTGTTTACCTTGTGCAATCTCTGCATTCTTGTCTCCACTGTTATTTTTGAGTGATCGAAAGATTGTGATTGGGAATAGATTGTGACTGAGGAAACACTACAACCTATGTGTACATGTAGAAGATTTCATCATTATAGCTCATCATGAATAAGGAATCAAAGACATTATTAGAATATTTGAGGAAGAGTTTAAGATCCATAACCTCAGGAATCCAAGGTATTTCTAAGGTGTAAAATTCGTTTACAAAGACAATTGGATCTAGCTCATGGAATGGAAATATATATTGGATGTCCTAAAGAAGCATGAACTTACATATTGCAAACCAGTTAGAAAGCCAATGGAAGTCAAGATGAAATTGATTTCAATTGAGGGTAATGAAGTCGAGGATGCATTGTTATAGAGATCTATAGTGGTTTCTTTGAACTATGCCACTATCACAAGATTGCAACTCCCATATAAAGTTGGTAGGCTATCTCAATTAATGTACAAACCTAGAGTACATAACCTACATGCAGCTAAGAGAGTGCTAAAATTCCTCAAAGGAACTCTAAATGAAGTTCTTTTCAATCCTTTTGAAGATGATTTTAGGTGAAAGCGTATATAGATGATCAATAGGTGGAATCCAAAGAAGATAGGCGAAGTACAAGTGGATATGTAGTGATGCTAATCAATAAAATCTAAGGGATTAGCAAAGAAGAAACCAACAATTTCCTTATCCTTATTAGAAGCTTTGTTGGAGGAGATAGATGGATACCTCAAGGAAGTGAGGTGGTACTTCTAAAACGTGCTTTGTACCTTCCCTACGTACTCTCTCTTTGTGATCTCCTTAAGGCTTGGTTGCATGACTCAGGTATCTCCTCCAACCTATTCATCTTGACCTTGCCATTTGATTTCCATGCTTTGAAATCTTCCAAGTTGATGGTATCCTCATCATCTGATTTGATGTCTTCAATTGTGCTTGGCTCCTAGGCTTGGAAATTCTTCTTCCAAGTCATGTGGCAACTTGACCTTCTTGCATTCACTTTCAAACCAAGAATCATTCTCATCACACACAACATCTTTGCTAACCATAAATCCTTTGGTGGATGGATTATAAAACTTGTATCCTTTTTTATTTATATCATACCCTATGAAGATGCATTTCTCTGACTTAGGGTCTAACTTACCTCTGATTTGAGATGGAACATGCACATAAGCAACACAACCAAATATTCTGCAATGTTCAAGTGTGGTCTCCTACCATGCCATGCCTCATAGGGGTTCATTCCATCAAACGACTTAGAAGGTAACCTCTTAATAAGATAAGTGGTAGTAGAAACACTCTTTGCCCACAATTAATTTGGCAATTTCTTTTCATTTAGCATAGATCTAGCTTCTTCCACAATCAATCTATTCCTCCTCTCTCCTACTCCATTTTGCTCAAGAGTATATCTAGTAGTGATCTCCATTTTGACACCTCTATCCTACAAAAATGCATCAAACTCGTTGGAGAAGTACTCACCTCCTCCATCTGATCTTATCCTTTTTAAGCCTTTTCCTATTTGATTTTCCACAAGTGCAAGATACGACTTGAAACAACTGAACACTTCATCCCTCTGTTTCATGAAATACAAGATAGTCGACCTACTGGAATCATCAATAAATTACACATCGTACCTTGAGCCTGAAATTGAAGGGTCCTTGCTTGGTCCCCACACATCTCTATGGACAAGTTCCAAATAATCCTCATGCATATAGCCTTTCTTTGTAAAGGGTAAAATGTGTGATTTACCAAGCTGACATGCACCATATTTATAGATCATGTGTTGCTTGGATACATTAGGTATAGCAAGTACACATTCATCTCTACATATGTGCTTCAATGTTTTCTCACATATGTGTCCTAATCTTTTGTGCCATATCCCTAACTTAGACAAGGTTTGATCCTTATAATTAAAAAGTGCAATGTTTGTAGTGTGCTCAAGTTCAAATGTAAACAATCTACCTCTTTTCTCTCCCTTTGCTATCCTTCTACATCCATGTTGGGGGTCCTCCATAAAAGCTTCAAATTTATTGAACTTAACATGCAAACCCTTTTCCACTATCTGTCCAACACTCATCAAATTCTTTGTGATAGTAGGCTGTATTACGACAGTTCTTCCCTTTCTATCCCCCTCTGAAGAGGTGTATGTACTGCTCTGATTAGGAGATGGTGGCGGCATTCTGATGGATCTCAGGGAAAAGATAGAGGAGCTTGAGCACTCCTTTCTTTCTTCCTCTCTCTCTCCTCCTCCCCGACAGCCCCCAAGCTCTCTCTTTCTCTCTCTCTCTCTCTCTCTCTCTCTCTCTATCTATCTATCTATCTCTCTCTCTCTCTCTCTCTCTCTCTCTCTCTCTCCCCCTCTCTCTCTATCTCTCTCTCTCCTCCCTCTCTCCTTTCCCCCACCTGCCCATCACCTCCCACCCCATGACCCCCCTTACCGTCGCTAAAATATGCTCTCCGAAATAAGTTTAGCAATCTAAACCTTACCGTCGACTTTTTCGGGGCTAACTAGTAGATCACCAGTGAGCAGTTTGAAGATGGTTTTTTCCACATCGCTAAACCAAATGCTTTTAGATTTTGATAGCAAAAAGTATACTTCAAGTTGGTCTGAAGAAACCAAAGATTGTAAGGAATGGTTGAGTATTCACTGCGATATGACCAGTGAAGGTTGACGGTTTTTAGTAGTCATAGCAGAGAAGAAGAGAGAGATCTTCAATGTGCTATATGTATTTTATGACATGATTGTACAAGATCATTGGCATTGTAATGATGTTCAATGATGATGGACTGGGTGAGCTATGGTGTGAGCCACTCAAATTCTACAAATGTTCAAGAAGAGAGCTCTGAATGAGGCCACACAGCTACGAGATTCTTACAATGTTGTTTTATAAGAATTTCTTCTAAGTTTGAATTTGAATTCAAAGTTGGCTCGAACTAAAATTGACTCCAATAATTTAGGTGTTACTCTCTCATTTGAAACTCGTAACTAGTATTCTTCCTACCTCCATGAGATACAACCTTTACAAGATTCTTCCAAGATTAAAAGAAAATGGGTCCTCTCATGAGGGCCATGAAAAAAATCATTAATTTTCTCAATAACCTACTTTAAAATGTTAATCACCCATGGAATCATAGAGCTCCTTCCAATTCTAGACCCTCATAGATTTTAACTCTCCTCGCTATCCTGCCCTTCTTTTTGAGATGCAGGGGATCCCAAGGGCACTAAGCCCATTCACTATACAAATGTTCTTTTATTAACTTGATCAAGGGAGATTAGGACTAGGCTGAATCTCTTTCAAAAAAAAAAAAAATCCTTCATAATGCATGGGCGTTCTATCACATTCCATGTGAAATGTAGGGTTGAATACCTCTAACTAGATAAACGATTTCCAAGGTATCCGAAATATGGAATAAGATTTTATTTCTATCCTAAAAGCATATTCTCATTTTTACTGTTCTATATTAAAGGTATACATAACCAGTACAAGTGGCTGTTCAACGATTCTTGGGATGAAAACTACCAAGAGATGAAGCATAGAACTATTTTAATTCATTATTGACAACATATATATGAACTATAATATCCCTCTTTTTTATCTGTTTGAATCATACAACGATTTTAGTTCATTGTTCATAACATATTTAGAGAACATAGTATCCCTTTTGTTAACGTTTTAGCATCTGTAGCATTTGACTACTTGAATAATAAAAAAATAAATATCTTTCTACTCAAGCTTTAAGCTTTGTCGTTGATTCTTGTCGAAAATTGATTGTGTCAAACACATAGAGACACGTTCATGTGTGAGAGATTTTCTTTCCTCCAATTTCTTTTAGAATTAAGCTTTGAATAGATTGATCATGGAAAGCATATGTGCCTTTTGAATTATAACGTAAGCCATTATTTTTCTTGATTTTTCCTCAACAAGAATGCCAAAATTGCCATTCCCTTTAAAGAAATCATCTTCTGGCTCTCTTGGTTAATGCTCTACGTCTTTTGAAAACAATTCTAACCAGCCTTTGTATATCCATCATGCAAATAATTGATTTCATGAGCTTGATGTAAAGTCTGGAAGGAAGATTATCATTCTTAGTCTCACAATATCCTTGACTTTTGTAGGTTGACATGACCTATTGCTTTGTTTCGTAGGTCTAGGTTTAAAATCTTGTTATTTTCTTTTCTATATGGGCAAATTCTTTCCATATATACCAAACATATACTAGCTTCCTAAAGTTTGTTGTGTAGCAGATGCGTATGTTTTTTCATTGGAGTGTGCAACGAACATGCATCTATCTATATGTTTTAATTTGCCTTTTAGCTTATGCCTCCGTTCATGTGTACATAGCACGTGCGTTTGAATATTTAGAGATAAGTGGAGCTGGATTTCTTACCAGACCATGTTTTATATGATGTGAAGAATTTATCTCTACCTTTCAATCATACGATCCCTTTACAGATTCCCCATATACACGTTCTAACTTTGAAAACCCAAGTTTTTAGTGGATACACCGGGCACCAAAGGCTACTAATGTTTTTGTAATTTATATAGAAAATTATTCATGAATGTAACTAGTACATTAACTGAATGTGTCTATTAAAAAATGTTCACATGAACATTGCGGAAAATCAACGCGGTCTAACAGCATCATATTTGCCACATCATCCTGAATTTTCGGAAAGGATTCCAACAAATTTTCCATGATTTTCTTTGCTGAAGGTCTGATCTAAGTTGATCGACAAAAGTTGGGGATCTTAGAGGCCTCATTTGGATTCAAACAATAAACAAACTTCGGGGCATTATATAAGTAAGAGAGTCAAGAAATTTCGTCGCCATCATCTAGCATCCTTAAGGCATTTGTAGGCTCTCATTGTACACCCAAGATGTACCTTAGATCTCCAAGATCAAGGATCATAAAATCTTTCCCGAGCATTCTCATGATGTCTTTGATTCCTTCTTCATGATGACCTACAATGATCAACTCATCTACATACACAGTGAAGTACACACTTCACCTTCCCTTTTGTAGCATCATAAGGGATTAACCTTTTTTTTATTATATCGTCAACTGATCAAGTGGTCCACAAGCCTTTGATTCCATGCAATTGGTTCTTCCTTAAGATTATAGAGTGATTTCTTCAACCCACAAACATAATCAAGTTTTGCATTATCTTCAAAATCGAATGGTTGGTCCATGTAGACCACTTCTTCTAGCTCTCTACCTAGAAAAGAATTCTTCACCTCAAGTTGGTAATCCTTCCAATGCTTTCTAGTTACATTCCTCATCAATTGTAATGCTACCATCTGAGTGATTATTTACCTTGTATACCCACTCATTTCTAATAACAATCATGTATTTCTTCCTTGGAAACAGTCTCCAAGTGTTGGTAGCTTCCAAAGCTTTAATTTCCTCTTGCATAGCCTCTTGCAATTCCTTGCATGTATTTTCTTCTTCAAAGAATTTGGGTTCTTTAAGCATTCTTCTCATTTATGCAAAGTGCCTAGTAATGAATGAGTCGTATGTAAGCCTCTCAAGTGGATATTGTAACCTATCATAACTTCTCTCTTTATCCTTCCATTCGTTTTGATGCTTGGTCAATGACCTCTAGGTCTCCTCCTTCTCTCCTTGATGGTCCTCATGACTTTGTATTCACAAGACTTCATCTTCTTGAATTTCTATTATCTTAGCTTTGAATTTGTTCCTCAGATCACTTAGTTGGCTTGATGTATGAGTATTTCCACTTCATGATAAATTTCTTCCTAAGATTGATTTCTTTGTTTTATTATGAGCCATGCTCTTTGGTTCTCCATTTCTTCTTGAAGTCCTTCCTTCCTCATCTTCATTTTCCTACATAAAATACATTTTAGGAATAGCAAGGTAAACCTCATCATATCAGAGAATCTATGATAGATTTATCTCCTTTGTTGTATGTTTGTAGCATCTATACCCATTTTGCATAACCTACACTCCCTATGAATACACGTATTTCAGATCCATCATTGGGATTACTTCTTAGTTCACTTTGTATCAAGACAGAGCAATTACAACCAAACACTCTCAAGTGTGTTACATCCAATTTTCTATTATTCCAAGCTTCATATGATGTTGAAGCGTGTATACCTGTTGTGGGTGGTCTATTAATGATGTTAAAGTAGTGGCTGCTTCATCACTCCAATATGAACTTGGCATTCCTATTTTTTTCATTTTAACCCTAACACATTCAACAATGTTTATATTCTTCCTTTTTTCTACACTATATTGTTGAGGTATGGTACCATTGAATTCTAAGAAATCATAGAACGCACGGGAGAAGTATTGTCCCCTCCCCGTCCATTTGACATTAGACACTTCATGTATCTATCACATTCCTTCTCTAAAAGTCCTTTGAACTTCTTAAACTAATAGACATATAATTTATCCTTTATGCAATAATGCCAAAACATCCTTGTGCAATCATCAATGCAATAAAATGCGATGTGAGAGAAATGTAAAGTTGTTTTTCAAAACCTTGCTAAGAACATATACCCATGCATCTATCGTACAAAATGTATTTATTGTGTTTAACCTAGTAACAAGAACGCATACGATTTTTTACATACATTGATTTAAAGTTCCTCACAAATTGCATTTGCTCGGTAAACAAAATTTACAAAATTCTTATCTCTGCTAATCTTATTTGCGTACTTAGAACTAGATGTTAAAAAAAAGCATGCTTAGTCATTTTGCTGACTATAGTTAAGTTTAACACAAAAATCTAACGATCTTTGCGATTTTGCATTCGTAGAAATCCATTTAGTGTAAGTTCTATACTTTTTTGCTAATGGAGAATGTGGAGCTCCTGAAATACTTTTTCTCCTTTGATAATATTTATCTATACCGACACCCATTTTATTTGCAAAAATGACCTATGGGTGAAGTTCTTTATAGCATTTGTGCAATAGGGATTCCTTAATCTAGAGTTCTATCTAGATTTCCACCTAATCTCCAAAGTGGGAGTGCACATGCATGTAACTCCATCTTTGGAGCTCCATTGCTCTTGGAAATTTGCGAATGTAGGCTCTCTATCTCTAAGTTTTTAACTCTCTCTATTTGAATTTATCTAAAATCTTCCTATTGATCTATTTTGCTCTTTTATTATCTCTTACATGGTATCACAGATGAAGAGGACTTGAGTGGCGTATAAGAAGAAATGTAGAGGTCTCGATAGAAAACGAGAGAAGCTCTCAAGAAATGCATCGCCATCTATGATTGGGAGTCAAGGTGGTTTGTCAACATGAGTAGTTAAGTCTTCACAAGAGGCCCATACTTGGGCAAAACCGTCAATTTTCCATTTCAAAATATTTGGAAGTGAATGTTATTACATGTCCTAGATACCCAAAAAAAATTAAAACAAAAAAGCATCAAATGTATATTATTACGGTACATCATGGATAATGAGGGTTATACGTTTTACTACGCTAAGGCAAATAGGATCATTGCGAGTCACCATATGGTGTTTAGGAAGGAACAGTCACATGTAGTTGCAAACGAGAAGAAAGCTTCAACCTTAAAATTATTCAAAGGAGCAATTCACCATGAACATTAAATCAACTTCAGATGATGAATTTAAAATTCACCAACCCATCTGTAGTGGTGGATAATCGATTTCCATGCTTAGTGAAGGACCTCGATGATTTTCTTAACCCCATTCCAAAGTGACATGAGTGGGACATAGATGGACCAAGGCAATCATAGAGTGTAGAAAAGCAAAGATGGGAAAAAACACATATTATAAAGATGACTAGAAATGGCTTGCTCATTCGAGAAAAAGCAAAATAAGTAATAACTATGGAAGAGGTACTCTACGATCCCAATTGTAAGGTCGTGATGCAAAAAGAATACATTAATATCATGAAGAATGGAAATTAGGAGCTACTAGATAAACTCTTGCCACCTAAAGTCATTGGCACAAAGTGTCTTTGTGCTCAAGGAAAATGATTATGGTTTTATGGAAACAAAAGAAATAATATAGAATCTCAAAATTCTAATGGACTTTCTATATCTCATGATAAGTTTATACTTTACAGGAACTAATAATTCTATGATGTTTGAAACATTTCAAAACCCTTAAATGAACTCCCCAATTAATTGATTCTAACGTCAAATGATCATGTTTGAGATTGCTAAAATCATCAATGACATCACCAGTTCATAACCGCCCTTGAAGACATATATGAGGAGGTATTGGCCACATACATAATCACTTGCCAATGCCATTATTGAGAGCTCAAGGAGTCATTATCTCCAATTAATGAATTTCTGAAATTGAGTTCAAGTAATATTCTTGTTCCTTGTTCTAATTCTTTTTAAGTCCATTATAGTGGATGACCACACTATCCTCTTGAAATCTTCAAGGATGAGATTGTCTGTAAATATTTCTTTTACGTTGTTATCCCTTAAAGGAGCTCTTGTAACTAGATTTCTTGTTTCATACCTAGGATCTTGGGTTGTGAAATGTCTTGTATCTCCTCTAATCCATTGATCTATAACTTTTGGTTTTGGGGTGTGGGATTTCTTGTAATAGTTCTTATAGTCACGTAGTATTTCACTTGCATGGTGATCTTGTAATCAAAAGCACATGTCCAAAATATTCTTCAAGTCTACTCAAAGGGAGAAATGTAGTCCTTTCTTGACATTTTCCCAAGACTAGGATCTATTCAAGATTTAAAATCATGCAAAAGCTTAATAGGTTCTAGGAAGTCGAGGACCTAACGCATTGAAAGACACAAGTCAAGGTGGGACAACCCATGAATGTAAGTGCACTTATCCATGAATTAGAATAAAGAATTAAGAATCTTCCTTAAAATCAAGAAAATATTCAAGTAAATAAATTCCCTAGCCTATCTCCCATGATGGAACCCAAGCTTTTCATGTCAAAAAGTTTGATGGTGATTATACAAAGCTTCATGTATTCTTGTAGCCTATCCCTCATGAAGGAGGCATTCAAAGGCCCTCATCTATGGTCAAGCATTATCATGATGAACCCAAATCTGAAGAAGAATATGAAGTAGTACTTCATGACTATAAGGGGCTCCTTTGAGAGCTCATTGCCACCTTTGGAGTTGCAAAAACTAGTCTAGTAGCAGAAACAAAAGTCGGAAGGCTATGTCAAGGTAATAACACTACCTCTACCTATGAATTACAATTTATTTTATTGACATGTGTTCTTACATCAAATGAGCATTATTTCATAATATTATCTATATGGTGATTAAAAGGTGAAGTGAAGGAACTTTTACTCATGAGCAAGAGGTTAAGACATTGAACATATAAGAAGTGAAAATTCTTATGGATCCAAGAAGAAAAAAGAAAGTTTGAGACCCTAAATTCAACATTCACGAATAGTTCCATTCTAGTTCACACTAACTCTACTAAGCCCTTTTTATGGAGACAAATGAATAAGACTTTCCATTGGTGGCCAGTCAATCCCGACATTGTAATGATGGAAAACTACATCCAATTGCATATCATTGAAGGAAATTCTCCCTCTAGAGATAAATTATGGAAATAATATCATGTGATAGTTCATGCATTTGAAGCATGGCATCAGCATCTAGAAGGAAGAGCCCATAAATTCAGTGTGTACAAAGATCATAAAAATGTAGAGAACTTTATAATCATGTGCATCCTAAGTAGAAACAAATCTTGATGAAGTAACTTTCTATCTAGGTTAGATTTTGTCATTGCATACCTTGTTAGGAAGATCTTACCTTGCACCAAGGAAAGATAAAGATGCTTTTGATCAGCAAGAGAGTATGTTACCAACACTTGAACATATACACTTAGTAGCTTTCTCTTGAAGCCATTGATAAAATTTGTCTTTCAACCATTTGATTCGTGAGACTTTACCACATGAAGAATTGTTTCATAATGTGAAGTTAAACATTCAAGAAGCAAAACTTCATGAAGTAAATATGCTCTAGGAAAATGATGGGTTATTAGTCTATAAGAACTAATTGTAGGTCCCTCCAAGGAAGATTGAGATCGAAGTAATCCTGAAGTGTCATTATAACCTTGAAATAGGACATTTTGGAGTGAATAAACCAATACAACTCATATCGAGGAATTTCTACTGGCCTCAAACATTGAAGGCCGTCAATGAATATATATAAACCTATGACAATTATAATAGGTCTAAGGTTGTGCATCATAAGCCTCACATGCTCTTCAAACATTTACCTATTCTAGAAAGGACATGATCTTCATTTTATCTTGATTTCATTACGGATCTAACAATGCCTAATAAGTATAATTCCATTCTAGTTATAGTGGATAGATTTGCAAATATGGCACACATCATTCCAACTACCAAGGAAATCGTAGGTTTAGCAAGTGCTAGATGTTTTCTCACATAAATCTAGGCTTCAAGGATCCCCTAATGATATTGTGAGTGATCAAGGTGGACAGTTCATATGTAGCCCTTGAGATAGTCTTGCAAAGTCCTTGGTATTCAATTTAAAATATCTATGTCTTATCATCTACATATTGATGGAAAAATTTCATGACTACATATTGGAATTTTTACCTTTTGATAGAGCCTTCCTATAACAATAGTGATCATACATCTTCCAAGTAGAATCATTTGTTTTCAAAGTATGGACAAAACCCAAATATGGATGTAGAACTCTCAAATCATGTTAAGAAACTAGCTTCCAAAGATAAGGATAGTACCTCATATCTGCTCGCAAAGAACTTAAGAAAGAGATCCATATCCCTCAAGAAAAAAAAATCAATACTATGTAGATCCAGATCATGTTCTAAATCCATCCTATCGCATTGGTTATAAAATGTGCCTACTCTAAAATAACTTGTGGAATTCAAGTACTTGTGCAAAGCTATACCAATACTATAAGAGTAGTGGTCCTTTCACCATGTTGATGAGTTTAATCTAATAATCTTCTAGCTCTAGTTATTGAGTACAATAAGAATACATCAGGTTTTTCATGTATCTGTGTTGGAAACATATTAGATCTCACCATTAATGGGGAAGAGATCTATTCCTCCACTACCTATCTAGTTTGATGATCATGAAGAATTCAGAACTTGAGTATGTACTAGATTTGAGAATATCCTTTGGAATTTTGGAGTACCTTGATCATTGAAAAGAATATGAAATGAGTGATCATTCTTGGGAACATTTAGAAAACCTTCATAGAGCTGCAATCAAGATTGTAGAATTTCATAAGAAGAATCCAATGAATTTGAGACCAGAGAACATAATTGCTCCTCATGCAACTTGTCCCTTGAGGGGAAGATGATGTCATGGACATGAAGGAAACTATCTTAAATTTCAGATTCCATGTAATGTTTTGTATCTTTTGCTTTGTTTAGAATTTAGAAAAAGTAATGCTTCCATCATGTTTGGAACATGAAAAAACTCCATTAGCTCTTATTTACTTACTTGATTGTGACATGCACAAGTTGCCTTTTAGATTGATGATATCAGTGATGAAAATTATCAATTTATCACCACATTGAACACCTATATAAGGAGGAACTGGCCACATAGATCCTCAATCCTTCCAATGCTAGTCTTGGAAACTTAAGAAGTCATGATCTCTAAAGGATTACCTTTCGAGTTCCACTTGAATTTCTAATCTTATTCATTGCTCGATCCTATTTAGTAATGTATTTTGGACAACCCATCTTTTCCTCTTGTAATCTCATAGTACAAGATCGTGTCAAGCTATTTTGCATACCAAGTTCACCTCCCTCAAGGGACTTCTTGTGACATAAATCCCTTGTTTTGTACCTATGATCTCGGGTAAGGGATCTCTTGTATCTTGTCTACTCTAGTGATCCTCACCTATCATTCTCAAGTTTTGGGGCTCTTTTACTAGCTCTATGCCCTTGAACTAATTCCCCTACATGGTGATCTCATAACCAAAAGCATAGTTTCAAAATCTTATTCATGTGTACAAAGGGCAAAACCTACTATTTCCTTGACTTCGGAGAAGTTAAAAGCAAGACTTTTTGTATAGGCTACTTAGAAGTTCATGGGATTCAAATTTGTGAATCATTTGTTGTGATTATATCGATGAATTCTATATGAGTAGCACTAGTCTTGTTTCAACATAAACAATGTCTATTCTATCACATGGATGTCAAATCAATGTATAAAATAGGAGGTGCATGTGTCACAATGACAAGTCTTTGAGACTTCGTATTGAAAGAATAAGGTATGTAAAGTGAAAACTACATTATATAGACTAAAGGAAACACCTAGAGCATCATACCATTGGATAGATTACTATCTATTGGATAGGTTTCAAAATATGTGTTCTCAATGCTAACTTGTATGTGTTGGAGGAGCTAGTGGATAGGCACAAAAGATGAGTTGGTGGAGATAAAACATGTTTCACACTTGCTATAAGTAATGGCTAAAGAGTGTTGTAGGCCTCTTTAGCTAGCTAATAAATATAAATGATCACATATGTTTCTTGGAAGATGATGCACTAATGATAGGATCAAAATAGATAGGTAGGCATATGATCCAAGGTCCAAAACTTGCTATTTTAGTAAAGATACCTACTTAGAGTTTTGCACAATTCTCTGAATACAGAAGCAATGAATAAAATTCCTTTTGGGGAGCTTGAATTAGCTTAACAAGCTACCATTCATGACTGAAATCATCTAAAATGACAAACTATATGTAGAGAAATATGTTTAGGAAGTGAAGCATCCACCCTGACTTTTACGGGCCTTGATAGCCACAGACCAGTGAGTAGAGATTGATTGATATCTCATGATCACGAAAAACATTACCAATGAAACTTTGTAGGACTAAAGCAGACATCATGTGAAAGATTTCATGATTTAAATTAAACGAAATTATGCACTATAGAGTGAGAACTAGCTTAGAAAATTTTACTATTCTGATGGAGTGTGACAGAGATATGAGAGTAGGAGGTAATGAACATGTATGTTTTAAATCATGTAAAAGTACACTGTCATTGGCAACAAGTCATTGCACAATGAGTGAGAAATGAATGAGCTATCAGGTAAGCTCCTCTTCTCAATGAAAGTACATGAATAAGACCTCTGAACCTCTATCTTCTCATAGGCATTTCATATCATTTGAATTCAAATTCAAATCTCTACCAATAAAGTGCATCCTAAAGTATAGGATTGATTCTCTCTCAACTTAGCTATCAAAAAGTTACAAGATTATATGCTTCCTAGCTCTTCATGGATTTATTCCACTTTTACAATGAGTAATTATAAGTAAAAGTTACAAAAGGTTGTACATATGAAGCCTTCCAAATGATATGCTAATACATCAAGTTTATGTGAAGTGATCAAGTGTGTAGACTTCGGCTTAATTGCACCAACAGCTCCCCGCAAAGCCTAACGTGCTTGATCTTCATTGCTTCTTGATCTCTTGTAGCCTAATCACGAGTTTGAACCTATTCATCTTTGTTCCATCCAATGCCTTGGTGAGTATATTTGCACATTGCAAATGAGTTGATACATAGGATAATTGGATATACTTGCTAAGCAATTTCTCTCTTACATAATGATAGTGCACTTCAATGTGCTTAGTCCTGGCATGGTACATATGATTAGCAACCAAATGAAGTGAACTAGTGTTATCTCCAAAGATGATTGGAGTGTAAGAATGTATCTTGAAATCTGCATACAGTTGATAGCTTCCTAAGTTGCATTTGCCAAACCTCTATATTCTACTTCTGTGGAAGATAAGGCCACAGTTGGTTGCCTCTTGGATGACCAAGATATGAGTTTTAAACTTGTAGAACATAGGTACCCTGAAGTGCTCCTATCGTCCTTGGAACCATCCCAATCTACATCATAATACATCTTTATATCTATGTCAAAAGTAAATGGGTACAACAATCCCTCATTCATTGTATCCTTAAGACACTAAAGCACCCTCTTTGCGGCTTCCATGTGTGGCTTCCTTGGTACATGCATGAACTTACTTAATGTACTAACTGCATAAGCAATATCTACTCTTTTTAAAGTAGCATAATTAAGACTACCCACAAGCTCTTTATAATCTAGAACATCTTCAAGTAGTTCACCTTCATGTGAACTTAGCTTATGGTTGAACTTCATAAGAATACCTGCAAGTTTATTGTTGGAAGAGATGGATGTAACCTCAAGAAAATCAATTTGTACTACTGATTCGTGCTTTGTACCTACCCTATCAAACCTAAGAGTTGTGTTGTAGGCCCTTTTAGCTTGCAAATGACACCATAAAAATGCCTATGTACTTCGGAGTTGATCTTTCAAACAATTGAGTAAAAAAAGATAGCTTCACAACTAGCTAGTGATCAAAAACTTGCTATTTTGGTCTTAACAACTGTTGGATTGTTTGTGGAAAATCAAATTAGCTTATATAGATAATGATTACAAGTGCTATCACTTAAAATGATAAACCATACATTGAGAAATCAATTTAGCACCTCAAGGCTTACCCACGACTTTTAATGGACTAAGAAATGATTGACAAAAGATCACTTAGATGCAAATTTCTCCCAATTAGCTAAAGCTAAAGCTTTGAAATTTTGAAAGCCTAAAATAGACTTTGACATGGTTCCAAAAAGCTATAGATAATGCTAAATGGATAAGAAGTCACTGAGATATGGTCATGCAAAGTTCAATGTTTTGAGTAGTGATAGCCGAGAGGTAGACATAGATAATCAATTATGTAGATGTATTGTAGAACATTGTTGTACATAATCATTGGCATAGAAATGATGCCCGATGATATTGATCCAAGTGAGCTAAGATGTAAGCCACTTAGCCTCTAAAATAGATTAACAATAAGCTTAGGATAGGGGGGCACACTACCACGTGATTACATAGCTCTTTTTTATAAGAATCTTCTTTGAAGTTTGAATTTGAATTCAAGTTTTTGGCTCCATCTAAAAGTGACTCCCATGATTGAGGAGTCATTCTCTCTTGAAACTCATAACTTAGTATTCTCCTATCTCCATGAGATATGTGGATTAAAGATTCTTTCAAGTAAAACAACTTTTACAATGGTTAATGATCAAACAACTACAAGCTATGGTTCATATGATCCATCAAATAATTGCACATATGTTCTTCAATGCCTAGCCAAATTTGAAGGCTTGAATATTGCACCAATAGCTCCCCCTCAAGCCAAACATCTTGGCTTGCACTTCTTCATGAGTCTTCTTGAATGTCCTGCAATCCAATCATAGCTTTGAACCTGCAAAGTCTAGTACCATCAAGTGCTTTGGTTAACAAATCTGCACATTGCATATTTGTGGGTACATATGCAAGTTGGATCTCCTTGCTCAATAGCTTCTCTCTAACATAGTGATAGTGTACTTCCATATGCTTGGTTCTTGCATGATAGATAGGATTGGTTGCAAGATGCAAAGAACTTTTATTGTCACCAAAAATCATAGGTGAATGAGAATGAAGTCCCAAATCTTAATATAAAAATCTAATCCAAATAGCTTCTTGTGTAGCATTTGATAATCTCCTGTATTCAGCCTCTATTGAGGATAGAGCAACAGTAGGTTTCTTCTTGGAAGACCATGAAATAGGCTTCTCACTTGCAAAAGAAAGATATCCAGAAGTACTCCTTCTGTCAACCTTATAACCTGCCCAATCTGCATCTGAGTAAAGCTTAATGTCCAAATGTGATGTGGATGAGAAGTAAAGGCCTTGATTTTGAGTACCCTTGAGATACTTCAACTTTCTTTTGGCAGCTTCCAAGTGAAGTGCTCTAGGTTTATGCAGGAATTGACTCAAAACACTTAATCCATAAGATATATCTATCCTTGTTAATGTTTCATAGTTTAGACTCCCAACTATGCTTTGATATCCTAGAATGTCTTCATGAGCACTCAATTTATGATTTACCTCCACAGGGGTGCTAGCTACCTTTGCATTATCCAAGTGGAACTTCTTCAACATGTGCTACACATATTTCCTTTGAGTAATGTAAATTATAGAATTCGTGTAGACTAACTCAAGTCCAAGAAAATACTTTAGAAACCCTAGGTCACTGATTTTGAACTCCTGCATCATTAGGTTCTTGATTTGTTTAATGCCATCGGAATCACTACCTATAAGTATGATGTCATCAACATATACACGTAAGTATATCATTTTTGAGTTGCTTCTGTTGACAAACAAAGAAGAATCTGTCTTGCTCATTATGAATCCTTGATTTCAATTTTCATACATAATTTAAGTTGTGAGGCTGAGTATGGTGCAACTTTCACAATGATTGTTGAGTGTGTGTGGCCTAGATGCCTTATGGTTGATTTGGGTTAGGCAATCTTTTTCCACCACCATCTTCACTGATAGTCAAAGCACATTGGCAGTTGCGAGGAACCCTCTATTTCATGCTCACACTAAGCACATTGAGGTGCATTACCATTATGTCAAGGGGAGGTTCTCTACTAGAGAGATCTGCTTGGCATATGTGCCCACGTAGGAGAACATTAGAGATGTTTTCACGAAGTCTCTACCTAGGGAGAAGTTTGAAGCTTTTTGAAAAGCTTTGGGCTTACTTCCTTTTGTGGATTCATTTCATATAGCTTGGCACTTCCTTATACATGAGTGCCAACTCCTTGTTCACCACATCACTCCCAAGGAGGATTTGTTGATATATTTAGGTAGTGATGTGTGTGAATGCACTAGGATCGTTGGGGCACTTTTTTCCCTCATTAGTAGGTTTTTTTGCCCTGGCTTTTATAAACACCTATTGCCCTAAGAGGTTACTTATCTTTGTACATTCTAATGGTAATAGATGTAGTATTGTGTATTGTGCTCCAAGCTTCTTCTTCTTCTTCCTTTTGCTATTTGCATGCTTCCACAAACCTTGTTCTCCAACAAAACAAGCAATCAAACCAAAAATAGGGAAGAGGGAATCCATGTTCCCAATTGGAGGGCTGTGATGTAAAATGTATAAAAAAATATTATGAAGAATGGAAACTGGGAGATAGTGCATTGTTTTAAGTCCAACTATAGTAAGAAAATTTTATTAGAGTTTTTGTTCAAAATTCTTTAGTTAATGTTTAGAATCATTATTAATTTCATTTTATGCATACACAAAAAGTTTGAGGATGAATTTCTTCTCTATTTGAAGCTCATGTGCATCATGAATTCTACTGGAAATTAGAACATAAAAATGAAAGATTTAGGGAAAAATGTTTTGTGAGAAAAAGGTCAAGTACGCATACTAGAAAAAAGATGTATCTTTGAGAATCTTATTGATCATTCTTTAGCTACCTTATTTAAAGCTATGAAATTAGGTCAATATAAGAAAATGGCTTGATTTAAATCTTTTTAAAATTTCTAATCTTGTAGGGCTAAAAATTGGTATTTGTAGGATGATTTGGACACAACACATCTCTAACATTATTTTATAGTTGGAATACTTGAAAATTTTTATCAATCACAACATTTTGGAATTCAACATTGTTTTTGCACTATATGGCCCAAGAAAATGACAACTAGAAGAAAGTGGGGTATCCATCCTTACCAAGATTCTAGGGAGAGGGAGACATCATGAACACTTTAAAGGTTGCATTTGGACTAGGAGGGGATATCACCACAAAGTGGATAGTGAGAGTGGGTGTAAGATATATTGAATTCTCCACACTCAATTGACCACAAATCATCCATGGTACTCCAAATTGTAAGGCCCACATTATCAGGGGAAGCCAGTATGAGACGAGGGATTCTTATGGAACGTAGCCTCCATGTAAGATGAGGTCTATAGGTGACCATTTATGGTAATAGATGATTTATGTAAGCCTAGCTATGAGCTTAGGTAAGCCATTAAATTGTTTGCCACTGCGGTACCAATCCAGGCAAAATTGAATGCCCTTTGATGCCACATAGTTTCCCCATATAAGCTTCATGGGGGGGGGGGGGGGGGGTGAATAGGAGGCATATGAGCTTAACACATAGGGCCAAGAAAGTAGGATCACTCGTCTTTAAGGTATGGATGGACTATAAATTCGTTGAAATACTTTTTCTCCGTTGATAGTATTCATCTATACCGACACCCATTTTAATACATTTGCAATAATGACCTATGGTGAAGTTCTTTATAGCGTTTGTGCAATATGGATTCCTTAATATAGAGTTCTATCTAGATATCCACCTAACCGCCAAAGTGGGAGTGCACATGCATGTAACTCCATCTTTGCTCTTCAAAATTTGAGAATGTAAATTATCTATCTCTTAGTTTTCAACTCTCTCTATTTTAATTTATCTCAAATCTTCCTATTGATCTAGTTTGATACTTTATTATCTCTTACATGGTATCATTCATCAAGCGGACTTGAGTGGCGTATAAGAAGAAATTTAGAGGTCTCAATCAAAAAGGAGAGAAGCTCTCAAGAAAGGGATCGTCATCTATGACTAGGAGTCAAGGTGGTTTGTCAACATGAGTAGTTAAGTCTTCACAAGAGGCCCGTACTTGGAAAAAAGCCATCAATTTTCCATTTCAAAATATTTGGAAGTGAATGTTATTGCATGTTCTAGATACCCAAAAAAAAATTAAAAAAAAAAGAATCAAATGTGTATTATTAGGGTACATCATGGATAATGAGGCTTGTACATTTTACTACGGTAAGGCAAATACGATCATAGCGAGTCACCATATGGTGTTTAAGAAGGAACGTTCACATGTAGTTGCAAAGGAGAAGAAGGCTTTCACCTTAAAATTATTCAAAGGATCAATTCACCATGAACACGGATCAAAAAATTTAATTCGTACGTCAGAGAAGCATGAATCATCTTCAGATTATGAATTCAAAATTCAACAACCCATATTTACTGGTGGATAATCGATTTCCATGCTTACTGAAGGACATCGATGATTTTCTTAACCATTCCAAAGTGACATAAGTGGGATATAGCTGGACCAAGGCAATTATAGAGTGTAGAAGAGCAAAGATGGGAAAAAATACATATTATAAAGATAACTAGAAATGGCTTGCTGATTCAAGAGAAAGAAAAAGAAGCAATAAATATGGAAGAGGTACTCTATGATCCCAATTGTAGGGCCGTGATGCAAAAAGAATACATTAATGTCATGAACAATGGAAATTGGGAGCTACTATATCAACCATTGCCACCTAAAGTCATTGGCACAAAGTGTCTTTATGATCGAGGAGAATGATTATGGTTTCATGGAAACAAAAAAAATAATCGAGAACCTCAAAATTCTATTGGACTTTCTACATCTCATCATAAGTTTATGGTTTATAGAAACTAACAATTCTATGATGTTTGAAACATTTCAAAACCCTTAAAAAAACTACCCACTTATTTGATTCTAACATCAAATGATCATGTTTGAGATTGTTAAAATCATCAATGACATCACCAATTCGTAACCGCCCATGAAGATATACATGAGGTATGGGACACATACATACTCATTTGCCAATGCCATTATTGGGAGCACAAGCCGTCATGATCTCCAATAAAGAACTTTCCAAATCTGAGCTCAAGTTAGTGTCTTGTTCCTTGTTCTGATTCTTTTTAAGTCCATTATAGTGGATGACCAGGCTTGTCCTCTTGAAATATTCTAGGATAAGATCGTCTGAAAATATTTCTTTTACATTGTTATCCCTCAAGGGAGCTCTTGTAACGTAGATTTCTTGTTTCATAGCTAGGATCTTGGGTTGTCAAATTTCTTGTATCTCCTCTAATCCATTCATCTGTAACTTTTGGTTTTGGGTTGTGGGATTTCTTGTAATAGTTCTTATAATCACGTAGTATTTCCCTTGCATGGTGATCTTCTAACCAAAAACACATTTCCAAAATATTTTTCAAGTCTATTCAAAGGGAAAAATGTAGACCTTTCTTGACATTTTCTTAAGACTAGGTTCTATTCAAGATCTAAAATCATGCAAAAAACTAAATAGGTTCTAGCAAGTGGAGGACCTAACGCATTGAAAGACACAAGTCAAAGTGGGACAACCCATGATTTTAAGTACACGTACCCATGAATTAGAATAAATAATTAAGAATCTTCATTAAAATCAAGAAAATATTCAAGTAAATAAATGCCCTAGCCTATCCTTCATGAAGGAACCCAAGCTTCTCATGACAAAAAGTTTGATGGCGAGTATACAAACCTTCATATATACTTGTAGCAAAAAAAATTGTACATACATATGTTGTCTCGTAAATGCCCTAAGGAGGCACTCAAAGGCCCTCCTCTGTGGTCAAGCATTATCATGGTGAACACAAACTTTGAATAAGAATATGAACTTGTAGCTCATGACTATAAGGGCATCCTTTGAGAGCTCATTGCCACATTTGGAGCTGAAAAAACTATTCTAGTAGCAAAAACAAAAGTCCGAAGCCTATGTCAAGTTAATAACCCTACCTCTACCTATGAATTGCAATTTACTTTATTGACATGTGTTCTTACTTCAAATGAGCATTCTTTCATAAGATTATCTATATGGTGATTAAAAGGTGAAGTGAAGGAACTTTTACTCATGATGCTAGAGGTTAAGACATTGAACAAATAAGAACTGCAAAATTCTCATGGATGGAAGAAGCGAAAAGAAAGTTTGAGACCCTAAATTCAACATTCACCACTAATTCCATTCTAGTTCTCACTAACTCTACTAAGCCCTTTTAATGGAGACAAATGAATGAGAATTTCCCCTGGCTACTCTATCCCAAGATTGTAATGATGGACAACTACATCCAATTGCATATTATTGAAGGAAATTCTCCCCTTTAGAGATAAATTATGGAGTCCATGAGAAAAGAACATCGTGTGATAGTCCATGCATTTGAGGCATGACATCACCATCTAGAAGGACAAGCCCATAAGGTTATTGTGTACAAAGATCATACAAATGCTGAGTACTTTATAATCACGTGCATCCTAAGTAGAAACAAATCCTAATGAAGTAACTTTCTATCAAGGTTAGATTTTGTCATTGCATACCGTCGAGGATTCGAGAAATGTTAGTAAGAGGCTTTGTTAGGAAGATCTTACCTTGCACCAAAGAAAGATGAAGAGGCTTTTGATCAACAAGAGAATATGTTACAAAAACTTGAACATCTACACTTAATAGCTATCTCTTCAAGCCATTGATAAAATTTATCTTTGAACCATTTGATTCGTGAGACTCTACCACATGAAGAATTGTTTCATAATGTGAAGTTAAACATTCAAGAAGGGAAACTTCATGAATTAAGTAAGCTCTAGGAAAATGATTGGTTACTAATCTATAAGAACTAATTATAGGTCGCTCCAAGGAAGACTAACATCGTAGTAATTCCAAAATGTCATTATAACCTTGCAATAGGACATTTTGGAGTGAATAAACCAATACAAATCATATCGAGGGTTTTCTACTTGCTTTAAACATTGAAGGACGTCAATGAATATCTATAAACATGTGAGATTTATAATAGCTCTAAGGTTGTGCATCATAAACCTCACATGCTCTTCAAGCATTTACCTATTCTAGAAAGGATATGATCTTCATTATATTTGGATTTCATTACAGATCTAACAATTCCTTATAAGTATGATGCCATTCTTGTTATAGTAGATAGATTTGCAAATATGGCACACTTCATTCCAACTACAAAGGAATTCATAGGTGTAGCAAGTGCTAGATGTTTTCTCACATACATCTAGGCTTCATGGATTGCCTAATGATATTGTGAGTGATGAAGGTAGAGAGTTCATATGTAGCCCTTGAGATAGTCTTACAAAGTCCTTGGTATTCAATTTAAGATATCTATGGTTAATCATCCACATATCGATGGGAAAACTAAACGACTAGATCAAGTACTAGAATAGTATCTCTCTTACACCATCAAGTATCATCAAAATAATCAGTTGGAGCTTTTACCTTTTCATAGAGCTCTCCTATAACAATAGTGATCATACATCTTCCATGTAGACTCCCTTGTTTTCAAATTATGGACAAAACCCAAATATGGATGTAGAACTCTCAAATCATGTTACAAAACTAGCTTCCAAGGATAAGGATAGTACCTCACAAATGCTCACCAAGAAATTAAGAAAGAGGTCCATATAGCCCAAGAAAAAAAATCATTACTATGTAGATCTAGATCATGTTCTGAATCCATCCTATCGCATTGGTGATAAAGTGTGCCTACTCTAAAATAACTTGTAGGATTCAAGTACTTGTGCAAAGCTATACCAATACTATAAAATTAGTGGTCCTTTCACCATGTTGATGAGTCTAATCTAGTAATCTTCTAGCTCTAGTTATTGAGTACAATAAGAATACATCGGGTTTTTCATGTTTCCATATTGGAAATATATTGGATCGCACCATTAATGAGGAAGAGATTTGTTCCTCCACCACCTTTCTAGTTTGATAATCATGAAGAATTCAAAACTTGAGCATGTACTAGACTTGAGAATATTCTTAGGAATATTGGAGTACCTTGATCATTGACAAGAATATGTAATGACTAATCATTCTTCGGAACATTTAGAAAACCTTCATAGAGCTGCAATCAAGATTGTAGAGTTTCATAAGAAGAATCTAATGAATTTGAGACTAGAGAACATAACTGCTCGTGATGAAACTTGTTCCCTTAGGGGAAGGTGATGTCATGGACATGAAAGAAACTATCTTAAATTTCAGATTCTATGTAATGTTTCATGTCCCTGACATGATCAAGACTTCTCTATGTAGAACGCCTCTATCCCATGACATGACGAAGACTTCTCTATGTAGAACGCCTCTATCTCTCTTCAATGCTCCTTTAGTATCTAGACCATATACTCAAAACTTGCTTGATTCCAATGCAATGCAACTAACATGGTGCAAGTACATCAAGCTTGAATTAATATAGCTAATAAAAGAATCCTTTTTCAAATTCATTCTTTAGTTACCTTCTCCATCACCTCAACTATTTCAGGTCCTACACTCATGGAAATTGAACAAAAGATTATAAATATTTGAAAAATATACGGTTAACATTATACGTATATGCAATCCATGAATTTTTTTTGTGAAAATCCATCTACAATAAAACATGTAATAGCAACTCAAAGGTAGCTTCCTTTCTTAGAATCCACTAAAATGGAGATCTTCAACTTGCTCTTCATTAGTGCCTCTTCTTAGAAACTCAAGACCAAAGTTAATAGCATCATATTCAATAAACATAGATAAAAGACTTGTTTTCTTTAGATGTATTTATTCCAGATGGGCTACTTTAAAAGTCATCTTCCAACATGCAATTAGTATGTGAACATGAATCAATCAATCCATATACTTCTGCACACTTAAAATCATGAAACTCTATAGAAGTCAACAATTTTATCTTGACTTACAAAATTATCATACACTTCCATTGAAAACAGATTTCATGAATCAATCAAACACAATAATTCTTCATACACATCTATTTGAGAGACTTCTTTAGATATGTTCTATGCTTCATCATGCAATAAATCATGCTTGGAATAAAGTTCATCACATTTTTAATTCTTCTTTGAATCAATGTATATCCCTTGAGGAGTAAGGGCAAGAATATCCTTAACTCATAAAGATTTATTGAACATTTCCCCATGTTCCTCATTATGGGAAGTATTTACAGAGTATTCGCTAACTTCTTCAGAACTAAAATGACTCAAGGTCCCAACATGAGTCAAGGTTGAGTCCAAGTATTAATGGAGTATATCCTCTTCCCAAGGTACATGTGCTTAAATCAACTTACCATCCTCCTCTTCTCTCACATAAATATTCATTTAATGTACACATACCAAAAACTCTTCATGAAACTTGTTTTGTAATGGATCATCATCTTCACTACTCTCAATGTGACATGTCTCCTCACTTCTAGAAATACAAATGGTTTTAACACAAGAATCTGTCTCTAATCCTCCTATCCTCTATCCTTAGGCTCCTTGGATCATCTCTAGATTAATATCATTGGTTCAGGGACATAAGGTTAAGCTTCAGGTCATTTATGCCCTGCATAATCTCATCCATGAAATCTAATGTTCTTTATATGGACATTCGTAAAGCTAGAATATTTTCAATTCTATGATGGAATACATGTGACCTCCATCTCTTTTGTTTCACAAGCATTCACACAACTTTATGCACTCCATGGCACTCTTTGATCAATGAGTGGTTGGGTGAAGTCTTCTAATAGTTCACCCAGCTCAAAGCCGAGATGATGATCGAGAATCTTCATGAAGGTCTCTAGTTTCTCATGTTCCAAAGCCTCTTGATCTCTAAGGCTCAATCATATAAATCACTTTTCAAATGCTTGAGGTGGCTTAGTCATCTCAAGTCCTTATTGCAAGTATCCACCCACTCTCTAAATGCATGTCATGTGGGCATGGCTTCATACTCCTTGTAATATTCACCTCAAAGAAGATTCATAAATTCACTCTTTGTGTGGATTTGTTTGTGAAGAGTATATATGATAGGTATGACTCTAGAAATTGAAAACCTTTCCAATTCACTAAGCTTTAGGAAGCGAGCACCCCATAAAAGTCCACTTTTGCATCAAACTTGCACTAATCTGTCTACATATTGGCCCCTAAAATCCATTCTCTTTAGAAATTCTCTATAGAGCTTGCATCACTCCGTGACTATTCGCAACCAACCCTAGGGATCAGGTGAACACTTGAACCAATGTGCTCAAAGTTCTTGGATCCAAACCTAAGGCGTCTATTATGGTCTACTCTTTGCTCAAAATATAAGTTTCAGAAAAATCAATGCTCAAGCTCTGAAATCTTACTCCCAAGTCTATCACCCAAATGATAGACTCAATACCATCTCAAACACAACTTTGTATTCCATTCCTAAACCCTTTTTTCTTTAATTTGAGTTCATGTCTCCTCGAGAGTTTGCATGTTTGGGATTCTATAGAGGGTGCAAAGAAAATATAAATTTTAAATGAGCTTGATGTGACATGAAAATTAGGGTTGCTCAATGTGCTTTAGTTCATTATGATTTACATCATTGAAGACCATGAATGTAACAAGATTTTCTAATTTTATTTTTGGTATAAAATATACTACAATTCAATCAACAGAGAAGGAATGATATGTATATATGCAATGCTGAGTGCGTAAATTCGTTTGTTTTTTGCACATAGTCTCAAGGCCATATATTCTTCTAATTCTTATATTGATCCCATTAACATGAAACATGCTCATATGTTGTCCAACTATGGGATTATGCATGGGTTTTAAGGGTCCAAAGTCCCATGGAGAACCCTTGACTTTTATGAGAAATCCAAATTGTTGGTTGCTTCTTTGGTAATCCATTAGATTTTCTTGCTTAGCATCACTACATATCCACTTTGTACTTCTCCCATCTTCTTTGGGTCCCACCTAATGATCACCTATATATGCTTTCACGTAAAATCATCTTCAAAAGGATTGAAAGGAACTTCATTTAGAGTTCCTTTGAGGAATTTTAGCACTCTCTTAGCTGCATGTAAGTGATGTACCCTAGGTTTGCACATCAATTGAGATAGCCTACCAACTTTATATGGGAGTTGGCATCTTGTGATAGTGGCATAGTCCAAAGAGACCACTATAGATCTCTATAAATGTGCATCCGAGAGTTCATTACCGTCAATTGAAATCAATTTCATCTTGACTTCCATTGGCTTTCTAAATGGTTTGCAATATGTAAGTTCATGCTTCTTTAGTACATCCAATATATATTTCCTTTGCATGAGCTAGATCCAATTGTCTTTTTAAATGAATTTTACACCTTAGAAATACCTTGGATTCTCTTGGTTAGAGATCTTAAACTCTTCCTTGAATATTCTTATAATGTCTTTGATTCCTTATTCATGACGGGCTCTAATGATCAAATCCTCTACATGTAGACATAATTAGACATATGTTTCACCTTCTCTTTTGTAGCATAATGAGGGATCAACTTTTTTTTTTTTACATTCACAAATGATCAAGTAGTCCACAAGCCTTTCATTCCATGATCTCTAGTCTTTATTAAGTTTCTAGAGAGCCTTCTTCAGCTCATAGACAATGAGCTTTGTCTCTGCCTTCAAATCCTTATGGTTGGTCCATGTAGACCATTTCTTCTAGCTCAAAAGTTAGAAAAGCATTTTTCGCCTCAAGTTGGTACATTTTCCAATGCTTGCCCGGACAAGGAAAATATATCATCAGGATCCTCTTGTCTACTGGACAGAATTCTTTCACCTAGAGCACCAATAGACTTGTGCAAGGAGTATTTATTGGCAGAGTATCTTCCATTGTAAACAACATTATTCTTGTACTTACGAATAGCCCACAGAGTATTTCCCATCTAAAGGTTCCATAGAAGAAAATCAAATCTAGAGCATAGTCCGAGCAAAGCTTCTTGGGAGTTGAGCTTATGTCCCCTTCTAGTGCAGAATTGATGTACGTAATTCCCAAAGTGTTGAGCATGTTTTGAGCTAAAGAACAGATGTCAGGTATCCTCGACAGAGCCATAGAACACAGAAATACAATCACTAATCCCAATTCGCCTGGCTTTAGCACCTATCCAAACTCCATTGTGGAGAATAAGACACATGAGACAGGAGTGTTTGATATTGATGGGAAGGTACCAGATGCATAAAAATATGTGTCTCCATTGATCAGATTTCCAAGTGGTGTGCCATCTTCTGTTGAGCTTGGAGAGGATCCTAGTAATAGAGCGCCTCGATTTCTTGAAGTGAAGTAACATATCTTTGGCAATGTCTAGTAGCTTACTACTGGTCCTTCTTGAGCACATTCGCAACCTCCTTTCAATCATGTCCTTATGAGTTAGCAAGACCTGCAGACAACCAACAGACAAATTAGGAAGTTCAGAAGATAGGAATTCAAGGAGGGGTCCGTGCACAACATACAAAGAAGCCCATCTGTCAAAACCCTACATGACACATTTATGTTCCTTAATGCCTAGGTTGCCATTGCACCACAAGGAGAGCCAACTAGTCCAAATACTTTACTACACAAAAAAATAGCATATATGAAAGAGTTTAGGGTTAGGGCTACAACAAGTTTTGAGAGAAAACCAAGCATTCCACATCCTATAGGTAAGAGTACTGCCAACAGGAGTGAAATTTTGGGGAAACAATCAAATCCAAGAGTTGATCGTTTTTCAAAGCTTTCTAGTGAAAGATGTAAAATTTAGCTATGTTTCTCTTAATCAGGAAGGCCCAAATATCTTTAGACTCAATAGACCTCATAATCCATTTAGCTGCCATGTTAGTGGCCATCTTTTTGGGGCATAAGGTGACCAAGCGTCCCTCTTTCTTGCTAATGCAACAAATCTCCGAAGAGACTTTAGGGATTTTATTTCTATGGAGACTACCACCCCAAAGAACCCTTCTAGCTAAACCAATTAGCTACTTAAAGTGGGATTTGTTAGGTCACCAACAAGAAAGAGCGTAGGTGAGAGTGGGACTCGTTCATTAGGGGTAGATTCATTCTAGATACCATAATAGCCATTTGGAAAGGGTTTGACCATGCTATTGAGTCTAGTCAGCCTTTCTACTTCTTCAAAATTGACTTTGACAAAGCCTGTGATAGGATTGAGTTGGACTTTGTTCTGCAAGCTTTACATGATGGTGGTGCTGGCAAGCAATTATCGATAAGGCAACCTTGAAAGGACATTCAATAGTAAAAAAAGGTTCTAGTACTCGATCACAAGAAGCCAAACCATAGCAAAACACTATACGCTCAAGTTGTGATTGTTTTCTTGTTTTTTGGCAATATATTTCTTGTTTTTTAGGATAAAACATTAGTGTATAGTGCCACATACACCTCAATAGAATGGAGTTTTTGAATAGGAGAACAAGTCACTCGTGGAGGTGGCAAGGTGTGTGGTCAAGAGTCACGCTTTACCACATAGTTTCTGGCTTGAGGCTATCATGTGTGCAACATATGTATTCAACGAGTGTCCCACTAATGCACTGCAGTCTATCACTCCATATAAGGCTTGTTCATAAACAATTTGTTGCTCATCCGCATGTTTTTGCTTGTTTGGCATGTGCATTAGTGTCTAAACAACAATGCTTAGAATTGGATGATAGATTAGTGAAATGTAATTTTGTTGGGTACAGTTATGAAAGAAAAGGCTATCATTTGTATCATCCTCAGAATAAACACATTTTGGTTAGCCATGATGTTGTTTTTGTGCAAGATGCTATTCAGCCATTACTTTCATGTACTAAGGAGACATTTGTTAGCTCCAAAGACATGTATGATACTTTGTTGCCTCTTTTTATAGGTGGATAGTCTAGGTCTGGTCCTAATGAGGAAACTTCTCAGCCTTTGCAATTTTCATGTGATCATGTAGATCATTCCATTTTTTATGCATATTTACTTGATGCACTTGTTGATGAGAGAGCTAATATTTAGGAGGCAAGAACTATGCAAAAATGTCTGGTGCAAACTTTTTTCGATAGCAAATTAGATGCACCTCTATCATATCATACTCGTTTAGGCTCTCATAGTGCTTGTTTTGCATCAAATTGCTATACTATGGATGGCTGAGTCTAGTCTTTTTTATGAGAATGATCCTCTTTTTTTTTATGAAGCACAAAATTATGAAAATTTGATGGTTGCTATGCAATTAGAATCTGATGCTTTCATGAAAAATGCTGCATGGTCTTTATGTGACCTGCCTCCAAGCAAGAAGGCCATTGGCACAAAGTGGGTATAGAAGCTGAAGCATAAGTCTACTGGAACAATTGAAATGTATAAGGCTAGGCTTGTTGCAAAGGGTTATGCACAGGAAAGAGGCATTGATTTTGATGAAACCTTTACACATGCATGCTGAATGACTATTGTTCATAGCATCTGTGCACTTGAAGCTCTTCATGGTTGGAATGTTCATCAGTTGGGCATTAAAATAGCATTTCTTGAATGGTGCATTGCATGAAGAAGTGTATGGTTTTAGCCCCATGGCTTTGTGTAGAAAAGGTACTAAAACCAAGTGTGTAGGTTGAAAAAGGCATTATATGGTTTGAGGCAAGCACCATGTGCTTGGTATGAAAAGATACATGCCTATCCGATTGCACATGGTTTTGAAAGCAGTCCAATTGAGAGCACCTTATATGATGAGCATGCACATGTTGTGCTTCTAAACATTGTTGTGTATGTTGATCACATCCTATTGAGTAGTCCTCATGAAAAGCATATTTCTGATTTTAAGGCTCATTTTCATGCATCATTTGAGATGTTATATTTGGCGTATTTGCATCATTATTTGCGCATTTAGTTTATGCAATTTGATGGCCGAATAGATTTGTGTCAAACGAAATATATTGACATATTATTGCCACATTTTGGCCTTGAAGAATACAAACCTATTGCCACTAATATGGAGACATGTTTATGATCGAGTCTTCATGATGCTAAAGATGCATTTGATATTGTTCTCTATTAGGAGGCTCTTGGATGCTTCATTTACTTATGCATTACTTGACGAGATATTCAATTTTTTAGCTCACAGATAAGGAGGTTTAGGCATTCCCAGGTGTCAAGTATTGGTAGGCGGTTAAGCGCACCATTCACTACTTGAGTTGTACCCAGGTACTTTGGTTGTTTTATCCCATGGGGGCTTCACTACCACCAGATATACATGCTTTTTCTAACTCGGACTAGGCTAGTTGCTATGACACTCGTGTATCCACTAGTGGCTTTCCTTCATGTTTGGTAGCTCAAGTATATCTTGGTTGAGCAAGAAGCAGCCTATTGTGGCCACTTCCAGTTGTGAAGTTGAGTATGGAGCAACTTTCACAATGATTGCTGAGTGTGTGTGGCTCAGATGCCTTATGATTGATTTGGGTTAGTCAATCTCTTTCCACCACCATCTTCAGTGATAGTCAAGCACATTGGCAGTTGCGAGGAACCCTCTATTTCATGCTCGCACTAAGCACATTGAGGTGCATTATCACTATGTCAAGGAGAGGTTCTCTACTAGAGAGATCTGCTTGGCATATGTGCCCACGTAGGAGAACATAGGAGAGGTTTTCACGAAGGCTCTACCTAGGGAGAAGTTTGAAGCTTTTTTCAAAGCTTTGGGCTTACTTTCTTTTTTGGATTGATTCCATATAGCTTGGCACTTCCTTATACATGAGTGCCAACTCCTTGTTCACCACATCACTCCCAAGGAGGATTTGTTGATATATTCATGTAGCGATGTGTGTGAACACACTAGGATCGTTGGGGAAATTTTTTCCCTCTTTAGAAGGTTTTTCCCCGGGCTTTTATAAACACCTATTGCCCTAAGAGGTTACTCATCTTTGTACATTCTAATGGTTATAGATGTAGTATTGTGTATTGTGCTCCAAGCTTCTGCTTCTTCTTCCTTTTGCTATTTGCATGCTTCCACAAACCTTGATCTCCAACAAAACAAGCAATCAAACCAAAAATAGGGAAGAGGGAATCCATGTTCCCAATTGGAGGGCTGTGATGTAAAATGTATACAAAATTATTATGAAGAATGGAAATTGGGAGATAGTGGATTGTTATAATCCCAATTATAGTAAGATAATTTTATTGGAGTTTTTGCTCGAAATTCTTTAGTTAATGTTTAGAATGATTATTAATTTCATTTTATGCATACACAAAAAGTTTGAGGCTGAGTTTCTTCTCTCTTTGAAGCTCATGTGCATCATGAATTTTACTGGAAATTAGAACATAAAAATGAAAGAATTAGGAAAAATGTTGTGTGAGAAAAAGGTCAAGTATGCATAGTAGAATAAAGATGTATCTTTGATAATATTGTTGATCAGGCTTTAGCTACCTTAATTAAAGCTATGAAATTAGTTCAATATGAGAAAATGGCTTGATTTAAATCTCTTTAAAATTTCTAATCTTGTAGGGCTAAAAGTTGGTATTTGTAGGATGATTTGGACACATTACATCTCTAACATTATTTTATAGTTGGAATAGTTGAAAATTTTTATGAATCACAACATTTTGGAATTCCACTTTGTTTTTGCGCTATATGGCCCAAGAGGATGACAACTAGAAGAAAGTGGGGTATCCATCCTTACCAAGATTCTTGGGAGAGAGAGACATCATGAACACTTTAAAGGTTTCATTTGGACCAGGAGGGGATATCACCACAAGGTGTACAGTGAGAGTGGGTGTAAGATATATTGAATTCTCCACACTCAATTGACCACAAATGATCCATGGTACTCGAAATTGTAAGGCCCACATTATTAGGGGAAGCCACTATGAGACATGGGATTCTTATGGAACGTAGCCTCCATGTTAGATGAGTTCTATAGGTGACCATTGATGGTAATAGATGATTTTTGTAAGCCTAGCTACCAATCTAGGAAAAAATGAATGACCTTTGATGCCACATAGTTTCCCCATATAAGCTTCATTGGGGGGGGGGGGGGGGGGGGGGTTGAAGACGAGGCATATGAGCTTAACACATAGGGCCAAGAAAGTGGGATCACTCGTCTTTAAGGTATGGATGGACTATAAATTCCTTGAAATACTTTTTCGCCTTTTATAGTATTTATGTATACCGACACCCATTTTAATAGATTTGGAATAATGAGCTATGGTGTTCTTTTTAGCATTTGTGCAATCGGGATTCCTTAATCTAGATTTCTATCTAGATTTCCACCTAACCTCCAAAGTGGAAGTGCACATGCATGTAACTCCATCTTTGTACCTCTATTGCTCTTGAAAATTTAAGAATGTAAATTCTCTATCTCTTAGTTTTCAACTTTCTCTATTTTAATTTATCTCAAATCTTCCTATTGATCTAGTTTGCTCCTTTATTATCTCTTACATGGTATAATTGATGAAGAGGACTTGAGTGGCGTATAAGAAGAAATGTATAGGTCTCAATGAAAAAGGAGATAAGCTCTCAAGAAAGGGATCGTCATCTATGACTAGGAGTCAAGGTGGTTTGTCAACATGAGAAGTTAAGTCTTCACAAGAGGCCCATACTTGGAGAAAAGCCATCAATTTTCCATTTCAGAATATTTCGAAGTGAATGTTATTGCATATTCTACATACCCAAAAAAGAATTAAAAAAAAAAGAATCAAATGTGTATTATTAGGGTACATAATGGATAATGAGGCTTATACATTTTACTACGCTAAGGCAAATACGATCATAGCGAGTCACCATATGGTGTTTAAGAAGGAACGTTCACATGTAGTTGCAAAGGAGAAGAAAGCTTTCACCTTAAAATTATTCAAAGGATCAAAAAGTTTAATTCGTACGTCACAGAAGCATGAATCATCTTCAGATTATGAATTCAAAATTCAACAACCCATCTTTACTGGTGGATAATCGATTTCCATGCTTACTGAAGGACCTCGATGATTTTCTTAACCCCATTCCAAAGTGACATGAGTGGGATATAGCTGGACCAAGGCAATTATAGAGTGTAGAAGAGCAAAGATGGGAAAAAATACATATTATAAAGATAATTAGAAATGGCTTGCTCATTCAAGAAAAAGCAAAAGAGGCAATAAATATGGAAGAGGTACTCTATGATCCCAATTGTAGGGCCGTGATGCAAAAAGAATACATTAATGTCATGAACAATGGAAATTGGGAGCTACTATATCAACCATTGCCACCTAAAGTCATTGGCACAAAGTGTCTTTATGATCGAGGAGAATGAATATGGTTTCATGGAAACAAAAAAAATAATCGAGAACCTCAAAATTCTATTGGACATTCTACATCTCATGATAAGTTTATGGTCTATAGAAACTAACAATTCTATGATGTTTGAAACATTTCAAAACCCTTAAATAAACTCCACACTTATTTGATTCTAACATCAAATGATCATGTTTGAGATTGTTAAAATCATCAATGACATCACCAATTCATAACCGCCCATGAAGACATACATGAGGTATGGGACACATACATACTCACTTGCCAATGCCATTATTGGGAGAACAAGCAGTCATGATCTCCAATTAAGAACTTTCCTAATCTGAGCTCAAGTTAGAGTCTTCTTCCTTGTTCTGATTATTTTTAAGTCCATTATAGTGGATGACCAGTCTTGTCCTCTTGAAATCTTCTAGGATAAGATCGTCTGAAAATATTTCTTTTACATTGTTATCCCTCAAGGGAGCTCTTGTAACGTAGATTTCTTGTTTCATACCTAGGATCTTGGGTTGTGAAATGTCTTGTATCTCCTCTAATCCATTCATCTGTAACTTTTGGTTTTGGGATGTGGGATTTCTTGTAATATTTCTTATAATCACGTAGTATTTCCCTTGCATGGTGATCTTCTAACCAAAAGCACATTTCCAAAATCTTTTTCAAGTCTATTCAAAGGAAAAAATGTAGTCCTTTCTTGACATTCTCTTAAGACTAGGTTCTATTCAAGATCTAAAATCATGCAGAAAACTAACTAGGTTCTAGCAAGTGGAGGACCTAACGCATTGTAATACACAAGTCAAGGTGGGACAACCCATGAATTTAAGTACACGTACCCATGAATTAGAATAAATAATTAAGAATGTTCATTAAAATCAAGAAAATATTCAAGTAAATAAATTCCCTAGCCTATCCTTCATGAACGAACCCAAGCTTCTCATGTCAAAAAGTTTGATGGTGAGTATACAAAGCTTCATATATTCTTGTAGCCAAAAAAATTCTACATACCTATGTTGTCTCGTAAATGGCCTAAGGAGGCATTCGAAGGCCCTCCTCTGTGGTCAAGCATTATCATGGTGAACACAAACTTTGAATAAGAATATGAATTTGTACTTCATGACTATAAGGGGATCCTTTGAGAGCTCATTGGCACATTTGGAGCTGAAAAAACTATTAGCAAAAACAAAAGTCCGAAGGCTATGGCAAGTTAATAACCCTACCTCTAACTATGAATTGCAATTTAGTTTATTGACATGTGTTCTTACTTCAAATGAGCATTATTTCATAAGATTATCTATATGGTGATTAAAAGGTGAAGTGAAGGAACTTTTACTCATGATGCTAGAGGTTAAGACATTGAACAGATAAGAACTGCAAAATTCTCATGGATGGAAGAAGCGAAAAGAAAGTTTGAGACCCTAAATTCAACATTCACCACTAATTCTATTCTAGTCCACACTAACTCTTCTAAGCCCTTTTAATGGAGACAAATTAATGAGAATTTCCCATGGCTAGTCTATCCCAAGATTGTAATGATGGACAACTACTTCAATTGCATATCATTGAAGGAAATTCTCCCCTCTAGAGATAAATTATGGAATTCATGAGAAAAGAACATCGTGTGATAGTCCATGCATTTGAGGCATGGCATCACCATCTAGAAGGACAAGCCCATAAATGTATTGTGTACAAAGATCATACAAATGCAGAGTACTTTATAATCACGTGCATCCTAAGTAGAAACAAATCTTGATGATGTAACTTTCTATCTAGGTTAGATTTTGTCATTGCATACGGTCAAGGATTCGAGAAATGTTAGTAAGAGGCCTTGTTAGGAAGATCTTACCTTGCACCAAAGAAAGATGAAGAGGCTTTTGATCAACAAGAGAATATGTTACAAAAACTTGGACATCTACACTTAGTAGCTATCTCTTCAAGCCATTGATAAAATTTATCTTTGAACCATTTGATTCGTGAGACTCTACCACATGAAGAATTGTTTCATAATGTGAAGTTAAACATTCAAGAAGGGAATCTTCATGAATTAAATAAGCTCTAGGAAAATGATTGGTAACTAATCTATAAGAACTAATTATAGGTCGCTCCAAGGAAGACTAACATCGTAGTAATTCCGAATTGTCATTATAACCTTGCAATACGACATTTTGGAGTGAATAAAACAATACAACTCATATCGAGGGTTTGCTACTTGCTTTAAACATGGAAGGACGTCAATGAATATATATAAACATGTTACAATTATAATAGCTCTAAGGTTGTGCATCATAAACCTCACATGCTCTTCAAGAATTTACCTATTCTAGAAAGAACATGATCTTCATTATATTTGGATTTCATTACAGATCTAACAATGCCTTATAAGTATGATGCCATTCTCGTTATAGTAGATAGATTTGAAAATATGGCACACTTCATTCCAACTTTAAAGGAATTCATAGGTGATGCAAGTGCTAGATGTTTTCTCACATACATCTAGGCTTCATGGATTGCCTAATGATATTGTGAGTGATGAAGGTAGAGATTTCATATGTAGCCCTCGAGATAGTCTTCCAAAGTCCTTGGTATTCAATTTAAGATATCTATGGGTAATCATCCACATATCCATTGGAAAACTGAACGACTAGATCAAGTACTGGAATAGTATCTCTATTACACCATCAAGTATCATCAAAATAACCAGTTGGAGCTTTTAACTTTTCATAGAGCTTTCCTTTAACAATAGTGATCATACATCTTGCAAGTAGACTCCCTTGTTTTCAAATTATGGACAAAACCCAAATATGGATGTAGAACTCTCAAATCATGTTACAAAACTAGCTTCCAAGGATAAGGATAGTACCTCACAAATGCTCACCAAGAAATTAAGAAAGAGGTCCATATAGCGCAAGAAAAAAAATTATTACTATGTAGATCTAGATCATGTTCTGAATCATCCTATCGCATTGGTGATAAAGTGTGCCTACTCTAAAATAACTTGTAGAATTCAAGTACTTGTGCAAAGCTATACCAATACTATAGAATTAGTGGTCCTTTCACCATGTTGATGAGTCTAATCTAGTAATCTTCTAGCTCTAGTTATTGAGTACAATAACAAAACATTTAGAAAACCTTCATAGAGCTGCAATCAAGATTGTAGAGTTTCATAAGAAGAATCTAATGAATTTGAGACTAGAGAACATAAATGCTCGTGATGAAACTTGTTCCCTTAGGGGAAGGTGATGTCATGGACATGAAAGAAACTATCTTAAATTTCAGATTCTATGTAATGTTTCATGTCCATGATTCCATGACATGATGCAGACTTCTCTATGTAGAACGCCTCTATCCCATGACATGATGAAGACTTTTCTATGTAGAACGCCTCTATCCCTCTTCAATGCTCCTTTAGTATCTAGACCATATGGATAGCAACACAAAGATACTTTTCTTCCTTGTGCATCAAAAACCTTTGAGATCCTTTATTTTTCCCCTTCAAAATTTAGTTTAGCATCCCCTCTTTCAATTCTTTCACTATCCTAATTTTCCAGCTGTCCGCTTATCCTTCTATTCTAGCATTCTTTCCATATGATGATTATTCTCTCTCTTCAAAAATCGATAAAATCAATTAGCATTGCCTTTGAAATTTACATTACTGAGGGCAATCTCAAAATATCGAGTGGAATCACTATTGCATCCAACTCCTGAAAACATTTGTGGCCTCCATACATACCACCATAGTGTATCATGCTTACAAGAGCTCTAATCATGTATGATGAGTAAAATCAAGTGCATGGGTTATTAAACACATGTTCCTAGGCATGACCATGTAGTGGGCCCTACACATGCATAATCCAAGTGCATTGACAAACACAAGGTGCATAGACAAGTATTAGGCATCTCATGTCAAGGCATTCTAGCTTAAACCCAAATCTGATTTTTATCATGCATTTATAGTTCAATTGAAATGCAAATGGATGTGAAAATATGGGCGTGAAAACACACATGCACCTAGAAATAGGTAATGCATACTCTAGATGCAAGATTCAAAATCAAAGTGGAATCATGAAAACCCTTCTCATGGTTCCTAAACAAAAAAGCTTATTACTCATAACTTTACTCACAAATGCATTCACTCTCAGCTCCACTTAGAACTCTCATCTCATTTTCACTCATAGCTCAACCCTACTATTATTCATAGTATCTGGAAATCCATTTCATGTGCAAGTGAATGTAGACTTATGGGAATTAAAGCATGTATTTGTTTTAACTCAAAACTTGCTTGATTCCAATGCAATGCAACTAGCATGGTGCAAGTACATCAAGCTTGAATTAAAATAGCTAATATAAGAATCCTTTTTCAAATTCATTGTTTACTTACCTTCTCCATCACCTCAACTATATCAGGTCCTACACTCATGGAAATTGAACAAAAGATTATAAATATTTGAAAAATATGCATGCTTTTATAACCTTTGGTTAACATTCTACGTATATGCAATCCATGAAATTTTTTTGTGAAAATCCATCTACAATAAAACATGTAATAGCAACTCAAAGGTAGCTTCCTTTCTTAGAATCCACTAAAATGGAGATCTTCAATTTGCTCTTCATTAGTGCCTCTTCTTAGAGACTCAAAACCAAAGTTAATAGCATCATATTCAATAAACATAGATAAAATATTTGTTTCCTTTAGATGTATTTATTTCAGATGGGCTAATTTAAAAGTCATCTTCCAACATGCAAATAGTATGTGAACATGAATCAATCAATCCATATACTTCTGCACACTTAAAATCATGAAACTCTACAAAAGTCAACAATTTTATATTGACTTACAAAATTATCATACACTTCCATTGAAAGTAGATTTCATGAATCAATCAAACACAATAATTCTTCATACACGTCTATTTGAGAGACTTCTTTAGACATGTTCTATGCTTCATCATGCAATAAATCATGCTTGGAATAAAGTTCATCACATTTTTAATTCTTCTTTGAATCAATGTATATCTCTTGAGGAGTAAGGCAAGAATATCCTTAACTCATAAAGATTTATTGACCATTTCCCCATGTTCCTCATTATGGGAAGTATTTACACAGTATTCGCTAACTTCTTCAAAACTCAAGTGACTCAAGGTCCCAACATGAGTCAAGGTTGAGTCCAAGTATTAATGGAGTATATCCTCTTCCCAAGATACATGTTCTTAAATCAACTTACCATCCTCCTCTTCTCTCACATAAATATTCAGTTGATGTAAACATACCAAAAACTCTTCATGAAACTTGTTTTGTAATCGATTATCATCTTCACTACTCTCAACGTGACATGTCTCCTCACTTCTAGAAATACAAATGGTTTTAACACAAGAATCTTTCTCTAATCCTCCTATCCTCTATCCTTAGGCTCCTTGGATCATCTCTAGATTAATATCATTGGTTGAGGGACATAAGGTTAAGCTTTAGGTCATTTATGTCCTACATAATCTCATGAATGAAATCCAATGTTCTTGATATGGACATTCGTAAAGCTAGAATATTTTCAATTCTATGATGGAATACATGTGACCTCCATCTCTTTTGTTTCACAAGAATTCACACAAATTCATGCACTCCATGGCACTCTTTGATCAATCCTAGTGGGTGGGTGAAGTCTTCTAATAGTTCACCCAGCTGAAAGCCCAAATGATGATCGCGAATCTTCATGAAAGTCTCTACTTTCTCATGTTCCAAAGCCTCTTGATCTCTAAGGCTCAATCATATAAATCACTTTTCAAATTCTTGAGGTAGCTTAGTCATCTCATTTCCTTATTGGGAGTATCCACCCACTCTATAAATGCATGTCATGTGGGCATCACTTCATACTCCTTGTAATATTCACCTCAAAGAAGATTCATAAATTCACTCTTTGTATGGAATTGTTCGTGAAGCGTATATATGATAGGTATGACTCTAGAAATTAAAAGCCTTGCCAATTCACTAAGCTTTAGGAAGCGAGCACCCCATAAAAGTCCACTTTTGCATCATACTTACCCTCATTTGTCTACATTTTGGCCCCTAAAATCCATTCTCTTTAGAAATTCTCTCTAGAGCTTGCATCACTCCATGAGTATTTGCAACCAACCCTAGGGATCAGGTGAACATTTGAACCAATGTGCTCAACGTTCTTGGATCCAAACCTAAGGGGTGTATTATGGTCTACTCTTTGCTCAAAGTATAAGTTTCAGAAAAATCAACACTCAAGCTCTGAAATCTTACTCCCAAGTCTATCATCCGAATGATAGACTCAATATCATCTCAAACACAGCTTTGGATTCCATTCCTAAACCCTTTTTTTTCTTTAATTTGAGTTTGTGTCTCCTCAGAGTTTGCATGTTTGGGATTCCATAGAGGGTGCAAGAAAAATATGACTTTTAGATGAGCTTGATGTGACATGAAAATTAGGGTTGCTCAATGTGCTTTAGTTCATTATGATTTACATCATTGAAGACCATGAATGTCACAAGATTTTCTAATTTTATTTTTAGTATAAAATATACCACAATTCAATCAACTAGAGAAGGAATGATATGTATATATGCAATGTTTAGTGCGTAAATTCATTTGTTTTTTGCACATAGTCTCAAGACCACATATTCTTCTCATTCTTATACTGATCCCATTAAGATGAAACATGCTCATGTTTTTTTCCAACAAAGGAAATGATTAAAAGGATAGTATAGATGCTTAGATCTTGTACGAATATGGAATGCAAACTCTAGATAGGGTTTTTATAATGAGGAGTTCATATTTCCATTCCATACTTAAAATTGAACATGCAAGGAACTTCTAGTTTGTGTGATATGGCAAGCACATCAAATGATGAAAACAATGAATGTCTCATAAATCATAAACTATTTTCATGATAAGGGATAGGATAAAGTATGTATTTAAATAAGTGATTTTTTTTCCTTTTTATGGATTATATATGAATGTGGCATTCATTTAATGAATATTTGAGCTCATCTCATATTTTATTTCGAATCATAAAGGGTATATGGTACATCCATAGAGGAGAAATGCAAATGAAGCGAAAATTGCATAGTGTATGGCATGGTAATATACCTATCACTCATTATGTGGTAGAGATTAGAAAGAATATTTATGAACTAGCAATGAGCTTAGACACTTCCAATTTGGTATTAGTCACTATGCCTAATTTCGATGAGCTAGTGACACTTTCTATGTTGGAAGAAATGGCGCTTGGATCTAATGCATCAAGAAGATGGAAACACAAAAGATCATGCATTCTTTCAACATAGAGGAAGAGGTTCTAGCCATGGTCAATGAATCTCAAGAAAGTCAAAATATTGGATACACCAAGCGGAATAGGTAGATCAAATTGAAGACCTAAAGCTAGATTGTAGGCACCTAGAGACTCTTACAATTATTGCAAATATGTCCATTTAGAGAAGGATTTCTATCATAAGAAAAACAATCAAAGAGGAAGAATTAGAGGTTGCTATGAGTCACAGGGAAACTTCTCTGTAGAAAGTTCATATAGATATTATGGCAAGCACAATATGTTTGTAATGAAGCATGTGCTAAATAGCATGTGTAGACTTGGAAATGATATGGATGGGTTCATAGATTATGGTTTCACAAATTTTATGACAAGCATGGGAGATGGGTTTGAGTCTATTGAGCCATCAGAAACTATATGAATCTATGGCAATTGGTGATTATATTTTATATCTAATTAACAACATTGGAAATATGCCACTACTACAAAAGAATGGTGTCCAAAAAACATTGATTGATATTTTACATGTGCCTAGTATTGCAAAGAAGGTAAGCTTAGTTGGTAATCTCGGAGATCAAGATATGGAAATGATATTGAACAAGAGTGGTTGTTTCATACATGATTTCAAGGATGCTAAAATAAGGACATTTCTTGTGCATGGAAAGAAAATGGGTAGAATATTCATGTTTGATATGAGGAAAACTCTTATGAGAATATAGATGCCAAAAAAAATGTGCACTCCCATATAGCTCAATTGAAGGACAAAAAAGGGACATTGATTGTTCATGGAAAGAAAATGGCTAGACTATTCACATTTGATATGGGAAAAACTCTTTATGAGAATATATGTGACAAGAAAAATGTGCACTGTGAATTGTGGCAGAAGATAATTGATCATATAGAAATTGAGGAAATTGAAGTCTATGGAGAAGCAAACATTACTATGTTGTCTATCAAGGTTTGGTCATTTAAATTTTGAGAATATTCTAAGCATGTGCATTTGGTCAGAATCAGCATATGAAGTCTCGAAACAGAGATATACATAGAAAGAGACCTCTGGAGTTGATTCATAGTGATGTGGTTGATCCTACTAGATTAAAATCACTTTGTGCCTCACTTTACTTTTTGATATTCATTGATGCATATATTATATACACTTGGATATATTTCTTGAAGCATTAAAGTGGAGTTTTTGGTACTTTATCAAATTTAAGCACATGGTTGAGAAGGAATTAAGCATCTACATTAAATTTTTATGATCAGATTCAAGGGGAGAGTATATTTCAAAGGAATGTTATCAATACCTTATGGATCATGGAATCAAAGTGCAATTGTCTTAAGTGTGATGGACAAAGGAAACCATCTTGAATCTCGGATTCCATGTGAATCCTATATCTCATGATTGGTTCAGAATTTGGGGAAACTAATGCTTCCATTGCGTCCTGAACGTGCAAAAACCCTAAGATCGATTGTCTTCTTGCTTGATTCTGATATCCAACGACCATGCTTTGAGTTGATGACATCATGATGTCATCATCAAGTCGCAACTGCCTTTGGGAACCGCCCTTGAAAACCTATATAAGGAGGGGTTGGCCACATTCATAATCAGTCTTGCCAATACCAGTCTTGGGAGCTCAAGGAGTCGTGACCGCCAAGTAAGTACTCTTCAAGTTCCAGTTCTAGTTCTTGTCTTGTTCCTTGTTCTAGTCGAGTTCTTGGACATACTATCTTGTCCCCTTGTAATCTCGTAGTACGAGATCCTGTCGAGTTCTTTTGTGTATCCAGTTCATCTCCCAGAAGGGAGTTCTTGTAATCCAAACATCTTGTCTCATACTTACGATCCCGGGTTGTGGGATCTCCTATATCATCTCTAGTTGAGTTATTCATACCTATCAGTCCCGGGTTGTGGGACATCTTGTATCAGTCACGTATTCTTGTATCATTTCCCCTTCGTGGGTGATCTTGTAATCAGAAGTGTATTTTCGAAATCTTGTCTATTGAAGTCAGAGAGCACAATCTAGTGCTCCCCTGACATTTTGGCAAGACTATCGTCTATCCAAGACCAGGCATCATGGAGAATGCTTATGAACAGATTGTAGCATCACTTCAGAGTCTCCAACAACAAGTCCAAGACCTAAGTCATCGACAGACACAAGTCGAGATGGGACATCCAGTGCATGTAGGTGCACTCCTCCAAGAATTACAAGAACAAATCGGGAGTCTTCAAGAAAATCAAGGGAGTATTCAAGTGAATGAACGGCCTAGTACATCATTTATGAAGGAACCCAAGATCTGCATGCCAGAAAAGTTCGATTGTGATCGCACAAAGTTCCGAGGATTCTTGCAACAAGTCAAATTGTACATCCGTATGCAGCCTGATAGATACCCCGATGATGCATCCAAGGTCGGTTTTATTGGAACCTTGCTCTATGGTCAAGTTTTATCATGGTTTGCCCCAACCTTGGAGAAGGATATGGCTGTACTTCATGACTATGAGGGGTTTCTTAGAGAGCTCATCGCCACATTTGGAGATGCAGACACGAGTCGAGTGGCAGAAACAAAACTTCGGAAGCTACGTCAAGGTAACCTCCCTGCCTCTACCTATGCATCAGAATTTAGGCAGTTGATATGTGACCTCACTTGGCACGAAGATTATTTTATAAGCCAATTTAGATGGGGCTTACGAGATGATGTGAAGGACCTTCTACTCACGGTGCCAGAGGTGAAGACACTGAATGAATACGTCAACCAAGCTATTCAATGTGATAACCGCCTTTTTGAAAGGAAAGAAGAAAAATAAGTAGAAGGAAGACCTCGCCAATGGAAACCTTTCCAGCCCACTCCTAGAGATGAGTCTATGCCCGAACCTATGCAGATAGATGTAACTCGGTTCCAGCCTCTAACACCACAAGAGAAACAAAGAAGGAGGGACAACAAGTTATGTCTGTATTGTGGAAACCCTGGCCACATTGCAGTTAATTGTCCCAACAAGAGATCGAACTCCAAAGTCGCAGCCACCCTTGTAGAGCAGGGAAACGAGGAAGTCCAGTTGTAAAAGAGACCATACAGCTGGACCATGATATAAGAAAGGGTCTCATCATTCCATCCACACCCGTAGAAACATGTCTTGCCCCTGTCAAGTTAATCATGTCTAAGAAGATCCTTTCCCTTATAGCTCTGGTAGATTCAAGAGCGTCCTCATGTTTCATTGATGAAGGACTCGTTAAGAAACATGGAATTCCAGTACTTTGGAAGAACAGACCAGTAGTAACTGAAGTAGTAGATGGACGGCCTCTAGCATTAGAGAATATAACCATGGAAACCATACCACTAAGATTATACCTTGGCGACCATGATTCACACATATGTTTCAATGTAATATCGAGTCCAGTAAATATGGTTATCAGCGGAATGCCGTGGCTAAGGAAACATAATCCAGAAATTAATTAGGAGAATAATAAAATCACCCGTTGAGATATGCAGAAGAACCCAAAATATATTGGAGCCAAAGCCTTCATACAGGCAGTAAGGAAGGAACCGACATATATGATCTATGCCATACCAACTCAAGAGCTCAAGAAAGATGATTCAATGAAGCTACCTGACCAATACCAAGGGTTTGAAGATGTCTTTGAAAACAAGAATGCAGATATGCTCCCCGAACATAGACCTTATGATTGTGCCATAGAACTTCAAGAGGGAGCACAACCACCCTTCGGGCCAATCTATAGACTATTCCCAAAGGAACTTCAAGAATTACGTAAGAACATTGATGAGAATCTAGCCAAGGGGTTTATCAAACACTCGAAGTCCCCTGCTGGAGCCCCTATCCTATTTGTAAAGAAGAAGGACGGAACTCTTTGAATGTGTGTGGACTATCGTGGTCTGAATAAAGTTACAATAAAGAATAGATATCCTCTACCACTTATATCAGAACTCTTGGAACGCCTCGGAAAAGCAAAGTTCTTCACTAAGATTGACCTTCAAGGAGCATACAATCTTGTCAGGATCAGAGAAGGAGACGAATGGAAGACAGCATTCCGAACAAGGTATGGACACTTTGAATATGTAGTTATGCCATTCGGTCTCACCAATGCTCCAGCAGTCTTTCAACATATGATGAATGATATCTTTCGAGAGTATTTGGATGATTTTGTGGTAATATATCTTGATGATATCTTGATATTCTCCAAAAATCTAGAAGATCATGAATGTCATGTGAAGATAGTCCTAGAGAAACTAAGAGAAAAAGGGTTATATGCAAAATTGGAGAAGTGCTATTTCCATCAGACAGAAGTAGAGTTTTTAGGGTACATTGTATCAGAGAAAGGAATATTTATGGACCCTAAGAAGATCGAGACAATCCTTGATTGGCAACCACATTCATGTGTTTGAGATGTACAATGTTTTCTAGGGTTTGCCAATTTTTATAGGATATTCATCAGAGATTACTCCAAGATAGTGACACCTCTTACCAAGCTTACAGGGAACTCCAAATTCTCATGGACCGAAGAAGCAGAGAAGGCCTTTCAGACCTTGAAATTAGCATTCACTGCCGCTCCAATTCTAGCTCATCCTGATTCTAGTAAGCCCTTCTTCCTTGAGAGAGATGCATCGGACTTTGCTCTAGGGGCCATTCTTTCCCAATATGGAGATGATGGACACCTACATCCAGTTGCATATCATTCAAGGAAGTTTTCCCCTCCACAAATTAATTATGAAATTCATGATAAAGAACTTCTTGCCATAGTAGACATGTTTGATACTTAGCGTCACCATCTAGAAGGAGCAGCTCATAAAGTCATTGTGTATTCAGATCACAAGAACCTAGAGTATTTTATGACCACCCAGATTCTCAATAGAAGGCAATCTTGATGGAGCAAGTTTTTATCCAGATTCAACTTTGTCATCACATACCGTCCAAGACGTCATCAATGTTAGTCAGATGCCCTCTCTAGAAGATCTTACCTTGCACCAAAGAAGGGTGAAGAGGCCTTTGATCAACAAGAGAGTGTATTACTCAAACCTGAGCATCTCCAGCTAGCAGCTATCTCTTCAACCCATCCTGAAGATTCAACCTTGAGTCATTTGATTCGTGAGAATCTACCACAAGATGAATTATTTTGTAATGTTAAGCAAAAAACTCAAGAAGGAAAAGTCCAAGAAGTAAATGAATTCTAGGAAAAGGATGGGTTACTTTTCTATCAGAACCTATTGTATGTCCCTCCAGGAAAGCCAAGGATCCAAGTACTTCAACAACATCATGACAACCTTGCAGCAGGACATTTTGGAGTAAATTAAACCATAGAACTTATATCTAGGGATTTTTGGTGGCCTCAAATGTGGAAGGACGTCAAAGAATATATCCGAACCTGTGACACTTGCAATAGATCTAAGGCACCATGACATAAGCCTCATGGCCTCTTGCAGCCTTTACCTATTCCAGAAAGGCCGTGGGCTTCATATCTATGGATTTAATTACAGATCTACCAAAGTCAGATAAGTATGATGCCATTCTTGTCATTGTGGATAGATTCACAAAGATGGCACACTTCATTCCAACTACAAAGGCAATCACAGGTGCAGCCACTACTAGACTCATTCTCAGATACATCTTTAGGCTTCATGGATTGCCTCATGATATTGTTAGTGATCGAGGTCCACAGTTCATATCTAGCTTTTGGAACAGTCTTTGCAAGCTCCTTGGTGTTCAAGTTAAACTATCTACAGCAAATCATCCACAAACTGATGGACAAACAGAACGGGTGAATCAGGTCCTAGAGCAATATCTCTGTTGCACTAGCAACTATCACCAAAATGATTGGTTTGAGTTGTTACCCTTTGTAGAGTTTGCCTATAACAATAGTGTTCATGCATCTACTAAGCAAACTCCCTTCTTTGCAAACTATGGACAACATCCAAGGATGGATATACAACTCTCAAATCATGTCAAGAACCCAGCTGCCAGAGACAAGGCCCAATACTTGATGGACATTCACAAAGAACTGAAGGAAGAGATCCATAAAGCTCAACAACAATATAAGTACTATGCAGATCAACATCGTGTCCAGAATCCATCATATCAAATTGGGGATAAAGTATGGTTACTCCGAAACAATTTACAAACTTCAAGGCCTTGTGCAAAGTTAGATCATCAAAGGTTTGGTCCATTTACCATCTTGGCCAAGATTAATCCAGTCACCTTCAAGCTCCAATTACCGATTACCATGAAAATACATCCAGTTTTCCATGTATCCATGTTGGAACCATATCAGATTTCACCATTGAGCGGGGAGAGACCTAGTCCTTCACCACCTATCCAGATTGATGATCATGAAGAATTTGAAGTCGAGCATGTCCTAGATTCTAGAATATCCCGAGGAAGATTGGAATACCTTATTCATTGGAAAGGGTATGACATCAGTGATCGTACTTGCAAACCAGCAGAAAACCTTCAGAGAGCACCAATCAAGGTTCGAGAATTCCATAACAAAATCCAATGAAGCCGCGACTAGAGAACCTGACCGCTCCTCGTGGAACTCATCGCTTGAGGAGGAGGTAATGTCATGGAAAAAGGCAACCATCTTGAATCTTAGATTCCATGTGAATCCTATATCTCATGATTGGTTCCGAATTTGGGGAAACTAATGCTTCCATTGCGTCTGGAACGTGCAAAAACCCTAAGATCGATTGTCTTCTTGCTTGATTCTGATATCCAAAGACCATGCTTCGAATCGATGACATCATGATGACATCATCAAGTCGCAACCGCCTTTGGGAACCGCCCTTGAAAACTTATATAAGGAGGGGTTGGCCACATTCATAATCAATCTTGCCAATACCAGTCTTGGGAGCTCAAGGAGTCGTGACCGCCAAGTAAGTACTCTTCAAGTTCCAGTTCTAGTTCTTGTCTTGTTCCTTGTTCTAGTCTAGTTCTTGGACATACTATCTTGTCCCCTTGTAATCTCATAGTACGAGATCCTGTCGAGTTCTTCCGTGTATCCAGTTCATCTCCCAGAAGGGAGTTCTTGTAATCCAGACATCTTGTCTCATACTTACAACCCGGGTTGTGGGATCCTGTATCATCTCTAGTTAAGTTATTCATACCTATTAGTCCTGGGTTGTGGGACATCTTGTATTAGTCACGTATTCTTGTATCATTCCCCTTCGTGGGTGATCTTGTAATCAGAAGTGTATTTTCGAAATCTTGTCTATTGAAGTCAGAGAGCACAATTAGTGCTCCCCTGACATTAAGAATACAAACCATAGCAAAATATTGTTTTTGAATGCAAGAATCATGTGATTGAAGAAGTTTCTAGAGCCATTTTAAATGAAAATAACATGCTAGATACATTTTGGGCAGAAAATTTTCATATCGTTGTACATGTCATAAATAGAGCTCTAAGAGGAATGGTCCATGATTTGACTTCTTATGAAAGAATATAGAAGCATAAACGGAATGTGAGCTATCTATGAGTGTTTGGATGTACTTTCTATACACACATGCCTAGTCAACTAAGAAACAATTTTAAGCATGTTTGTTGGATAATAAGAGGAGAAGAAATGATATACATGCCATAATATAGTAAAAAAAGAATGTAACATGAGTAGAGATGGTACATTTGATAATAATGCTTCATGGTATGCATCGAAACACATGGTTTTGATTGAGAAGGATTCAAATGATGCTATGGATATTATTCATGATGTGCGAGAAACAACAAATGAAGGTATGTGTGTATAGGACCACAAACATCACATGAATAAGCTAAAATTTATGAGAAGCTAGAATTGAAACATCTTTTGGCAAGGAGGAAAATTACATTTTTGCCAAAATAAAATTTCATAGACTTTCACAAGGTACATTCAGTTTGGGCACACAAGACACCAATCTAAGTTTCTACAAGCATAGAAAACTAGAAAATTTGAAATGTCCAAAGCATGCATGCCCAAGCTTTGCATCTAAGATAGCCTGAGAATCTTGATTTGCTTATGTTGAATCATTCACAAATTTCTCAAACATTAGGAGCTTATACATCCAACAACATGAAATGCAAGAAGCAATAATTACATCTCTGTTTGAGAGATCATAAACTATACATCTGCCATTACCAAATTCTATAGCCAAGACAATCTTGGTTATTTCTATAACTAACAAAAAACATTTCTTGATCCCTAGCACATATAAAGCATCTCAAAATATGAAAGAACTACCATCATGACTAGTATAAATGATCTTACCAGCTCCCATTATAGGATAAAATGAGTTGTTAGCACATGTGATATTATTTGCTATATGGAGAACCTCAAGTGAAGTAAAGAAATTACACTGCAAAATAATATGTTTGGTTTCCCACTATCAAAGTACCAAACATCTGATTCTACTTGAAACATTCACTCCTCATGAAAATGTGGATCATAAGTATAAATAGTACTAAATAAAGATGTGTTTATAGTACTTTGTTTTAGGTATAGAGGCTTTTGCAACAACCATTCCAACATCTTTCTTCTTTGCCTCTTTTGTAGCCAATTTGGGATAACTCTTTATGAAAGCATAATTTCTCTTGAAGTATTTGAACAAAAAGGGTTTTTCTATTCTATTTTCTTCTTATCTTTTTCTTCCTTCTTTGAATGTGGAGCACTAGCACATTTCTACTTAGTAGTACATGATCTCCATTTACCTTTTCCCTTTTGACTAGATAAGAAATCGTGATATTCAACAAGCATAATTTACTTTCTTTGTTTAGACTCTTCTTCTTGCAATAAAATACAAAAAACGTCTTCAAAATATAAGGCATTCAGATTTTCTTTCATCGTCAATGAAAGAGTACAAAAAAAGCTTTGATACTAATTTGTAAGAGTTTTTGAAACACTCTCCACAATTGAACCATCTAGTAGGAATTCATCAATAGAAATTAAGTACTCCTTTCAAATCTTTGATACTTTTCAAGAAACTATCCATAGATTCTTCTTTATTGATATGCTTGATCTTGACATGAGCCTCTTTTCTTGCCTATTTTAAAGAGGTGACTGCATCCCAATCACCTATTCCTATTTTGCAAGAGAAAATGTGCGGGATAATGGGAGGTTTGATAAACGAAAATATAAATGCATGTGCATGAGCATATATATAACCCAACAAAGTTTCTCTATAGTATCTAGAGCACGAACCTTTGTACGATCGGTAATTTGAAGATCATCATCTTCAAAACCAATTGTATGACCTATAATAACTGTATTTTTTGGTGTAATAGGATGTTTGTTTCAACACCTTGAATATTCCACAACCCTTTTTCTATTAATGTATGATGCATCATATATTCCCAGATCAGTCAATTAGTATCATGCAACATATTCTCAACAACCAACATATTGAATACCTTATTACTTTCAGCCATGTTGAGTGACTAAATACAATGATGTTAGAAATTGTTTGTATCTTAAAAGTTGAACAAAAACATCTTCTCAAACTCTCATAAACCTATAACAGATCTCGAGATGATTATATTGGAGAACCCAAATGTGTATATATATATATATATATATATATATATATATATATATATATATATATATATATATATATATATATATATATATATATATATATATATATATATATATATATATATATATATATATATATATATATATACGGCACAAAAGGATGAAACTTACTGCACATTTTTTATGATAGTGCATTCTAATGATGAAATGCACTCATACAAAACTTGAATGTGACAAAACAAAGTCATCTTGAACTCCTAATTGCCTTGGGTATGCTCATCAATTTGTGTCTGGTTTTGAGATTGTGATGAGAGGGGTGTTAAGAATATCCTAACTGAAGGGATGCCCTTCTCTAGTACAGATTGTTGGAGTTGGAGGTGTATGGAATCACACAAACATAGATAGAAGAAAAAGAACCTTGAAGCACAACCCAATAATGAATGTATCACCACGTGAATGTACAAAGATTAATTCATGCATTAGGGCTATAGGTGTATATAAAAGCTACATAGAGAACTTCGTAAAGAGAGAGGTTCACTACCACTTCTAAAATATATCAACAACTAGATTTGATCAATGCTTCATCCTTATGTAACACCACCATTTTTCCATGATTCTTTATTTTCTAAGGCATGCATTATCAAGAGAGACAATTTTAGAGTGTTTGAGTATGTTATTCTCCTAAATTTGAGACTAGGTGAGGTTCTTGACTTTGGTAGATGAATAGTTAGGAAGGCTTGTTCTAAGCCATTAGCTTTCGGGCTCCTCCTATGTGAGAATCAACACAATGGGTAGAGACAAAAGTAACTTTCTTACTTGAGTAGAGGGCTTATTTGATCTTGGATATGGGATCAAAACTTGATCTTAAGAATGGAGTAAGCAAGGTTAGGGGATACAAACAAATGGTTGTTGACTATATTTTTCTACGGTTAGATTTGGACAATAAACCGGTAAAGATTGTTATAATATGGATCAACATACAAGAACCTTGGAACATTGGAAGGCCAACCTAGCTTTGGAGGACCTTATAAGGATGGTCCATTTTCCATCTAGGATCATAGTTTGTGGTCTTCAGAACTACTTGAACGTCCATTTGTACACATTGTCTTCACTTTTAGCCCTTCAAATAGCATCTATATAGATCATCATCAAAGGGGATTTCAAAATCTTAATCTTATGTGTGCATCTTGTTACATGAATTCCCTTTTAGGTGTACTCCAGTTACCTTTGTTCACCCAAATCTATGTGTTCTAGAGTTCCTATGTAAAGAATCTAAGATCTTTTGGTTGCATAAAAAGGTTTTTGAGACCTTATTAATGTAATATTTCACACTTAAAATAATTTCTTCTACTTAGAGATACCACGCCCTTAAAATAGAATACTCACTACCTTCACTAGACTAAACCCTAGACATGTTTCTCTTAGGCTATGTGGAGATAAGATGAGACATTTTAGGAAAGTTTAAACGACTATATTATTTTCTAACAAGACAAAAATTACAAGACGTGGATAACAGCTGAAAAGGAGAATTTTCTCTACCCATAGATGTATTAAGGTCATTGACTGGCACAAGTATGAATGAGATATGGCCACCTAAAATTGGAAGAAGATGCTCAATCATACAAGAAGCTTGCTCACAAAGGGGCCTACTAATTATTTGAAACTCCTATACAGATAACATAAATGGTATCTCAACAATCCAAGGTACTTTGTATAAATAAAAAATGGAAAAGATTCCATACAAAAAAGGATGCTATTTTCTAAAAATTTGGATCCATCACTCTTAAATATTCGTTGAATGATTGAGAGATATGACGGACATTCAAACTCAAATTGTATGCAAGCATATTTTTTAATTGGATCCTTGCTTTATAATGGTTAAACTTTAAACAAAATAAGGGATGCACATGCTCATAAGGTTTGAACTTGGTTTCCATTACTCCTCCTCAACCTTCAAGTCTTCATCCACATTCCATCATTCCACTGACTCTTTTAAACTTTAGAAGCATGTTTGAGTCCAATGCTTTGGTGAACATGTCAACACATTGATCTTTGGTACTTATGCTTTGGATATTAACTTCCTTTGCCAAACTATATTGGTAGTGTACCTCTACATGTTTGGTCCTGGCATGGAATATAGGATTGGCTTATAGGTAGACACTACTCATCTTGTCACACATGAACGGAAACTTGTTAAGATGCAAATTCAATCCATGCATTAGGTTATTTAACAACATGAACTCATAATTTACTTATTTCAATGCTCTCTATTCACCTTCTATTTCAGATAAAGAATTGTTGATTGCTTCCTTTCCATCAATGAGATGACTTTCTTTCCTAGCACTACTACATATCTACATTTATTTCTTGTATATTCTTTAGATCCACCTAATGAACATCTTTATATGCTTTCGCCTATAACTTATCTTCAAAAAGATTGAAAAGGGCTTCATTAAAAGTTCTTTTTATGTATTTTACCATTCTCATAGCTACATTTAAGTGATGGAATCTAGGTGTGTACATAACTTCAAATAGAAAACCAATTCTATATGTGATTCTGTATCCTGTGATAGTGGTGCAGGTCAAAGTGCCCACTTTTGATCTCTATAAATATACATCCTAGACTTCGTTACTTTCAATTGAACTATCTTTCATACTGAGTTCCATTGGATTTTACAATGATATGTAGCCTCTAAAATCATAATTCTTTAGTATATGCAATAAATATTTTCTTTACATGAGCTAGATCCAATTGTCTTTGTATATCAGTTCTATACCTAAGAAATACCTTAAATCTCCAAGATTAGATATCTTAAACACTTTCATGAGTATGCTCATGATGTCTTTGACTCGTTCTTCATGATTACCTCTAATGATCAACTCATCTACATACACACATAAGTGGACACATGTTTCACTATTCCTTTTGTAGCCTAATGTTAGATCAACCTTTCTTTGTTTATATCTCCAAGTGATCAAGTAGTCCAGAAGTCTTTGATTCCATGCTTTTGGCTCTTGCTTATGATTATCAAGTGTCTTGTCACACCCCAAAACTTAATCAACTTTGGCTTTATCTTCAAAAGCTAACAGGCTGTCTATGTAAATGACTTCTTCTAGCTCTCTAGTTAGAAAAGCATTCCTCACCAAAAATTTGGTACATCTTCAAATATTTCCTAGTCAAATTCTTGATGCCTCTTTTGATGGTACTCGTCCTAGCTAAATGACTAAAGTTCTCTACATAATCTACATCATATGTCTAGGAAAATTCTTTACCTACAAGTCTTGGCTTATATGTTGGAATGCTACCCTCTGAGTGCTTCTTTATCCTGCAGACCTACTCATTTTCAATAACTTGCATGTTTTTCTTCCTTGGAAGAAATTTCCAAGTGTTCTTATCTTCCAAAGCTTTAAGTTCATCCTACATAGCCTCTTTCCATTACCTATATGTATTTGCTTCTTCAAAGAGTTTGGGTTCTTCAATCACTGTGCTCATCTATGCAAAGTCTCTAGGAGTGAGGGATTCATATGTAAGCCTCTCCATTGGATATCTTACCGTATTGTACCTTCTTCCTTTATCTTTTCATTGTTTTTTAAGCTTGTTGCATGACTTATAGACATCCCCTTTCTCTACATCACTCCCTGTGGGATTTCATCCCGACAGTGTGCGGAAATTTGAAATGATGTCCTCTTTGCCCAAACTTGAAGCACTTGGAAAACATGTTTATGAAGGCTATATTTTGGGAAAAATGTAGCGTTCTTCGTTTCCAAAAGGTGGTTCCATTTGGGCTATGCAGAAATTGCAGCTTGTACATAGTGATGTCTGTGGTCCTATGCACACACCTTCTTTTGGGAATTACCTTTACTTCATGACTTTCATCGATGATTTTTCCAGGCATGCATGGGTATATCCATTGAAGGCAAAGTCCGAAGTGTTCATGTGCTTCAAACAATTTTTGGTTTTGGCTGAAAATTTGTCAGCATGTAAAATGGGCACCGTCCATTCTCATCGAGGGGGGGAATATCTGTCTTCCTACTTCAATGCATTTCTGGCTGAACGTGGGATAAACACCATTGTACAGTGTCATACACTCATGGAGATGACAAGGTGTATGGTCAAGAGTCAGGATTTACCACATAGTTTCTAGCTTGAGGCTGACATGTGTGTAGTATATGTACTGAACAGGTGTCCCACTAAAGCGCTACAGTCTATCACTCCATATGAGGCTTGGCATGATCGCAAGCCATCTATTGCTCATCTGCATGTTTTTGGTTGTTTGGCATATGCATTAGTGCCTAAACATCATCGTAGAAAATTGGATGATAAAGCAATAAAATGTATTTTTGTTGAGTACAGTTCTGAAAGTAAAGGCTATCGTCTGTATCGTCCATAGACCAAACGCATTCTGGTTAGCCATGATCTTGTTTTTGTGGAAGATGCTATTCAGACATTGCTTTCATGTACTAAGGAGAAATCTGTTAGCTCCAAAGACATGTATGATACTTTGCTACCTCTTTTTACAAGTGGACAGTCTAGTGCTAGTACCAATGAGGCAACTTCTCAACCTTTGTAGGTTTCATATGATGATGCAGATCATTCCATTTCTCATGCAGATTTACATGATGCACTAGTTGATGAGAGAACTGATATTGAGTAGGCAAAAACTATACCAAAATGGCTGGTGCAGACTTTGCCTGATAGCAAATTAGATGCACCTCTGTCATATCATACTCGTTCAGGCTCTCATAGTGCCTCTCTTGCATTAGATTGCTATGATGTGGCTGCGTCTAGTCTCTATGATGAGAATGAGCCTCTTTCGTTTGATGAAGCACAAAATTCAGAAAATTGGATGGCTGCTATGCAATCTAATATGATGCTATAATGAAGAATGGTACTTGTTCTTTATGTGACTTTCCTCCACGCAAGAAGGCCATTGGCACTAAGTGGGTATACAAGCTGAAGAGTAAACTGAATGGTACAGTTGACAGGTACAAGGCTACGCTTGTTGCAAAGGGTTATGCAGAGGAAAGAGGCATTGATTTTGATGAGACCTTTGCACCTACATGCCATATAACTACTATTCGGAGCATCTGTGCACTTGTTGCTCATCATGGTTGGAATGTACATGAGTTGGACATTAAAAGAGCATTTCTAAATGGTGACTTGCACGAAGAAGTGTATGTTTCTCAGCCCTGTGGCTTTGTGCAGAAAGGGCATGAAAACGAGGTGTGCAGGTTAAAGAAGGCATTATATGGTTTAAAGCAAGCACCACGTGCTTGGTATGAGAAGATAGATGCCTATCTGATTGCACATGGTTTTGAGAACAATCCAACTGAAAGCACCTTATATGTTTAAGCATGCTAATGATGTGATTTTGATCATTGTTGTGTATGTTGACAACATGCTACTCACTGGTCCTATTGAGAGCATATTGCTGATTTTAAGGCTGATTTGCATGCCTCATTCGAGATGTCTGATTTGGGGCATTTGCATCACTATTTGGGCATTCAATTTATGCAAGTTGATAGTGGAATGGCTTTGTGTCAAAGGAACTATATTGAAACATTATTGCAACATTTTGGCCTTGAAGACTATAAGCCTAGTGCCACTCCTATGGAGACAAGTTTACGATTGAGTCTTCATGATGTTGGAGATGCATTTGATGCTGTTCTCTATCAACAGGCTGTTGGATGCTTGATTTACTTATACATTACTCGGCCAGATATTCAGTTTGTTGTCTCACGGATGAGCACATTTATGCATTGCCTAGGAGTCAAGCATTGGCAAGCAGTTAACCGCATGTTTTGCTATTTGAGTGGTACTCGGCTACTTGAATTTTTTATCCCAAGGGGGGATCACTACCGCAAGATTTGCATGCTTTTTCTGACTCTGATTGGGCTGGTTGCTATGACACTCGTGTGTCAACTAGTGGCTTTTGATTCATGCTTGGTAGCTCATGTATATCTTGGTTGAGCAAGAATGAGCCTACTGTGGCCACTTCTAGTTGTGAGGCTAAGTATAGGGCAGCTTTCACAGTGACTGTTGAGTGTGTCTGGCTCAGATGCCTTATGGCTAATTTGAGTGTTGGTCAGACTTGTGCCACTACCATCTTCACTGACATTCAGAGCGCATTGGCAGTTGCGAGGAACCATGTGTTCCATGCTCCCACTAAGCACATTGAGGTGCATTATCACTATGCCAGGGAGAGGTTCTCTGCTAGGGATATCAGCTTTGCATATGTGCCCACGCAGGAGAACATTGTAGACCTTTTCACGAAGGTTCTACCTAGGGAGAAGTTTGAAGCTTTCCGTAAAGCTTTGGGCTTACTTCCTTTTGTGGAGTGATTTCCACATAGCTTGGAACTTCCTTATACATGAGTGTTAGCTCCTTGTTCACCGCATCACTCCCAGGGGGGATTTGTTGATATATTTAGGTAGCGATGTGTGTTAGCACACTAGGACCACTGGGGCACTTTTTTCCCTCTTTAGAAAGTTTTTTCCCCGCGGCTTGTATATATGCCTATTGCCCTAATGGGCTACTTATCTTTGTACATTCTCTAGTAATACATTCAGTATTGTGTGTTGTGCTCCAAGCTTCTTCTCCTTCCTTGTGTTGTTCGCATGCTTCCACAGACGTCTATCTCCAACAGGCTCAAGCAAGAAAAAGGAAAAGAATGATCAATGGTATAATTAGAATAAAAGAAAATCAAGGAAGAATGATATTCGTTGCCATTATTTCCATAAGAGATGACATATGAGGAAAGAATGTTATGCATTAAGAAAGCTAAATGTAAAGGACAAATTGTTGATGGTCATGTTAAATAGTGACCTACACTATCTCCTTCAAATGTAAAGATAGAATCAATTAATGCTATTTTTCATGGTGTTCATGTGAAGAAACTTGTCATATTGAATCAGTTGAGGCTCTTATGGGTGATTATCTTTCCCACACATGGCTACTACATTTTGGTGCTTCTTTCCATGTGACACCACATAGAAAATGGTTATCTACTTATGCAACAAACCCCGTTGGTATCATGAGATTTGGTCCCTCTTAATAGTGTGACATTGTGGGGATTGGAGGTGTGTTTGTGTAGGTCATGGATCGTTCAAGAATCACTATTGATAATGTATGCCATGTACCTCACTTATCATGTAGTTTGATGTCAATATGAAGTCTTAATGCTATTCTCAAAGTAATGTGGATCATTGTCTCTAAAGAAAGAGATACTCATATGGTAGCTTGATATGCTTAATACTTAATTTCAATGATATGTTGATTGTTGGGAAGTCCTCTATGATTTGTCATTGCTCAAAACAAGGTTGAGTGAGACATATGATATGAAAAATTTGGGGGATGCCAATCATATAATCGGCATGCACGTTACCCGTGATATGAGTAGAAGATGCATACATGTGTCTCAATGTGAGTACATACCCAAAGTACTTTATAAGCTCAATATGCAAGTTGTCAAGGCATTGAGTACACATTTAACTTCATATGTGAGATTGACAAAGGATTATTGTATCAAATCAGATGAGGGAAACGAATTCATGACCAAACTTCCTTATCAATTTGTTGTTCGTAGTCTCATTTTTGCTATGGTAGCTATGAGATGAGACATTGCATTTGTAGTGGGAGTCGCTAGTAGATATATATATATATCTAATCCTAGCAATCAAGATTGGTAAGCAATCAAGATGAGTTAGATATATCTCATCCGAACTAAGGAAAAGTGTCTAGGCTTGGATAGAGGAAAAACATCCATTATTGGTTACACAGATTCTGATTATGTTGCTTGTAGGGATAGTGAGAAGTCTACATCAAGGTACATTTTTCACTTTATTGGAGATCCTATCTCTTGGAGATCTCCTCTTCAAGAATGTACAATTGTTTCCACTACATAAATAGAATATGTTGCAGCTAGTGAGTCACATAAGGAACGATAAGGGATTTCTCATCTTTCTTGTCATATGTGTGCACATGAGCATGTACCTCATTTCTTCTATGATATTCAGAGTGCCATTACTTTGTGTCTTGTCCTTGAGAAGGTCCATACTCAAGATAATGTTGTAGATGCTTTGACTATATCTCAGTTACATGATAGCTTTGAACACTATTGTCATCTCATGGGGTTTACTTGATTCATGATCTTGCACAATTAGCTGTACACTATGTAACATGCCTATTAGGTGGAAGGTATAGTTTGTATCCATATACTTAGGTATCCTTTATGCTTTATCATTCTTTATTGTGTCCCATAGTTCACTTTGGCCATATTGGCCTTCTGTGGGAGATATTAACCATTGATTTTCATTTGAAAGGTCAAATGTTCACTAATAATTTCATATACGTCTTGTAAAACAACACATAGTGGCTTGCCTAGTCATAAATTTTTATTTTGACTACATTTGTAAAACCTAGCATTTTAGTGTACTATGTGATACTCTACATGTTAAAAAGGACTTTTGGGGAGTACTATGTCTTGCATTTGGAGCTTAGCTTGGTACTACGAGGGTTTTCATGTGAATCTCTCATGAAGGCGAATCCATTTTGGTGAATTGCCATTGTACTAATTCATATTTTAGTGGTCAGTTGTTTTCTTTAGTCACACCTATGAAAAGTAAAAGAAGAAGCAACATAAAGACATATCTGATGACATCCATAATGCTCAAGAGAACACACACGTATCAAAACCAAGATTTCAAATAATAATAAAGAAGCCCGCTTTTTTAGGAACTAGAAATTAAAAAAGGTGGAGGATTCCAAAATGCTTGTGAGAGGAAAAAATGTTCGTTTCTTCGATCTAACCTGTAAAAAAAAGAGCAAAATTTCAAAAGGCTTATGAGAGGGAAAAATGTTCAACTCTTGAATCTACACAATAGTGTTAGAGACATCCTACGTCCAAATCGACCTCCAAATATTAGTTTTGAGACTTTCAAGTTTAGAAACTATAGCGAGAAAATAAAATCAAGTATTATCTTATAAATAACTAACACTAGAGCCCAAAATGAGGTATTTAAAACATGATTCACAAAATCTTAACAGAGATACTTTTATTCTCCTATGTGTGCTCTAACTTTCTCTCATACAACATTTTTCATGATTCTTTCATCTTCATGTTCAAAACTTTATTAGTAAACATGACGAGGTTTACAGAGAGGATATAAAACTTTTCATCCTTACATTTCTTTCTATACGCATAAAAATAACTATTCTTTCTTAAGATTATTCATGCAATGGATAGAAAAAAAAATTCAGAATGAATTATTTCACTATCAATAAGCTTAGTACAAGTATGTAAGACATATTTTAAAGGCATAGAACATAAAAGATTGCAAGGAGATTTCTACTCAATCGGAATTCAATGCAAAACTATCGAGTGATGATACTTCACCTCTACTGGATTTCAGAACATAGAGGAAATTACTTGGAAATGTTATCTACTTGTGCGATAGCAAGCCACATTTCTCCTTTGTTGTTTGAGTAGTAGGTAGCTACTAAAATAAGCCTTAAAAAATCATTCAATGGAAAGTATGTGGATACGGATACTTAGTTGTTTGAAAGGAACTAGTGATTATGGTATTCTATTTGAGGAAGCATCATCTCTCATTTGATACTTTGATTCAGATTGCAAAGGAGATATTGATACCAAAAAATCAGTATGGAAATATTGCTTTCCTTTCGGATTTGGGATTTTCTTCTGGATCAATAAGAAGCAATCTAGTGTAGAGCTCAAAACAAAGCTACATGGGTTGCACCATGTGAAGAATTATGGCTGAGAAGGATCCTATGGAACATAGGAATACAACGACAAGAGACCATAGAGCTAAGATATGACAAATAACATTTCACGGCCACCACCAAAAAACTTGTTTTCCATGCATGTTCCAAACACAATGTGTGTGATGTTGTTATCAACGCGTTTGTGGAGATGAATTATTTTAAAGAAAAGAAAGGGGTGTAGAAATGTCCCCAAGGCCCGTGGGAGAGAAATTTTATTAACAATACTAAAAGCTTGGATAAGGTCCAAGGTTGTAGTTCATCACAAGGTGGACATTGAAGGGAGGGGGGGGGGGGGGGGGGGTGGGGTGAAGGATACTCATCACTATACCCTCAAGTGGCCACAAACGATCCATATCTTTTCTATTTGTAAGACCCTAACTACGAAAAAAGGCTTAAGAGCCCCAACATTTTTGGAACTCTTACTTGCAAGTTAGATGAGGTCTATTTTTGACCCTTGATGGAAGTAGATGGTATTTGTGAACTTAGCCATGAGGTTAGCTAAAGCATAAAATTCCAAGGCACTGGGCTTGAATTGCAAGTAAAAGTAAATGCATTGTTGCACCACATCACTTCATCATGCAACCTTAATGAGGGTAGTATAGAGGGAGGATTTCCTTCTTTGACAGGGTTAGGGGGTGCTATTCTCCCAACCCTTAGGGCTAGGATGGTACAAACTCACATCACGGAGATATTATGAGCTCCTTTGAATATGTTTATCTATACCAACATCCAATTTAAAATGTATTTAAGCATGTACTATGAAAAATTGTATATAGCACATGTGCATTAGTGATCCCTTCCACTAGAGTCTATCTAGATGTCAATATAAGCTTCATATTGGGAATTCATAGGTATAGAACACAATATCCTCTGCATCCATGCTCAATGAAAAGTCCACCCCACTTTGAGTGTTGTCCTCTACATCCAGGCTCTATGAAGAAGGCACCCGTTTTTTACAAGAGACCATGAATCCCGCTTGTCTCCATGTTGTGAGCGCCTCTTTTTTCTAAACCTTGGAAATTTCAAATGAAAAATATCGACGAGTCCTAAAATTACCTTGAAGGTTAAGAAATTCATACTCATCCCCCCAAGAATATGAAGACTGAAACAATGGACTAATCCTTATAAATAAAATGATCCATCAAGAGGTCCTTAGGGAATTTCTTCTAGAGCTTGAGGAAGATGATGATGAGCCCATCAAGGCTCCATGGAAGCTAGGCTTTGATACCAATGCAAAGAACTAAGTATTACGACTACTCATGTTAGAGAAATGACTCTTGTCCCAACCTTCTGCCTCTATATATAGCTGCTTGAATCAATGAGGACCATGAATGTAACTAAAGTCCACAAGTGCATGTGAAATCTCCACCACACCTTTAGTGCATCCTACTAGAGTCCACTAGTGGTTGGAGTCATCTCCACCATTGTCTTCTTAACACCTTCCACTAGAGTCTACTAGCAATAGGTGTACTCACCACTCAAGTTAAGAATCTCTGGCCCAACCTAAGTCACATGAGTTGAAGCTAGAGGGCCCTACAACTCTTTGGGCAAAACTCTCTCCCCATGCTCTACATGTGGGTTGAATCCAAGACCTCTTCCTTCCCAGCCTTGATACTTAACAACTAGGCTTAGTGGATCACTTTATACTTAATTCTAGTCTCGAGATCTTAGGACATTCACACTAGTGACCAAATAGTGTTTGCTTTTGGATCCGTTTGAATCCTTGGACACCTATATCATAAAATTAATTAGTTACAACGCTTTTTTTCTTCTCGATTTGCTTGCCTTTAATCCATTTCTTATTTATTTAAAATTACATTATAAAATCCTCACTCTTGGCACCATAAACATTTCTCTTTGAGTAATAATTAGTTTTTGTAAGCACTAACTTTCAATAAAGTTTCCCATAAGCAATCATTGTGGAGAGAAGGAAGGACATTGGTTTGAAGCACTTGCAATCAATGCCTATTTTCATGTGCAATAGAGAAAGTGGAAATTGCACCAAGCCTTAATCATCCATTTGGCCGCCAGTTTGTTAGCCATACACCCAATGTCCAGGATACCAAGCCCCCCGCTGTCTCTAGGGAGGCCTCGTGGGCCAGGCTGATCTTCAGAAACAAGAATGAGTTGGCCCTCATGGGGTTCCCGAACTGGAAGAATCTTGACATCATGACCCTGCTATTCTCCCCGATCCCCGTCTTCCCGAAAGGCTCCAATCTCGTGTGCTCCCTTTGGAAGGGCTGGAATAAAGTCAAAAGCTTCACAAGAATTAGTGAGGATTGGAAGTGGGCGGCCGGAATCAGACAAAACGACTCTATCTGGTTTCCGATACATGGCATCCGGAGTGTGGAGTCGTGGAACATTCAAAATGCCAAGAAGTTATGGAACAAAGGATTCAAAAAATGGAAACACCTCTGGAAACATGACACCAACAGCTGGATCAGCTTTGAGGATATTGACCCTCGCATAAACATCTCCTACGAAGAATGGAACACTTTGCAAAGCAGATGCCTCGCATGGGATCGTCACAAGACTCGCCTTCTCATGGGACACGACACCCCGAACTCGCTTGGCCTCAAATGGCACAATGGAAATAACCTACTCAAAATCCCGAACATCAAAGAAACGGCTGACCTCCAGATCAGCCTCAACAAGACGTGGTGCCTGTCTTGGACGCGGCTTCGGTGGGACATGAAATTCATGGGCATCTGGCACCCCCTTATAGAGATTAAGAAGTCTGTCCTCTTATGGCAAATTCTTCATCGAGGAATTTGGACCAACCATAAAGCTAGCAAACTTTGTGGGATCCCTCCTTGGTGCAAACGCTGCCACCGGGCTATCGAAGATGTCCCACACATCTTCCTTACTTGCCCCAACTCCTACAGAATCTGGCACACGGTTGGAATGAAAATCAGACTTCAAAAACAGCTTAGTTGGAAACAAGTCCTTTTGGGAGAAGCGATCGGTTGTTCTGCGACACTCTGGAACGCCATCAGAGGGGAAGTCCTGTGGAAAATTTGGCGGGAGAGGTGTGCTCTCAACTTCGGCGATCCCCCCAGGGAGTGGTTGATTGAGAAATCACTACTCCTCCTTGGCAAAAGGATTGTTAACAGCAAGAAATCCCCCCCCTTCAGGCACCATCAAGTCCTCATTTTGATCAACAACAAGCTCAAACCCAAGTGGGCCCCGCATGAGGGCGATGAGAGGGTGATTAACCTTCTCTGTAATGCAACCTAGGATTCAATCAAGCTTCCCCTGCTTTGTGGGATTTGGGGGGTCCCGTGGGCACTAGTCCCCTTCTATTGTACCTTTGTTTCTTAATTTAATTCAAGTCCGGGAGAGTAGGCTATTGCCGAACTTCCTTTATATTAAAAAAAAAAAGAAAGTGGAAATTATATTGTAAGAGGAGCTATGCCAATATATTGAAGCCTTGTAAAGATGAAGGGGTTGCAAAACTCGGCATCACAACATGGAAGATGCCTAAACATGCCTTTACACAGAACTCAAAAACACCATGAACCAAGTGAAATGGATGACTAATCTAGAAAATTGGGAATTACAAAAAATCTATGAAAAGGATAAAAGTACATGTGCCTCATCGATTCATCTATCTCAAAAAAGGCAACACTAACTAGCATTATAATCTCCTACCAAGTCATCTCTACTATGCATTGGAAATTTCATGTGCACATGTTCCTACTGTGCAAGGCACCTTGAACTTAGCAGATATGTTAACATGTATAGAGGGTATCAAGATTTTTGCATAGTGAATGTACACATGTGAGGAAAGCATGGCAAATTGACCTATCCTAGGAGATATGGAGAACCATCTATAGCAAATCTAGGAATCAAAGGAAAAACATGTATTATGCCTATGTTTGATCGAAAGATAGAGAGAGAGAGGGGGAGTGAGATCCAGATTGAAACCAAAGGACTTTTCAACAGTCATCTCCATGAATGTGCAAAACCAATCACATAAAATTTTAAGATAGTCTTCACGAAAGATGAGAATAATCTTGCATTTCTAGGCATCTTGATCCAAAGGATACTATTTGATAATAATGAGAGCAGCATGACTAAAGCAAAGATAACACACCTACACAATTGTTGATGGAACGAAATTCACATATTTACTCAAATACTATGTTCCCATTTTATTCGTGTAAGAAATGGTAGAGAGACTCTTATTGACATAAGCACTAACATGATCTCTTTCTGTTAGCATTTAAAATTGTAGCAAAGATAATCCGCAAACAAGATATATTGACCTATCGAAGGCTTTATATATCTCACATCATCAAATGCATTTATTATTTCCATTTTGTGTGGTGTGCCCTTTGAGGAAGAAAAAAAAAACTACAGATGCATCCTATGCAATCTTTAGCCATGCCATGTTAAATCACGTACCTGTATGGATATGCATATTTTGTGCCGATTATCAATTTCCAAGTAACATAGTGGTAAGACATTCCCAATTTCTTTTCCGCAGATGTACATCACAAAGATACTCTCTCTCACATCAATTGTGTACTCTCTCAAGCACATTATCCTTAAAGTGTACATGTCAAAGAGACCTAACTAAAGTGGATAGGTATCAAGCTTTTAATACCCAAATAAAAACTCAAGCAAGGATAAAATGGGCACGCAAGCTTTTACAACAAGCCAAGGCTACCGAAAGGACGACCAAAGTGAGGACCCAAATACATAAGGAACTCATAAATGGACAACAAATTCTTGATCAAACAGAAGTGGAAAAAGAGGCTTATAGATGAAAGAAGGAAGAGGACCCTACCAAAGGTACCCTCAATGGATCCAAAAAAAAGGATACCTCACCAAAGAGCAGAAGGGAAATACAAGCACTACCAACCCCATGTTGTAAATCAAGTATATGTCTAAGGATCCCATATGTCCCTAGATCATAGGGATGCCGTATGTCCCAACACCATTGATCCCATATGCCCATGGAACTAAAACACAATGGATTTCATATGTCCCAAACTTGGATCCCATATTCCCAAGTTATTTTTAAGGGTCCCATTTGTCCTTAGAGGCTAAAATCCAATGAAATAAATGATCGCATATGTCATTAGTTCACCACATGAAAAACAAAATGTTCATCACATGGAGGGGGTGTTCAGATACCCATGCTCTACCCTTTCTTACTCAAAAAACCCACTTGTGCCACATGCCAAGGACCTCTCATAAGCTCTCTTGCACTCTCAAGCAATCTCAACGTATCCTACAGAGAGTGTAATTTTCCCTATACTACATATAGGGAGGGAATCACTTCACCTCTTCTCATTCACAGCTTTATGATTTTCTTGTAAGTTATTTTCCATAACTTAGGTCAGTTCTATTTCATTTCCATTAGTATGGTGTTTCGAGTACATTTTGAGCGTCCTTATCTTGTTTTGGTTTTTGTGAATCTTGATCCATGTTTTTTCAAAAAATCGGACCATAGTTTCTTCAATGTTCTACATGTCTAATTCTCTACAACTGTTATTTTTCAAAACAAGAAAAGGTTTCATCCTTATGATTCATGAAATAGATATAAGTCCATCTTCTACAATAATCAATGAGACACACATAATGCCTTGAGCCCGACATAGATGGTTTCTTAGTTGGCCCCCAAATATTAGTACGGACAAGCCTAACGAAATCTCCATGGTTGTATCCCTATCTTCTGAAAGGTTTTCTGGGAGGCCTCGCAATCTAGCATGCACTGCATTTCTAAATAATATGATTCTTTGTGATATTTGGTAGTCTAAGTAGACTTTCATATCTTCTAATTTACTTTAAGGTCCTCTCTCCAATGCACCCAAACGTTTGGGACAAATTTCTAATTCTAATAGATTATCTATGGCATAATTCTATTATGCTATGTTTTGAATGTGTTGAAGCTCAAAGGTGAATAGCGTACGTGCCTTTACACCTTTCGAAAAATTCGTGAATCGTTGTTATGGAGATTCCACACAAACTCCATACGTTTCTTTAACCTCACTCCCAATCCTTTCTCCATAATCTCACCCCTTTCTCCATAATCTCACCCACAGTTACCATATTCTTGGTATGATAGGTACATAGAGAAATATGTTTAACAAATCCATGTTACCATCTGATGTCTTAACATTTCTAATCTTCTCCATAGGGTGCAATCTTCTATATTAACCTCATGCGTGTTCTTTAGATCTTACAAATATGAGACTAGTGCCATATTTTCTGCTACATGTTTTGAACTTCTAGAATAAATATAGAATACATGCTCATCTAATGCACCTCCTTGCACAATCATGTTCATGAGTAGAAGAGATTCTTCTTCTCAATGATAATTAGTATAATTCTTTTATTTTCTTCTTACTTTGTAAACTATTTGATAGTTTCTTTTGAAGTTGGTATTGTGATTGTAGCCATAGTTCTTGTTGAATCTCCTTCTAGGAGCTCTATATCCTCTACTATTGGATCCTCTTCCTATCTAGTTC